>OY755039.1:94825764-95425764 GCA_963576565.1 Aspidapion aeneum
TGTCTGTCTGTCGTCTGTCTGTCTGTCTGTCTGTCTGTCTGTCTGTCTGTCTGTCTGTCTGTCTGTCTGTCTGTCTGTCTGTCTGTCTGTCTGTCTGTCTGTCTGTCTGTCTGTCTGTCTGTCTGTCTGTCTGTCTGTCTGTCTGTCTGTCTGTCTGTCTGTCTGTCTGTCTGTCTGTCTGTCTGTCTGTCTGTCTGTCTGTCTGTCTGTCTGTCTGTCTGTCTGTCTGTCTGTCTGTCTGTCTGTCTGTCTGTCTGTCTGTCTGTCTGTCTGTCTGTCTGTCTGTCTGTCTGTCTGTCTGTCTGTCTGTCTGTCTGTCTGTCTGTCTGTCTGTCTGTCTGTCTGTCTGTCTGTCTGTCTGTCTGTCTGTCTGTCTGTCTGTCTGTCTGTCTGTCTGTCTGTCTGTCTGTCTGTCTGTCTGTCTGTCTGTCTGTCTGTCTGTCTGTCTGTCCTGTCTGTCTGTCTGTCTGTCTGTCTGTCTGTCTGTCTGTCTGTCTGTCTGTCTGTCTGTCTGTCTGTCTGTCTGTCTGTCTGTCTGTCTGTCTGTCTGTCTGTCTGTCTGTCTGTCTGTCTGTCTGTCTGTCTGTCTGTCTGTCTGTCTGTCTGTCTGTCTGTCTGTCTGTCTGTCTGTCTGTCTGTCTGTCCGTCCCGTCCGTCCGTCCGTCCGTCCGTCCGTCCGTCCGTCCGTCCGTCCGTCCGTCCGTCCGTCCGTCCGTCCGTCCGTCCGTCCGTCCGTCCGTCCGTCCGTCCGTCCGTCCTGTCCGTCCGTCCGTCCGTCCGTCCGTCCGTCCGTCCGTCCGTCCGTCCGTCCGTCCGTCCGTCCGTCCGTCCGTCCGTCCGTCCGTCGTCCGTCCGTCCGTCCGTCCGTCCGTCCGTCGTCCGTCCGTCCGTCCGTCCGTCCGTCCGTCCGTCCGTCCGTCCGTCCGTCCGTCCGTCGTCCGTCCGTCCGTCCGTCCGTCCGTCCGTCCGTCCGTCCGTCGTCCGTCGTCCGTCGTCCTGTCCTGTCTGTCCTGTCTGTCTGTCTGTCTGTCTGTCTGTCTGTCTGTCTGTCTGTCTGTCGTCTGTCTGTCTGTCTGTCTGTCTGTCTGTCTGTCTGTCTGTCTGTCTGTCTGTCTGTCTGTCTGTCTGTCTGTCTGTCTGTCTGTCTGTCTGTCTGTCTGTCTGTCTGTCTGTCTGTCTGTCTGTCTGTCTGTCTGTCTGTCTGTCTGTCTGTCTGTCTGTCTGTCTGTCTGTCTGTCTGTCTGTCTGTCTGTCTGTCTGTCTGTCTGTCTGTCTGTCTGTCTGTCTGTCTGTCTGTCTGTCTGTCTGTCTGTCTGTCTGTCTGTCTGTCTGTCTGTCTGTCTGTCTGTCTGTCTGTCTGTCTGTCTGTCTGTCTGTCTGTCTGTCTGTCTGTCTGTCTGTCTGTCTGTCTGTCTGTCTGTCTGTCTGTCTGTCTGTCTGTCTGTCTGTCTGTCTGTCTGTCTGTCTGTCTGTCTGTCTGTCTGTCTGTCTGTCTGTCTGTCTGTCTGTCTGTCTGTCTGTCTGTCTGTCTGTCTGTCTGTCTGTCTGTCTGTCTGTCTGTCTGTCTGTCTGTCTGTCTGTCTGTCTGTCTGTCTGTCTGTCTGTCTGTCTGTCTGTCTGTCTGTCTGTCTGTCTGTCTGTCTGTCTGTCTGTCTGTCTGTCTGTCTGTCTGTCTGTCTGTCTGTCTGTCTGTCTGTCTGTCTGTCTGTCTGTCTGTCTGTCTGTCTGTCTGTCTGTTCTGTCTGTCTGTCTGTCTGTCTGTCTGTCTGTCTGTCTGTCTGTCTGTCTGTCTGTCTGTCTGTCTGTCTGTCTGTCTGTCTGTCTGTCTGTCTGTCTGTCTGTCTGTCTGTCTGTCTGTCTGTCTGTCTGTCTGTCTGTCTGTCTGTCTGTCTGTCTGTCTGTCTGTCTGTCTGTCTGTCTGTCTGTCTGTCTGTCTGTCTGTCTGTCTGTCTGTCTGTCTGTCTGTCTGTCTGTCTGTCTGTCTGTCTGTCTGTCTGTCTGTCTGTCTGTCTGTCTGTCTGTCTGTCTGTCTGTCTGTCTGTCTGTCTGTCTGTCTGTCTGTCTGTCTGTCTGTCTGTCTGTCTGTCTGTCTGTCTGTCTGTCTGTCTGTCTGTCTGTCTGTCTGTCTGTCTGTCTGTCTGTCTGTCTGTCTGTCTGTCTGTCTGTCTGTCTGTCTGTCTGTCTGTCTGTCTGTCTGTCTGTCTGTCTGTCTGTCTGTCTGTCTGTCTGTCTGTCTGTCTGTCTGTCTGTCTGTCTGTCTGTCTGTCTGTCTGTCTGTCTGTTCTGTCTGTCTGTCTGTCTGTCTGTCTGTCTGTCTGTCTGTCTGTCTGTCTGTCTGTCTGTCTGTCTGTCTGTCTGTCTGTCTGTCTGTCTGTCTGTCTGTCTGTCTGTCTGTCTGTCTGTCTGTCTGTCTGTCTGTCTGTCTGTCTGTCTGTCTGTCTGTCTGTCTGTCTGTCTGTCTGTCTGTCTGTCTGTCTGTCTGTCTGTCTGTCTGTCTGTCTGTCTGTCTGTCTGTCTGTCTGTCTGTCTGTCTGTCTGTCTGTCTGTCTGTCTGTCTGTCTGTCTGTCTGTCTGTCTGTCTGTCTGTCTGTCTGTCTGTCTGTCTGTCTGTCTGTCTGTCTGTCTGTCTGTCTGTCTGTCTGTCTGTCTGTCTGTCTGTCTGTCTGTCTGTCTGTCTGTCTGTCTGTCTGTCTGTCTGTCTGTCTGTCTGTCTGTCTGTCTGTCTGTCTGTCTGTCTGTCTGTCTGTCTGTCTGTCTGTCTGTCTGTCTGTCTGTCTGTCTGTCTGTCTGTCTGTCTGTCTGTCTGTCTGTCTGTCTGTCTGTCTGTCTGTCTGTCTGTCTGTCTGTCTGTCTGTCTGTCTGTCTGTCTGTCTGTCTGTCTGTCTGTCTGTCTGTCTGTCTGTCTGTCTGTCTGTCTGTCTGTCTGTCTGTCTGTCTGTCTGTCTGTCTGTCTGTCTGTCTGTCTGTCTGTCTGTCTGTCTGTCTGTCTGTCTGTCTGTCTGTCTGTCTGTCTGTCTGTCTGTCTGTCTGTCTGTCTGTCTGTCTGTCTGTCTGTCTGTCTGTCTGTCTGTCTGTCTGTCTGTCTGTCTGTCTGTCTGTCTGTCTGTCTGTCTGTCTGTCTGTCTGTCTGTCTGTCTGTCTGTCTGTCTGTCTGTCTGTCTGTCTGTCTGTCTGTCTGTCTGTCTGTCTGTCTGTCTGTCTGTCTGTCTGTCTGTCTGTCTGTCTGTCTGTCTGTCTGTCTGTCTGTCTGTCTGTCTGTCTGTCTGTCTGTCTGTCTGTCTGTCTGTCTGTCTGTCTGTCTGTCTGTCTGTCTGTCTGTCTGTCTGTCTGTCTGTCTGTCTGTCTGTCTGTCTGTCTGTCTGTCTGTCTGTCTGTCTGTCTGTCTTGTCTGTCTGTCTGTCTGTCTGTCTGTCTGTCTGTCTGTCTGTCTGTCTGTCTGTCTGTCTGTCTGTCTGTCTGTCTGTCTGTCTGTCTGTCTGTCTGTCTGTCTGTCTGTCTGTCTGTCTGTCTGTCTGTCTGTCTGTCTGTCTGTCTGTCTGTCTGTCTGTCTGTCTGTCTGTCTGTCTGTCTGTCTGTCTGTCTGTCTGTCTGTCTGTCTGTCTGTCTGTCTGTCTGTCTGTCTGTCTGTCTGTCTGTCTGTCTGTCTGTCTGTCTGTCTGTCTGTCTGTCTGTCTGTCTGTCTGTCTGTCTGTCTGTCTGTCTGTCTGTCTGTCTGTCTGTCTGTCTGTCTGTCTGTCTGTCTGTCTGTCTGTCTGTCTGTCTGTCTGTCTGTCTGAAAACGACCAACGCGCATAACTCAAAAACCGCTTGGCCGATTTCAATGAAATTTGGTACCTAGGCTGGGTCTTGGGTCGAGATGGTCCCATTTAAAAATGAACAAAATCCACCGAACACAAACCAAATAAAAGGGTGGGGATAGATTTCAAAAATTAAAGTTTGTGTGAAAATATGGCGTGTGTGATATCAAACGAAATGTAATTAAGTCTGGAGTTAAACAAAATACATTTTAATTTATTTTAAAAAAAGGGTGGGGGTACAATTCAAAAATTAGAGTTTAAGTGAAAATATGGCGTGTGTGATATCAAACGAAAGGTAATTAAGTCCGGAATTCAAATACATTTTAGTTTTTGTGTTTTTTAAGGGTGGGGGTGGATTTTAAAAATTTGAGTTTAAGTCGAAACATGGCTTGTGTGGTATCAAACAAAAGGTAACTTAGTGTGGAGTTGAATAAAATATATTTCAGTTTTTAGTTATATTAGCTCACACGTACACTATAACTATAGTACCTAGTGTGAGCTTAGGGGCCCATATATTGGCAGAGTATTTTTTAATGTTTTAATAAGTTTAGTATAGCGAGACTCAAAAGGAAGAAAAAAAAGTATGTCTGACAAAATCCGCCTCAGAAATTTCTTGACAGGTTACAAAAATTCAAGTTTTAAAAAAATCACTACTTTGGTAAATTCGTCAAAGTTTTGACTTTGACATGATTTTTTTTTTTTGAAATCGATAAATATTTCTAAAATTTGATGGACACGGGCCCATAGAGACAGGTCTTACCTAACGAAAACCGTGATAATAAAAATTCAGTTCCTTTTTGATTTTGAGATATTTTAAAAAAAGTGGAAAGGTGCAAACCAGAAAATTCAGGGCACTGATACGCAGCTTAGAGAGACAAACCGACCAAAATATTTTTAGTTTTTTACTTTTCTTGGGTCGATGTATAAACGTGCCAATGTTTATCAAAATCCCCCAAAAATTGACGAAAATAGCGTTTTGCTGCCCGACCATATACTATAGTAGTGTGAGCTATGGTGATCCTAATTTTTTCGAGAAAAAAAAAAGTTGCTCCGATTTCAAAAATATTTCTATATCTTTGCGTTTCAGATGATTTTGAAACTTTTTTGTTGCGCCGTCTGTCTGTCTATCTGTCTCTGTCTGTCTGCCTGTATGTCTGTCTGTCTGTCTGTCTGTATGTTTGTATGTCTGTCTGTAACGACCGACGCGCATAACTTAAAAACCGCTTGCCCGATTTTAATGAAATTTGGTACCTAGGCTGGGTTTTGGATGGAGATGGTCCCATTGAGAAATGAACAAAATCCATCGAACACAAGCCAAATAAAAGGGTGAGGGAAAATTTCAAAAATTAGAGTTTATGTAAAAATATGGCGTGTGTGATATCAAACGAAAGGTAATTGAGTCTGGAGTTAAACAAAATATATTTTAGTCTATTTAAAAAAAGGGTGGGGGTAAGTTTCAAAAATTAGAGTTTAAGTGGAAATATGGCGGGTGTGATATCAAACGAAAGGTAATTGAGTCTGGAGTTAAACAGAATACATTTTCGTTAAAAAAAAGGGTGGGGGTAAATTTCAAAAATTAGAGTTTAGGTCAAAACATGGCTTGTGTGGTATCAAACGAAAGGTAATTGAGTCTGGAATTGAATAGAGTATATTTCAGTTTTTGGTAATATTAGCTCACACGTACACTATAACTATAGTACCTAGTGTGAGCTTAGGTTCCCATCAATTGCCAGAGTATTTTTTTGAGATAACGCCGAAAATGTGTTATTTCGGTGTATTTTGACCTATCTTAGCAATATCGTCGTGATGTCTGTCTGTGTGTGTGTATATATATATATATATATATATATATATATATATATATATATATATATATATTATTTCTATCCGTAACACGATAGCTCCAAAATCGCTTAACCGATTTTCATAAAATTTGTAGGCAAAAAAGTGTTCGATACTCTAACGAGTTGTTTAGATTTTGGTCAAAATCCATTGCTGCTAATGACAGTTTTTTGACAACTAAAAATATCAAAAATGCTAACTTTTTAATGAAGCATCGCACAGAGGGGCAAAATCAAGAAAAAATGCGATTTAGTGCAGAACTCATTTATCTAATATGGGAGATATTTTTACTGAAAACTATTTATTAATAATCGTTTTACCATAGCAAGTTAGCTTCGGATAGTCAAACGTCAAACAAGTGAATAAAACACCTTGTCAAAGTTAGCGTGTTTTGAAAACTGACGTTGCGTAGTTGTTTTAGTAACACAAATGAATCAACTTTGCCACAATTTTTAATGTTGATCAAGTTTGGTTAAAATAATTTTAATTATGTCAGATAATCACTATGGTGAGTACATTATTCTCGTATAAAAAAAATGCAAAATTTTTGTTGTTTTTCTTTAAACTGCCATTTTTGTAAAATCTTTCAAAAATGTTTAATTTTTTTTAATTTTAAAAATATACGTGGACACAAAGTAACTTGTCGCCCGCTGGCGGGCGAGTTTTCACATGTCATTTTTTATTGAACCTTCCTTTTTAAAATAATGTCACATTTAGCTGCTACTTTTTGCTAATAAGGCCGGAATTAATTTTTAAATATTAACATTTTTCTCCAAACTTAGCGAAATGTGTGTTTAAATTGTAGTATATATATTTAAAATATAACGTACTAAATACATATACATCTACACATACTATTATTATACTCAATATATATTCAGGATAAAAGTGACACCTTATCCCCAGGCAAAAAGTTTGTAGCCTGAGCGTAGCGTGGTATATAATTGGCCAATAGCTAACAAGACACTAATTACGAATTTTAGGAGATATTTTTTAAACTTTTGGATTTTTCTGCCCTAAAATTAAATTATAATTATAATTATAATTATGTGGTTTTCAGCTACTTTACTAAAAACATAATGTCTGATAGAGCCTTTTTTTTAATTTTAAGGATAAAAAGTGACTGGGGGCCCTGTTCGTATAATATATACCAAGGGATAAAAGTGTCACTTTTTATTTCAAGGTAAAAAGTTTTTAGCACGAGCGTAGCGAAAGCTACAATTTGTTAAAGGATAAAAATACTCTTTTATAACGAGGTTTATACGTTAATTTTACACTTTCAGACCGAACTTATTATTTTATTTATTAATATAGTTAAATTATTTTTTGTTCTGTTTAATATAATATATAAACATGATTATTTATAAACAAACAAAGCTTCTAGTGGCGTATATAGAAAAATGTCTCGGGGTGGGCATGAGACAGTTTGGGGGGAAGGGGGGCGAGACCCCATGAGGCCGTATTTTATGCTGTTTTATGTTGGTATTCATGAAATATGTGGAAAATATCTAGAAAAATCTTAGCTTAGGGGGGTGCCTTTTTGTGCTTCTGCCCCACTGTGCATCGTATCATTATGCGGTTTTCGAAATATAGTAGACATTTTGCTCAATAATTTGTGGTTTAATCAACAACTTCGTAAGATCTTTGGGTTCTGAGATGTTTAAAAAACTGTTTTTAAAGCTAATATACCATGGCTTCACTTGAAGTGTGCTAATAGGCTAGCTAGGAAGGTATCAGATCCGTCATGGATCCATTTATTTAATAATATTTCTACCCATATACTAAATTTGTTTAAAATAAATTTATTCTTTCCTTATTCCAGTGTTTTCGGTAGAATAATCCCTAATCCTAGTAAAATAATTAGGGTTTGAAGGGCCGTCTACGTCTGTCCCCTTGAAAATCTTTTATTCAATTCTCTTTTTAAGCCTCAGAGGGTAACGGACAGATACCTATTGCGATTACCCAATCAAAAATAGATACACTCTCACCCAAAAATAAAGTAAATAAATGGATCCATGATGGATCTAATACCTTCCTAGCTAGCCTATTAGCTCACTTCAAGTGAAGCCATGATATATCAGCCTTGAAAACAGTTTTTTGTACATATGTTAAAAACTAACGCTCTTACGAAGTTTTTGCTTATTAAAAACCCATATTGATGCGATGCTCCGTTAAAAACTAAGCATTTATAAAAAATGTATTTGTCAAAAAACTGTAATTAGCATTAATGGATTTTGACCAAAATCTAATCAGCTTATTACCGTGTCGAGCACTATTTTACCTGAAAATTTTATGAAAATCGGTTTAGCGGTTTAGGTGTTATCGTGTAACGGATTGACATTTTTTGTTTTTTTTCTTGAAAACGGTTAGAGGTATAAAAAATTGCAGAAAATTAAAAAGTTTTTCAATAAAATAAAGAAACCATATAAGATTTTTGAATCTGCCATTGGCTTACTGCAAAAAAGTTCTGGGCGAAAAAGAAGGCATGACCCCTGAAAAAATGTCACCTTGTAGTTTTTTTCCTGATATTTGGCATGCTTTATGATATGCCTTATAGCTAAACACACGTTCAAAATTTAAGCAAAAAATATCTCAAAAACTGCACGAGCTCTTAAGAAATAAATGGATCCATGACGGATCTGATACCTTCCTAGCTAGCCTATTAGCACACTTCAAGTGAAGCCATGATATATCATTCTTGGAAACAGTTTTTTCTAAATTTCTCAAAAACTAAAGCTCTTACAAAGAAATTATTGAGCAAAATGTGTTCTACTATATTCTGAAAACTGCATATTGATATGAGGCTCTGTTAAAAAGTTAGCATTTTTAAAAAAATTTAAATCTCAAAAAACTGTCATTAGCATTAATGGATTTTGACCAAAATCTAATCAGCTCGTCAGAGTGTCGAACACAAAAATGGAAAGCATTACTGGAAAAGGAGCCAAGCGCCAAAACCTAAATTTTGCATTATAAGTGCCAAGCGCCTTCAATCAAATATATTTAGATGCTGGTAAAAGATCCAGGCGACACAAGCACTCTAGCTCCCTCTGTTGACTATCGAACCAAACGACAAGCCGACAAAACGGTTTCGTGACTTTTATTTAAACAGATCCAACCGGTTGGTTCCAAAATATAATTTATTTAAACAGATCCAACCGGTTGGTTCCAAAATATAAAAAATGGCTGTTGGCTCCTTTTCCAGAAATGCCCTCCAAATAATATACACACACATACACACCCACACACACAGACATCACGACAATATTGCTAAGAGAACAAAATACACCCAAATAATACATTTTGGCGGTATCTAAAAAAATACTCTGCCAATATATGGGCCCCTAAGCTCACACTAGGTACTATAGTTATAGTGTACGTGTGAGCTAATATAACTAAAAACTGAAATATATTTTATTCAACTCCACACTAAATTACCTTTTGTTTGATACCACACAAGCCATGTTTCGACTTAAACTCAAATTTTTAAAATCCACCCCCACCCTTAAAAAAAAACAAAAACTAAAATGTATTTTGTTGAATTCCGGACTTAATTACCTTTCGTTTGATATCACACACGCCATATTTTCACTTAAACTCTAATTTTTGAATTGTACCCCCACCCTTTTTTTAAAATAAATTAAAATGTATTTTGTTTAACTCCAGACTTAATTACCTTTCGTTTGATATCACACACGCCATATTTTCACATAAACTTTAATTTTTGAAATCTATCCCCACCCTTTTATTTGGTTTGTGTTCGGTGGATTTTGTTCATTTTTAAATGGGACCATCTCGACCCAAGACCTAGCCTAGGTACCAAATTTCATTGAAATCGGCCAAGCGGTTTTTGAGTTATGCGCGTTGGTCGTTACAGACAGACAGACATACAGACATACAGACAGACAGACAGACAGACAGACAGACAGACAGACAGACAGACAGACAGACAGACAGACAGACAGACAGACAGACAGACAGACAGACAGACAGACAGACATACAGACATACAGACAGACAGACAGACAGACGGCGCAACAAAAAAGTTTCAAAATCATCTGAAACGCAGAGATATATAAAAAATTTTGAAATCGGAGCAACTTTTTTTTTCTCGAAAAAATTAGGATCACCATAGCTCACACTACTATAGTATAGTATATGTGTGAGCTAAAAATGTTTTCATCGAAACTAATACTTTCTCTAGCCATTGCTATGCGGGCTAGGAAGGTAAAAACAAAAAATGGAAACTTTGACGATACCCTGTATCTCGAAAAATGAGCATTTGAGGAACCAGGTTTATTTAAAGTTTTTTCTTAAAATCACTTAAAAAATCTTCCTCTGAAGTTGGGCGACATACTTTAACACTCTCTATATTAAGTTGAAATTTTATCTGGAATTTCGACTATCGGGGGTCCAAGTGCAGTTCATCGTAAGTGCATTTTTAAAAACTTTACAGGAGAAGCAAAAAACTGCAATTAACTGCAATTAAAGCTCATTTTGTTAAAACTTTTACCAAGAAAAGTATTTTCTTCAGTGTTTAGAATTTTTTTATTTTTTTTATAACCTCAATATATGACGCGTCGAAAAACCAAAATCGAAAAAGTTTTCACTTACGAGGTACTGCACTTAGATCATCGATATGTAGAAATAACCCCTATCTAAACCAATTTTACATTTACATCCTCAAAAAACGTTAAATTTCACCCGTGTGCAAAATTTTTTCCCAAAAGTACTTTTAAATTTAACGCAGTTGAATTTTTATCTGGAATGTCGATTACTTTTTTAATGTCATGACTTCTTATATGTTGAAATAGCCCTCCCCAAACCAATTTAGATTAACTTAAAATAGTTTTTCTCTACGACCACATATGAAAATGATGTATTTCACACAATTTACCACCTCAGAAAACGTTAAATTTCACCCGTGTTTAAAATTTTTTCCCAAAAGTACTTTTAAATTTAACGCAGTTGAATTTTTATTTGGAATTTCGATTACTTTTTAAATGCCATGATTTCTTATATGTTGAAATAACTCCTCCCCAAACCAATTTAGATTAACTTAAAACATATTTTTTCTACGGCCACATATGAAGGTGATGGATTTCACACGATTTACATCCTCAAAAAACGTAAAATTTCACCCGTGTGCAAATTTTTTTCCCAAAAGTACTTTTGAATTTAACGCAGTTGAATTTTTATCTGGAATTTCGATTACTTTTTCAATGTCATGACTTCTTATGTGTTGAAATAACCCCTCCCCAAACCAATTTAGATTAACTTAAAATATTTTTTCTCTACGACCACATATGAAAAAGATTTATTTCACACGATTTACATCCTCAGAAAACGTTAAATTTCACCAGTGTCCAAATTTTTTCCCAAAAGTTGTTTTAAATTTAACGCAGTTGAATTTTTATCTGGAATTTCGATTACTTTTTAAATGTCATGATTTTTTATATGTTGAAATAACCCCTCCCCAAACCAATTTGGATTAACCTAAAATATTTTTTCTCTACGACCACATATGAAAATAATGGATTTCACACGATTTACATCCTTAGAAAACGTTAAATTTTACCCGTGTGCAAGTTTTTTCTCAAAAGTACTTTTAAATTTACCGCAGATGAATTTTTACCTGGAATTTCGATTACTTTTTAAATGTTATGATTTTATTATATGTAGAAATAACTTCTTCCTAAACCAATTTAGATTAATTTAAAATATTTTTTTTGTACGACTACATATAAAAATTATGTATATCCTCAGAAAACGTTAATTTGCCGCACATGTATGGAAAGTGTACGATGACGTTAACTGTCACCATACTTTTCCGCAGATGTGTTGCAAAGTACTTTTTCACACATGGGCGGAAAAACCGTTTTATTTGATTTGTGCAAAATTAAAGACCATTTTTTACAAAAAATGAGTATACACGTAGGAAACATAGCGCACACAACTCGATAGAAAGTAACTTTCTTAAACTCGCGTGTTGTTTTACTCGGCATGTGAAAATTGTCACTTTCTTCTCTTGTTATGTAATATAGTATTTGAGCAAAAAGTGGAGGTTTTGGCTATGCCCCAGGTACATCCCTTAACCCACTCTCTACACTTCTATTCGAATCCAGGCAGCTCAATGGTCCTACCTGTCCTCTATAAAGTCCAGTATGTCAATTTTCAATGCTCAGGGTTGGTGCCCTGAGTGCCTGTTGCCTGATCCTTAAATTCTGCTACGATGTGTCTTCTTCCTGCAGCAGCCTGTGCAGGTAGAGTCGTTCAACTCCTATGTGTGCCCTGTGCTCCTTCAACCGGTTATATCCAGTTAGATATATCAGCAGCCCAACATCTTTTTGTGTCCATCCCAGCAACCAATGGCACAGATTGGGAAATCCAATCTCTAGCTGTTCTATATTCTCTGCTGTAAGGTAACGTCACTGTGAGGACAAATCAAGCTTTACCACCCACATAGCACAAAAATCACATCAACGTTAAACTAACGTGAACAAAAATATTAAAGGTATTTTTTACTAGAAAACCATACCATGTTATATTTGTTTTGTTAAATCTACATGCTTAAAGATAACTTAAAAACAAGGTGGAATCAAGCTATTAAAATGTAATTTTTGCTGAAGTTTCTGGTGCTGTGTATATAACGCATATACAGAATATTCCAATACCCACGGTAACTGCCCATTCATGATGCAAACATGAGGGCCTTGGGGTCTTTAAGCAAAAAAGACCTGATTGGTTGCTTTCAAAGACATATGCATATTATTTCCATATACTACGTATTATTGCAATACCTGCGGTACCTTACGATGCAGAATGCAAACATATTTGAAATAGCAATATCAATGGGAATAAGTCTATCCTTTTTGCGGTCCTTAAGATTAAATGTCCTGATTGGTTATACGTTTACGCATGAATATTATTTTACTCTTGTATTCGTTACGTCAAATCATCGGCGTACAGTTAACAAAAACTTTGGTATGTGTGAATTTTTCGTACCTTTATTTTTGAATGTTTGCATCAAACGCCAACCATTGTGTAAATAGGTAACAGGGAGTATTGGAATATTACGTATATGATATAGGTAACGTCTTTTTTACCCTCGTTATTTTCATGTGCCAAATTCACAATAGAAAAGTCCTTCACAACATGTTCTAAAACGCCACTAGATCAAGACTTTTTAAACTTACTAACTTTTTGCGTATTATTTTGAACGTTTTTTTTTCTATATGTTTTTTAATCAAAAAAAGGCGCGAAAGCCTGTTATAAAAGCTCTCTCGACAAAGACTTGTTAAAAGGAATAACTTTCTGTGTTTTTTTTGTCACGTTTCTTTTAATTACTTTTTTTAACTTAAAAGTGGGGGAGTTCTAAAAGTTCACTGGTTTAAGACTACAACACTTTAAGACAATTTTAAAAGATGGCGCTAAAGGCAGGACAAAATCCATATACATTATGTTTTCTTTAAAAGCTAAACAAGGTTTGTAACAGTAAACTATTTCACACCATATTAATTTGTCTTTATCAGGTTAATAACTGATGCGTCGTGATCGTGAAGGATCAGAGATCAGTTCATTAACCGATTTTTGGGGTTTAGACCAAGAAGAGCGGTCGGTCTTCTCGGGTTTAGAGGCCAAAGCACTCCCGGAGTGTCGCATTTTAAAATTCGTGTAGAAAAGGCGCAAACCTAATGTGATTTTGATGTTGATAAAAATATACTTAGAATTCACTTGAAAATAACGTAAAAACATTGCTGTTTTCATTTGATATTGGCGTTATTACAACGCCGTTTTTAGCAAAGTTATTTTTATATATAAGATGAAATAAACGTTTTTTTCAAGTAGCTTTTAAAATCAACGTTTTATTTTCTCACGGGATTTTTAAAGAGTTAAACACGTGTTTGTGCTATGTGTGCAGGTGAAAACTTTTTTTTTTCAAACAAGCGACAAAAAAATGTATGCATTTCATTTCCAAAACGCAAGAACCCTTTTTTGGTGAGCAGATTTTTTGAGCAGTGTACGATACGCAATTTTATATCGTTTCCGACCTGCAGAATCGCTCTTTGATGTTAAACTAGACCCGATTTCCATAATGCCATTCTATTTTCCGCGAATAAAAGTACGCTGCGTTCCAGGATGAAAAAATTTATTTTCCCCTTTTGACAAAAATTATTATTGATAAATACACTTTTTCATAATGTGTGAGGCGCTTCAGTATACTACACTGGGTGTTATTCTTTTAGCGCTCCCCTGAGAGTAAAAGTTCACTTTAATCCTCGGTTACCATTATCAGACATCTGACATAAATTTGATAGTAATGAACCAAGGTATTGACACTTTTATATAGGTTACCTACAGAATTTGAAAGGTCATTAAACCTGACTGACCAACTGTAATCGGATTAAAAAATCTACTTCACCGGGTTGCCTTAAACCATTTGTTTTATGGAAACCCGATGACGCAGCTACAGTCGTCCGGTTAAGTTCACATAATTGGTCTAACTCTGTAGGCAACCTGTATCAAAGTATGAAGACCTTAATAAAGGCTGTAAAGTATAAAGGCCTTAAATAATGACATTGTTTGTGAGTGTTTTCAATAAGAAATCCTGCTCCAAAATTCTCCTATTCCAAAGTAAAAAAGTAGTTATCTCAAATGTTCACCCAAGAACAATATTTTCCGCATGAGCTTTAAGTCAACTACTGACCTAATGGTCATGTGCGTAGGCACAGAGTTGGGCAGTAGTTAACAGCAAAAGTTATAACTACTTTTTCCGTAAAAGAAGTTGTACTTTGATTTTTTTTTTCTGAAAGTAGTTAAACTCGATTATTTTTATTCTGCGTAAAATAATCACAAAAAGTACTTTAAAAAGTACTTAAACTACTTTTAGTAATTTAACTACTTCTAGTAATTTAACTACTTTTGGTAATTTAACTACTTTTAGTAATTTAACTACTTTTATGGAGTTTGATTACTAGTTTTAACTACTTTTGCGGAATTTAAATACTTTTAAAAATATTTGACAACTAGTATTCTTAACTACCTATGCAAATTTGATTATTTTAATTAATTAATTTCCTTGGTTCGGTTCGGTTGAAAACTGCCTTGGAAAAAATTTGACGATCAAAAAGAAGTGAAGAGATTTGCCCGGTGGGCCAGCCCGACACATGAAATGAAAAGTTCCAATGAAAAAGGGCACGTTTGCCAAAAAGTTATAATTTATTTTTATTCTGCCCCGCCCACAAGTTTTTATTGCCTAGATCCGCCACTGGTAATAATAAACAACTGTCATTATTAAAAACCTATAAATGTATTAAAAGTTTTAAATACTTTTATATTATGTGGTTTCCGCACACTATAAGAAAAAATAGTTTATTTTCCGCACTGAACTGAATGTTCTTGTAAGCCATATTGCGGACCGCGTTACCATGGAGACGGGGTGGGGACGTAGGGCAGGCAGACCACTGTATAATGCAACGAAGGGTGCACTTATTGCGGCCAGTCTGATTAATATTACATAAGACGATTTTTTCAACGAAAGTAAAAAGGAAAATTAAAAACCATGTAAGCAGGTAAATCCTATGTTGATTTTTGTGGGTAGTGAATTGAATTGAGCCGTCAGGCTCGGCTATGTAACGTTCATTCGGGTGAAGTCGGCTCGAGTCGACTAACTGTGAAAGCAACATTCAGCGAGCGATATGATGATGCAGACTATGCAGATAGGCCAGTATTATTAATTTCGCCTTGTTGAATTTTACACTTCTGCCGTGTGGTCTTAAGCACACACAGTTTTTGTTTTTTTATTTAATTTTTTTTTTAAGTAGCTTTTTTACGGTAAGAAATATAACTCAGTTTTCTCAACACATTGTGGTATTTTTTTCTATGTACTTAAAGGAAAATAAAAAAGCCAGAACCCCCACTCTTAAGCCATTTGCGCCCCTTGACAGCTCACTAAAATATAAGTACTATTCATTCGGCGTGCCGGAAAATTATAATTTTAAGAAAAGCGTGAAAAAAGTTTTTGGTTGCAAAGGCTTCCATAAAAGCATTGTAAAGCCACTTTTATGCACGAAATTGGAAAAACTATTTTTCATGATTCTTGAACGACGCCTTTTTCGACGAGAGCTGATAGGGAGGAAAATCGACAAACGGCGATTTTTCGTGCGATACAAATTAAATTTTCATTAAATTTTGCCAATGCTGGCGAACACGTTTAATAAAATTTACGATAATTGCCCAGCCCGCCGCGCCGTGGAATTGCGCTATGCTCAGTCGAACTACTTGTTGCCATTTTTTTTGCATGGTTACTACACAGAATTTTTACCTTCCTAGCCCGCACAGCAATGGCTAGAGAAAATATTTTTTTTGAGAAAACGCCGAAAATGTGTTATTTGGGTGTATTTTGACCTATCCCAGCAATATCGTCGTCATGTCTGTCTGTGTAGGTGTGTGTGTGTGGATGTGTGTGTGTTAGTGTATTTTTACCTTCCTAGCCCGCACCGCAATAGCTAGAGAAGGTATTGTTTTCGAAGAAATTTTTTTTTTCAGATAACGCCGAAAATGTGTTATTTGGGTGTATTTTGACCTATCCTAGCAATATCGTCGTGATGTCGGTCTGCGTGTGTGTGTGTGTGTGTGTTTTTCCTGTCCGTAACACGATGGCTCCTCGACCGCTGAACCGATTTTCATAAAATTTTCAGGGAAAATAGGGTTCGACACTCCAACAAGCTGATTAGATTTTGGCCAAAATCCAATAATGCTATGACAGTTTTTTGACAATTAAATTTTTTTTAAATTGATAACTTTTTAGCGGAGCATCGCATCAATATGAGGTTTTCGGAATATAGTAGTCTACATTAGGCTCAATAATTTGTGTCATAACCAAAAACTTTGTAGGAGCTTTAGTTTCTGAGGTATTTACAAAAACTGTTTTCAAAGCTGATTATCACGATATAATATTATTATTAGTTACGATGTACTGTTATCGGACAGTCAGTTTTCCGTTTCATCAGTCCACTTAACCGTCTTCGGACTCTGAAATACAAAGATTGAAGACAGGCGCATTAGAAATGATTGCTCTCTCTCTTTTCTTTGTCGGTGTTTATCATATGTTGCACTGGAAAAATTGTATATAAAACACACACATATCTAGTTTACACTGGCTGAGGTAAAAATATACCATAAAATTACATAAAATTTACATTTGTCTAAAAAAAATAAAAAAACAGTGAATAACCCACAAAATTAAAATTTTTGTCAAAATAAATTGAGTTTCACAACCAATTTTAACACGTGACCAAATTCCCGGAAAGTTACGTAAATATACAATTTTTTTTAAATTTCCAAAAAAAAGTTGTGCAACGTCTGCAGCATCTGTTGATTTTTTGCAAGAGCCTCTTAATTTTTATTACCACCGGGGGGGCTTGGGGCCCGGCCCCCCCCAAGCCCAAGATTTTTTAGGATATTTTCCACAAATTTCATGAATAAAATGATAAAATAGTAAAAAATAAGCATCATGAGGTCCCGCCTCCCCCAAGATATCTCGGCCCCCCAAGACATATTCCTGGGTACGCCACTGCTACGGAATATTGTAGGTGCCTGCTTAGAAAAAGACAAACTAATTTAGCAGGTGATTGGAGAGGAATAGAAACATAAGGTTTACCCTGATTGCAGCAAATCCCCGTGACCTGTGAACTAAAAGGTAAAAGAAGGAAGATTTGGCGGAAGAACAAACGACTTCGCTTTAAGGCATTGACATTAAGGTCATTAACTATATATACCTACCAAAGTACAAGCTACAAAATGTAATTTTCCTGACTTCTTAGAAGTATCACGATCTCTATTTCCTAAAAATAAATAAAATCACAAAAACTTTGCGAATATTAAGGCTTTCTATAATATGTAGGTAATTTCACAAATATTGTGTAAAAATCAAATTACAAATAAATAAATATATAAATTTCACATAAAACTTGTGATATTAGAAAAAATAAATATTTTTTCACAAGTTTCGCCCAAAAATATGTGCTAATGCAAGTTCGTTTTAATTTTTCGTGTATTTAGTTTATTAGGCAGTCTGTAGTGGTTTATAGTGTGTGAATAGTATTACATTAATGTAATTTTATCTGCATTTTAAGGGACTAAAATTAAAAATGTATTATGATAAGCCTATGTAATGGTGTAATCCTTTCTGTGTGCAACTTTAATTTCAAATTACAAACGCAATGGTGATAAGTTAATAGGAGAAATAAGCCTATAAAATTAAGTATCCCATATTGCCCCCCTTACCCCTATGTTGCCTAATTTGCCGAATGCTGCCCAGGCCAATCTTACTCGTCTTTTCATTTCAGCTCTTTAGTTTTTTTCTTAGTTTAATAATTTGTCCCCTATATACAGGGTGTCCCAAATAAAAGCAACTACATGGGGATTTCGGAAACGGTAAGAGATACAAATTTGTTTAAATGAGAAAAAAGTTGCGCTATTCTAAGCCCAATCAGATGCCGTATCAAAATTAAAAATATCTGCATGGATTTTTAAAATATTAAGCAAAAACTAAAAATTGTGTTTTTTGAAAAATTGAAATATCGCCATTTTGCAAACAAATTTAATGAAATTTGACAGTTTTGTATAAGCAACTACGGCCAATTGAATGACGTTAACAATTTTTTTCTAGGCCTTTCAGTTTTTTTGAAATCATAGCCAACTTTGTTATTTCTTATGACCGCCATACTGGATTTATACTTCAATAAATAGAGCATAAAAGGAGCTTTTCAACCGTGTATAATAAGCCCACCTTTGGATTACGGAAAATGTGAATTTATTAAAAAAATTGTTTTTCAATTAGTTGGCTGTGAAACAAATGCGTTATTTGTGTTTGTTGTCATACCTACGTAACTACCTGTCAAAATTTTCCATTTACTTGATCTATATGAAAAATTTCTTTGGCTAAGAAATAATACAATATCTTAAAATCTATCTTTAATTTAGAATAAAAATTAAAACCGATAACCAATCATTGAATTAAATAAGCAAATGTTCGATAATTCCACTGTTGTTATTCATGCAAATCCTGCATCGATGAATTAGAGACATGGACATGCATGTTTCTTTAACCATTTGTTCAGGAATTCCTTTTATTGCTTGAACAACGGCTGCCTCAGGTTCTTCTATCGTATTATGAGTAGTAGAATAAACTTTATCCTTTAAGTATCCCTAAATACAAAAATCAAGAGGCGTAAGGTCCGGCAAACGTGCAGGCCAGGCAACTGGACCTCGATTTCCGATCCAGTTATTTCCATGTTGCTGATTCAAATGGTCGGTTATAATTATTGCATTAAGTGGAGATGCTCCATCTTGCTGGAACCACATGTTTGCTACATCTTGAAGAGGCAAATTTTCTATAATTTGGTCAACGTAATTTTGTAAAATTTCTAGAAATCGAGGTGCCGTCAAATTATTATGAAAAATGTTAAATAGTATGCGTTTGTTTATGACTCCTAGCCATACATGCAAACCCCACCTAACTTGATGGTGCACCTCACGTTTTAAGAACGGATTTTTATCGGCCCAGTACACGTAGTTATGTCTGTTAAACACCCCGCAGTTTATGAACCTGCTTTCATCGGACCACAGAACATTAAGCGGAAATTGAGGGTTTTCTTGCGATTTTTGTATGAACCAATTGCAAAACAAGGTTCTTCTTTCTAAGTCACCATCTCGGAGTGCTTGACCATAAACTAATAAAATAGACAACCAATCCAAAATCGCCCCATTTACCGATATCTCATACCAGATGGCCATACACGACGGTGTAAATATTTATTGAGAATTGCCTCCTCCGAAAGAGTCGGCGGTGTTGCCATACCAAAGACAATTATACCCAAGGACTGTACACAGAGAACAGGACGGTCCACTTCCATAATCCCCATATATTCCAAATTTCGCTACGTCACAAAATCCTCAAGGTGTCGAGCCATCCTTCTATGAACCTACTCATCCTTCTCAAAAGACCCTTGATCTCTTTGATAGGGTGGTCTTTCCTTTTCTATTCACATTAAATGAAAAAGGACAACCGAACTTATTGATTTTTTTCGCGAATCCAAAGTGAGGTTAATTTTTCCGTGCATTTCGCATTTTTATTTATTTTAAGGGAAAAAATTTGTGGAATCTTGGTTTTGTATTAATATTTTTGATATTTTAAACAATTTTGGGAATCGCAAAATCCCAGGAGCATCCTGTGCGGTTTCTGGATGTAAATCCAACTATTCGAACTTAGAAGTTCTACGTTTATGAGTTTTTTTAAATTTCCACCTTCCAATGACTGTTCCCAAGACTATTTTGCAAGAGTGGCTAAGGCGTTGTGGAAAAGACAATATGGATCCCACGAAAGCATTTCTACAGAACAGTTTTCGAAATTCCTTTTCAAGATAAATTGCTAGGTGAATATCATTTTTAACATTTTTGTAAATCTATTTAGGGCCACATTCTTTAATTATGTAAGGTTAAAATTCAGGATCTTTTGCCGCCCTTCTCCTGTCGTAACGCATTTTCAAGAAAAATATAAAAAAATCATTCAGTGTATAGTCCTTGCCATAGGCAGTTACACTTTTGTGACTTTGACATAAACATACCTATTTCCGAGCCTATTTCCAAGCATATTTCCTAACCACAAATATATTAAAAATTAAATATGTTGTGTAGGTATACCTTATGTTGTATTAAGCCTAAATCATTTAGTTGTAATCTGCAGAGTTTTTTAAGTGCTGGGTGGAAAAAAAAATATGCCACTTTAGTCAAACTCAGTATGTAGGTATGTGGGCACAATAGATCCATATGTGGTCACAGTGCATGGAGGTCCAGAAGGGCCTGCCACCACTTTCGAATACATACATACCTTATGTTGACAAAAAAAATGTTCTCATAAAAACAACTCAACAACATACCATTTTTCAGATTTTTTGATAAGGAAATAGGTTAAAAATGTCACAAAAGTGTAACCACCTATGGCCAAGACTATGACACAAAGGTAACCCTCCCCCCCCCAGAGATTACTTAATGTAACACTAAGCCGCATGTGAATTTATTTAGGCCTGTGTGTTCATCTATGAACAAGGCATGATCAGCTGAACCAAATTTGTTCACCATCCTACAGGACTTTAATTAATTCTTGATCCTGTAGTGTATTGTAGTGTCCTATGAAGTCCTGTAGACCTACTGTGGGCAGCTGATCACCCCTTGTCTATGAAGAAACCTCTACAACCACAAAAATTAGACATTAAACATACTTTTTAATTTTTTTTTCTGTAAATGTGCAATTTAATTGTTTTTCTGTTTTGTACTAATTTGACTCCAATAATAGTGAAGTTATCAATAGTGCCAACTTAATTTGGGACACCTACTGTAATTTTGACAAAAATGTCATAACAAAATAATACTTGGACAATTTCTAAAACCTCATGTTTTTTTGTAAATTCCATATGTACTAGAGTACAAAATTTACACTGTAGAAACTACCTATTTTTAAAAAAGTTCCTTATATATGTTTTTTTATTACAGGCTTATGTACTTCCAAAACAATACTAAGGAATACATCTGTGCCAAGTCAAAACCTATCAGTGAAACCAATAGAAGTTGATCCTGAAGAGCCAACTGCAGGTACAAGCATCGAAATCAAGGAACATTTGCTGGTTGATGTTGGTACAAAAGAAAACTACTTAGTTAAAGTCTGATTTTTTTTTGTTTTGTGCAAATTGATAGAGTTATTGTTGAATTTTTTGTATCGGAGTCTGCTATTGTACGAAAATGAGTATTCAGTTGGTTTGCGACTGTTAGTGTGTGTCTTTAATAGTTTCAGAATCTATTCTAAGTTTAATTTAGTTGTTTTCTTTGCCTCCCCAATAATTTATTTATAATGTTCTAAGTTTTTGTTTTGTCAATTTTATCAATTTTAGTTTTTGCACAATGGAGATTTTGCTTTAGCACAGTTTTTTTAAAGATATATTTATATTTTTTATATATGTTATTAAAATGTAATATATTTTTATATTTTTTTCAATTCTTTAGAAGCTAATGTCACTTAATAAAAACAAAATGATGCTGAGAAGTAAAAAGGTCTTGCAGTTGGGTAAAAAATACTAGGACATTTCTTAGAAAGGTAAAATACCTACATGTCCTAGATTTTTTGCCCCCATGGTTCATTCTTCTTACATTTCATTTATCAAATTCAGGATTTGTTATCCTGATGTTTATGGTAACAAATTCCTTATTGCTTCTAATCAATAACCCCACTTAATATTGTATACAGGTTTGTTATTTTTTTGCTATTATGAGTGATATAACAAAAAAATTCTAAAAATGTATACAGATGCCTAAAGACTTTACCTACTTAGATAATTTCTAGTATTATAAATCAATAAATATAATAAATTTGGTCGAAATTAAAATAGGAAAATAACTTTTATTTAATCATTTTATTTTTTATCTTTAAATATGTAAACATGTATCCTGAGATGATATCTTTGGGGGCACTAACATATACCTCATAAAATCAAACCTATATGTAACATTTAGATGAAGCAATAGGTTAAAATACTGATAACTACAAATTGCTTCAACAGGACAAAAAGTGAGATTTTAATTACTAAAATAATAAGGGACAAAAAGCTAGTACTGCTGCTAGTTAGGTGAAGTTGAGCAATATACACACCTCAGTAGGTACACATGTTATTACCTTTTAAACATAGCAATGTTATAGAACACTCTACATCAGTTGAAAGAAAAAACTGTATAATGTATTGACAAAACATTTAATTTATCATGTCATGTGGAATGAGGTTTCATACTGTACAAATGACATGATAACTGAACATTTTTACCAACAATATCTCGTTTTTACCAAAGACAGTCAGTTTATGGTCCTTGGTTTTTTCTATTCAACTGATGTGCCATGTTCTACCACAAGCCGCTACTGACAGAAAGTGAATATTTCTTAAGTGCAAAAAATACCTCTGGGCCTGTTGCTGATAGCAAAAACTTTGTACAGGGACTTAATAAACCATATTTTTGTTGACCCTGTTAGTCCTTAAAGGTTGTGCCAGGTCCTGATTCTTATCAGTCCTGAGTGGTCATTAAAAGTGTCGAGATATTGTATAGGTCCTTACATATTGATGAGCCCCTCACTTTAGGTGGTACTACTAGGTGATAAGTGGAATGAAATGTATGCATTGTTCTACAGGAATTAGCAATAAATTTTTGGCCCTGTAGTGGATTGCAGTGTGCATGTATACTGCTTAAGCTAGAATGCCGCTATCTACCTATAAAATTTTCCTAGTTTTGATTAAAAAAACCTGAAAAATAATATACAAATGCTACTTTCTGATAATGGTAAGTTATTTGGTTCTTAAAAACCATAAAATCTTAAGAAGATTTGCTAATAGAAATTGATAAGTAGAATATTGTAGTGATTAAGACAGCACAAAGCCGGGCAATATAGTGTCCTGCACAGTCCTGTAAATGAATTTTGTACACCTACTATGGGCAGCTGATCACCCCTCTCATAGGCTTAGGTATTCTAATGGGTAAAATACTATTCACAAAATATTCTAGATGATATTCCAAATATTAACATGTTTTTTAAGCAAATGCTGATATTTGACAATGAAAAAATTTATTTGATTTTATTGATGATTGGTTCTGTAAACTATTTTCTGAAGAAGATACACCTAGGATATTTTTACATAAAATTGTATATTATTATTATCTTTCTACATTACAGCGAGACATGGTTTTAAAAAAAAAACGTTTTAAAATTAGTTTTTGTTTAGATTTTACGAAAAAGTAAGGTTATGTCGTTGAGTATTTTGTGACGTATTAAAAACCGTCTGACAGATTTCGCGAAGTGGACCATCCTGTTCTCTGTGTACAGTCCTTGAATTATACCGGTCTACTTTACAATCGTCCTACTAACTTTCCCCGCTTATAGATTCCTTTTTCAAGACGTGGACATTTAGTGACTTCGCGTAAACAATCCGGAGCGCTTGGCAATTCTTTCCCTCTTTTAAATGAGGTGCATTAAAGAGAGAGAGCCTCTCGGGCGCGCGGCCCCGTGGGTTTGCTCGAACTCTATTATGAATGAGGTATTTAGAATTTGGTAGGTATACGGCTTAATTTAATCAAATATTATTCCTTTTCGAGCGACTGCCTATGTATTATATGCTTAGGCCAGAAACTAGTTAAATTCTACTTAGTGCAGGCGCTGTAGGTAGTTGAGTATGCAAAATAAGAGGAGCGCATTTTGACAGTGGGTCAAGGATCTGGATGTTGCCAAGCCAGGTTTTGGTCCAATTTTTTTTATCCACCCTCCACCCTATAAAGTCGTGTTCGAATTTCTGAAAATGTAACTATGTTGATGCCCTAAAGCCGCAATGACAGAGAAATGAATCAAAAATATTAAAAACCTAAGCTAAAAATAAAATTATATTAGTTGTTTAAATTTTAGCTGCAAAAACCCCCATACCTTCTTCTTCTAGCTTCTTAGTGAAAAATATGTAATTGTCTTTATTGTAGACAATAAAATTTCCTTTTCAACGATATACAAGTCAGTGGGGTACGAACAAAGACAAATTCTCCAGCTGCGTCCGTTTATTGAGGTAATGCAAAAAAATTAAAAAAATAATTATTAAAAATTGTGTCCTATAGTCGGTTGTAGAGAATAACATTTCCTTTTAAACGATGTGTAACAGGGCAGCATTAGTTTTATTTATAACAATTTAGGGCCCTCCGTAAATTACATCAATTGAAAAATCACTAAACTTACCAATTGTTTTACAAGTTTTATCCAATTTTCTCAAAAACTAAGCTTTTTAGGAAAAACTTATTCCACACTTTATTGTAGAAAATGAAATTCCCTTTTTAACAGTATATAAGTTAGAGCAATCTGATTAACAGCAAACTCTCCAGCGGCGTCCGTTTTTTGAGAAAATGTGAAAAAAATTAAAAAATCACATGTTTGTCACAAGTTCTGCCCGATTATCTTAAAAACCAAGCCCTCTATCAAAAATTGTGCCCTATAGTCGATTATAGACAATAAAAATTCCCTTTAAAGGCCGTACCACAAGGTAAGGTTTATCTTCACAATAAAACTTCACAGGCGTTCGTAATTAAAACCAATTTTTACAAATCACCAAACAAATTAATTTTGTTACAGGTTTTATCCAAGTTTCTTAGAAACTAAGCTCTATAAAAAAAAGTGTTTTAAACTTTATTGTAGAAAATAAAATTATCTTCGTAAATGGGGGTCATTTACAAAATAAATAAATAAAAACATTTTTGGAACATGTTTCACCCGATTCTCCAAAAAACCAAGCTCTTTATCAAAAAATGTCTCATACTTGATTGTAGAAAAAAAATTCCTTTTCAACAATGTATAACAAGGTAAGAAAAGTTTAATTTTTAAAACTTTGGGGACGTCCGTAAATTAAATTAATGTTTAAAAATCACCAAACAAATTAATTTTGGTTCGATTTTTTTTAAGATTCTTAAAATTTGAATCAGTGGCGGTAGTAGGCCATCCCCCCTCACATATCTAACCGTACCTACAAAATTATGGCGCAAGATGTAGAGAAAAGGTGAGTAGTAGGATCACCTTTGCTGCTAGCCGTACCTAGAATCTTTTTTTGGGGGGGTTTCATCTTTTTTTTTGTGGAGAAGGGATGAAAGGAAAGGTGGGGAGGTACAAGGGGTGCAAAGACTATAAGCGCAGATGGCGCTTATAGTGTGGTGCTTCATTTGTTAATTTTTAAAAATTTATTTTATTTACAAACGCCTCTAAAGTTTTAAAAATTAAATTCATCTTACCAAGTTATATATCATTTAAAAGGAAGTTTTATTTTCTACAAATCAGCTGTCAAGCATATTTCCTATAAAAAGCTTAGTTTTTTTGGAAAATCGGATGAAACATGTGACAAAAATGCTTTTATTTTTTTTTGTTTTATATGACCCTTATATCTATACGAACGTCGCTGGAGAGTTTGTCATTAACCAAGTCGCACTGACTTATATATCGGTAAAATGGGAATTTTATTTTCTTCAATAAAGTGAAACATATTTTTTTCAATTGGGCTTAGTTTTTAAGGAAATTGTATAAAACCTGTAAAAAAAATAATTTATTTGGTGATTTGTAAAAAATGATTTTATTTACGGACGCCTGTGAAGTTTTAATTTAAAGCTAAATCTTACTTTGTGACACAGCAGTTAAAAGAAAATTTTATTGTCTACAATCTACTATATAACATGATTTTTGACAGAAGGCTTAGTTTTTAAGATAATCGGGTAAAACATGTGAAAAACATGTGGTTTTTTAATTTTTTAAACATTTTCTCAACAAATGGACGTTAAAAAGATAATTTTATTTTCTACAATAAAGTGTAAAATATTTTTTTTTCCCAAAAAGCTTAGTTTAGTGATTTTTCAAAATTGATGTAATTTACGGTAGACCCTAAATTGTTATAGATAAAAGTAATCTTATTTTCTTATACATCGTTTTGAAGGAAATTTCATTGTCTACAATTGACTATAGGACACAATTTTTGATAGATAGCTTAGTTTTCAAGAAAATCGGTTAAATCATGTGATAAACATGTTTCTTTTTTTCATATTTTTATATCATCTCAATTAACGGACGCCGCTGAAGACTTTGTCATTGGTCTGACCTCACTGTGTAATAGACCGTTAAAAAGCAAATTTTATTGTCTATAATAAAGGTAATTACATATTTTTCCCTAAGAAGCTTAGTTTTCAGAAAATTTGAAGAAAACCTCAAAATCTCAGGTTTTTGGGGGTCGGGGGGGTTTTTGCATCTAACATTTTACAAACTAATAAAATTTTATACTTAGGTTGGATTTTACACATTTTTGATTAATTTCTCTGGCATTGTGGCTTTAAGGCGTCAACTTAGTTAAATTTTCAGAAATTCGAACACGGCTATAAGAGAAGGAGGGATAAAAAAAATTGGACCAAAACCTGGCTTGGAAACATCCAGATCGTTAATCTGCGACCTTTTGTCAGCTAGAATCCATTGTCAAACTGCGGTCGTCATATTTTGCATACTCAACTACCTACAGCGCCTGCACTAACTCGTTTGTTTCGGCTTAGGCGTTTACGTTTTGGACATATAAATAATTGTCTGTATATATATATACCGGGTGGGCCAAAAAAACCGGACAATGCAAGAATAAACGAGCATCTTTGAAGGCAATTTAATTTCGACCGCCATCTTGGATTTTGATATGGCGGACTGAAAAAGATATTTAGATAAAATATAATATAATTCTCTGCCAAGTGCAGTTTGTCCCATTAAAATCGATGATATAGTTCAAAAGTTATATTGAAAAAAAAATTGTCCGGTTTTTTTTTGGCGCACCCGGTATATATAGACTAATAATTTCTAAAATACAATAAATAGTCAAAAATATCTTTGATTTCCATAATATATGCCCAAGAAGAAAGGGGAAAAAAGACGTTGGATGGTTTTTAAATCGAGTGGCGCACTTTTTACACCGTAGCGACTACTTAAGTGTTTAATTAATAAAAAATTTTCATTAGCATTAATGTAATTTGATCAAAATCTGATCAACTTGTGAGTGTCGAACACTATTTTACCTGAAACTTATGAAAATCGGTTTAGTGGTTAGGAGCTATCGTGTGACGAAGAGGCATACGCACACACACAGGCAGACATCACGACGATATTGGTAAGATAGGTCAAAATACACCCAAATAACAAATTTTCAGCGTTATCTCAAAAAAAATATTTTCGTCGAAAATAATACCTTCACTACCCATTGCTGCGCGAGCTAGGAAGGTAAAGAAATATTTTCAGGGGACCCAAATTTAACCGCAAACCAAAAAATCGCTTTTCAATTTTGGCCAAATAGTTTAAAAAATGGTTTTGAATTTAAGCAGCCCAAAATCTTTGAATTTGCCCGACCTACTATAAGACTTGGATATTTTTTTATAAAAACTAAAAAATATTGAACTTTAGACGCTTTCTTGCTATCACCAAATATATTTTAAAAAATTACACTCTTTTAAAGCTGGTCTATAATAGTAAAATAAAGATTTTTGCAACCTAGTAAAATGTTGTTGGAAAAAAATCTTATAGCATGTACAGAAAGAATTTTTGAAATCGCCCTATATTTGTTAAAATTATGCGAATATGGTTTTTGAAGAGGGTGGGGGGGAAATGACAGAAGGGGCGATGGGTGGAAGCAGGGAGGACTGCAAAGTAGGAATTAGTAAAGTAAAGGACTGCAAAATGATAATTAATTATCCGCTTGCAAAATGATCTTTAGAATATTTTTAGAAAAGTTGACCGTTTTCGAGTTATTAGCAAAAAACCGTCAAAAACCACGTTTAAGGGGGGGGAACACCTCCCTGCCAGTGTTGAGGGGGTGGTTTCCTTTCTTAAAATGTTCGAACGAGTCTTATGTCTATCCATAACAAGTGTGTTGCTTTTACCAGAAACGAGTATAACATAGTTTACATTAAAAGCGTCTAGAGCGACACAAACATTTGAGCGAACGTTTATTTGAGCATAGAGAACTAAATATAATGTAAGATACAAAAAAGCGCAAAGTAATTTGTTTGTTAATTATTTTTATAAGAAGTACTTCATATGCAATATTTTTTTTCCTACCACTACACATGAAAATGATGGATTTCACACCATTTTACCATCCTCAGAAAACGTTAGATTTCACCTATGAACAAAAATTTTTCTGCACATGAAAAAGTACTTTTCGCACAAAATTTACAAAGGTCAAAAGAAATAATTAGTTAACAGCAAAATTTAAAATACTCATAAAAAAAAACAAAGATAAAATTTAATCAGCCAATAAGGTCTTGAATAAACCACTCTATACAATAACTGGCGATGAATGATAGACAGACAACTCGATAGAAAGTAACTTTCTTACACTCGCATGTTGTTTCACTCGGCTAGAGCCTCGTTCACAACATTCACGGTCATGTGAAATTTGTCACTCTCTTTTTTGTCTCTTGTTATGTAATAGACTATTTTTTTTGTAACCTTACCACATGAATAATAAAGTTACTCATTTCTGACCTTACTAACTAGAAGCCACAAAAAGGGTCCACCTATTAAAAAAAAAATAATGAAACTGGGCCTCCTTTAGGGATAAAAACACAAGAGATAAAAGTGTCACTGTTTATCCCTGGGATCAAAAGTGATAAATCAGGGATAAAAAATTAAAATCAGGGATGAAAAGTAATAGGTCAGGAAAGACAAACCAGGTTTATAACAGACGTAAATTTAAACTGCGCATTTAAAATATTTTAGAAAAGTGATTCTTATTTGATTAAACAATCGTTTAACCCTATTTTTTATGCACCCACGCTTTTACCTTAGTCTGTTAAAAGTCACGTTTGTGTACTTAAAATTTTCTAGTTATTTATACAGCTAATGATTTCAGTAAAACCGTTTAACTTAAAACTGTTTACCTATTTTTGAGTTTGATGTTTGGCTCCACGCCACTTACCTGTTCCAACTTAATTTCTAAAATCCTAAATTAAAATCAGCGACGTTATATACCCCAAAGTTTTAAATTTGATACAGATATCGGTTGACAAATGAATTTTGTTTTAAATTAGTTTAAAAATTGTATTTAGTGATCTTAAGCACCACAAAGTAGCAAGTTTGAATCAAATCAATTAATAAATACTTATGAAAAATTTTGCAGCCGTCATGTTCATTTTCGTAAGTTTCAGTTTCCGTATTTAATACATACTGGTTGATAAATAGGAAACTCCGCCATTTGTTTTTTTTTTAAGATTGATGAAAATAAATTGAGTAGGTGGATTTACTCCGACAATTCCTCATAAAAATGTCTAGACTAGAGTTTTTCCAAACGTTTTCCGAGTTTTCCGAACATTTCACGAGTTTCTATGGAAATTTTTCGAGTTTTTTTCCGAGTGTTTTCGAACAATTCCTGAGTTTTCCGAAAAAATTTTCAAAGTTTATTCCAATATTTCTGAGTTTGTGGGGTCAATTTTCAATTTCAATTTTAATCAATTCAATTCAATTTCAATATATTTATTTGCCACATTTTTTACATGGAAATGAGTTTTATACATCATAGCCTTAAGTAAGTAAATATATCATGAAATATACATTGCAATGGTTTCTTTGTACCTACATAAATGTAATTAAGCCCATTTACCGGAATTCAACAAAGTTAAAAAAATAACAAAAATAATAATAACTGTGACAAACTTGATGGATTCAGGAAAAATTTTTTTCTTGGTTTAGTGTTGTTTTTTAGACTAAAAAAAGTTAAAAAAAATTAAATAAATAAAAGTAAAAATAAATAAATGCAAAGTAGTTATACTACCACAATGAAAAAAAAACAAATAATATATAAAAGTAAAAAAAAGTAATGAAATATTCTTGAAGACCAGTTTCTAGTTAAGTATCTATTTATTTATTAAAATTTTGGATAATTTTGAAGTAACCAAGTGCATATTTATTTTTTTAAATATTTTTTTTTGACATTGTGTTTGAGTTCAGATGGTAGCAGGTTAAAGTGTTCTTTTCCAATATATGTATAGCAGCTTTGACCAATTGTTTTTTGTTTTCTTGGTAGTCTATTTTCTACAACAAATCTTGTATCAGGAATATGTGGGATTTCTGGAAACAGTAGATTATTTTGACCTAGATAGAGAACAGAATATTTATAATAGAGTTAGTTGTCTTAAACTGAGTAAGTTTGTGGCTTTGTACAAATTTTGAGTTTTTCTAAACATTACACAAGTTTTCTTTGAGCATTTGATTAAGTTTTTCGAACATTTTCAATTTTCCAAAAATTTTCCTAGTTTTTCTGAACACTTTCCCAGATTTCCGAAAATTTTCCTAGTTTTTCCGAGCATTTCCCGAGGTTTTTTTAACATTTTCAAAGTTTTCTGAAAATTCTTTGAGTTTTTCTAAACATTTTCCGAGTTTTTCGAAAATTTCTCGAGTTTTTTCGAACATTTGTAAAGTTTTTTTAAACTTTTCTCGAGTTTTTTGAACATTTTCCAAGTTTTTGCGAACATTTCGCAAGTTTTATGAAAATGTATGTTTCCGAACATTTCCCAAACATTTTCCGGGGTTTTCCTGACATTTCCCATGTTTTCCGAAAATTTCTTGTTTTTCCAAAAAATTCCTGAGTCCGAAAATTTTTAGCAACAGGTTTAAGGACTGTACATGTGTTTCTGGCCTTAACTCTTGGCAGTCAGAAAATATATCTACTTTTTCTTACCTACATATCTATGGCCTCCACTGGGCAAGACGCGTCTACCCCTGACGAAGGTTGCATGTATACTGAACACAGAAAAAAAAGCTGCGGTTTGGTCTGCGTGGCTACCAGAAGCCCAACTGCAATGCTAAAGTCTGGAACTAAGTTTTCTCATTATATTGATCACGTCCGAAAAATTTTAGTTGACAGTAGTTGCGCTCTGTGCGAAGAGATGGCGCTGGATGCGGAAATTTCGGTCGGGCGGGATTGATTAAAAAAGGACCAATATGTAATACGCCCGAAAAATAAAAGAGTTCAAACGGGCCAGTAAAAATTATTGCGATTTTTTGTCCTTTTGAAATCTTTTTATTTTTCAGTCGCATTGTAATCAAGACAATTAACCTATTTTATGTTAAAATTATGTCTGAGTTGGTCCTTTTTACAAAACCTTTTTTTTCTATATTATTATAAAAGGTTGGGTAAAAAGACAAAGGAAATAATTAAATACATAATTTATTTAAAAAACAGAATAACTGAAAAGTGGAGGAGACAGTTTTAAAGTAATTAATTAAATTCAAATGTGTAAAAATACTTAGATCTAGATCTCTGATGTTTTGCTTCCAATTTGTCAAAAGCTGATTCCTTAAGATAATCTCACTGGCATCACCTGCTTCATAGTCAAGGTTCATTTCATCCTTTTGTGAAAATAAAAAAGTTGTAATTAGTAAAAATGCCCCTGTGAACAGTATTTAAATGTTATTATAGAAGATTTTTTTAGGAAAATTTGACCCGCTTATTATGTGTCACAAAATATGAATAGTTCCATAAAAACTTCCATCAATTCTCATGTGCCAAAATGATGAGAATTTACAAGATTTAATAGAAATTTTATGTTTGTGAATCATATCTTTTCAATCTGTTACTTTTGTGAATTGTGAAGAATCATAAACCAAACATATAGTACCTACTAACAAGATAAGATTGTATTGATTTTTCCAGAATTGTCAACCAGTTTTTAGGCAGGATAGTTTTAAATCTTAAACTTATTTTAGTCTTAACTGTTTCTCTTTATCTTATCAAAGTAACAATAGTAGGGATAGCTAAAGAGCTGGGCAGATTTAGTTGTAAAGCATATAACTACCAGTACCTAATTAAAACTAATAATTACTAGTAGTTATTAGTTAATTAAGTGGACTATATTTTTTATTACAAAAGGTACTTACAAAGTAGTTAAATATTTATAAAAAAGTAGCTAAAAATAATTGAATATAACTACCTGGAGAAAAAAAAAAGTTACTTTTGTAGGATGTCACAGATTAAGTGGGCACTATAATGCGAACTTCACTTTTATTGGGGCTACAAGCTTAGACCAGTGGTGCATAGGAACCTTTCTGTTTACAAAATTATTTGCTATCATCTTGTGTAAAAATATACAGGGTTTTCCTTAAAAAACACCTACCTCCAATTAATAGTGATGTTAGCAATAATGCTAACATAATCTAGTACACCCAGTATAAATTAAGAATAAATTTATGCAAAAAATTAGGACTTGGAAGATTGACAACAAGACTAGGTAACCTTACAGCAAAATTTCAATAATTACTTATTTGTTTAATTGTATAATACTAGGCTGCTACATACTAGGCTTACCTGCATTGTAAAGTACATCTTTTTTAGATCAAAAATCATCCATTATGAAGCCTTATGAATTTTTCTTTGTTTACCGATAAATAACAAACACGAACAACTAAGTTTTTTATGAAATTTCACAAAAATAACAACCAAAAGTAACAAAACACTCCCTTTAGGAATTTTTTTGACTGTCACGTCACGTCAACAATCTGTGACGCAAGGCGATCAATAGTTTAAGCTATGCTGGTTGCCAGACCACTGCCAGATGTGTAGATTTCAACGTCAGCGCCATCTGTCTAATCACCGCTATATAAACTCCCGATTTAAACTTAGGTTTAAAAGCCTCCATTAGAGAAAAACAGCTGCTTAATTAATTCAGCTATGATACTGAAAGCAGTGATTGAAAGATTTTTCCAAATTATTTTGAATTAAATGAAATATCGGCAACACTGCACTATGGAGGCAGAAACGCTTCCTCTCTCTTTTTTCCTATGTAAATTATTGCATAAGAAAAAAAAGACAGAGCTAGCATTCCAGTTCATGTGGTTACCTGGTATTACCAAAAGAATAGGGAAATCAGCGCCCTCACCGGTCGTCACCGGCTGCGTTCAAAGGTGCCGAGTGCGTGAATTTTAGAGTATGTATTAGCCTAATGTAAATTGACTGTCTACTATATTATACTCGTTTCTGCTTGAGCTTAGGGCGCCCGCATGCAACCAATTTTTGCGCCCTTATTTCTAATTTGAAATATTTTTTTTACGTATGATCACAAACGCAACAAGCTTGGCTATTTCCGAGGACTTGTATCTCAAATTTAACCTATATCCCACATAGCACAATCACGTGTTTAACACGTAAAAAACGCGAAAGAAAAAAAAATTGTCGCATAATGTGGCAATCTTAAACTTGTTAACTTAAAAAATTTAATTAAAAAAAACGTGACAAAAAAAGACGGGTAGCGGAACAAAGATCGAAAGACAAAAGATCGAATACAAACGATCGAAAAACAAAAGATCTAAAAGACAAAAGATCGAAGATACAAAAGATCGAATAACAAAAGATCGAAAATACAGAACATCGAAAAACAAAAGATCGAAAAGGCACAAAATCGAAAATACAAAAGATCGAAAAACAAAAGATCGAAAAACAAAAGATCGAAAATTCAGAAGATCGAAAGTACAAAAGATCGAAAGACAAAAGATCTAAAGGCAAAAGATCGAATCGATCGAAGATCGTCGCCGCAAGTGAAAACTACTAAAAATTTTAAAAAAATTTCGCCGCATGTGCAAACTTAATTTCGAAAGCAAAAAAAGAAAATCGATTAATAGTTTACTAATTTATTTTAGAAAATTTGCCCATAATTTTGCTATCGAGTTTCCAAAGGTTGAATGTCATATCTAATTAAAAGGATATCGTTTGGGAATCCTCTAGGAGGATATGCATTATCAACTTTTAACGCCAAAAGTTTTAAGAAATGCCTTTGAACAACTTCAAGTGAGTTTTTTTGAATGGCGTTAACAGGGTCCCAAATAACACACGCATATACCAATCAGATCGAACTAGGGCAAAATAAAGTAGCTTTAGCGCTCCAATTGATCTAAACGCACCAGGCGCGGATCTACGGGACGGGGAAAAGGGGCAATCCCCCCCACCCAAATCTTAAACTATATTTAGTTTTGACACACAGCAACATTTTCGCAGCTGATGAAACTGTTAAATTAATGTGATTAACAAAGCTTACTTTTGGATCAAAAACAACACTTCACAATTTTTAAAAGCCGTGAGCCGCCACTGTGTCAACCTTAGACAAGGGAAGAGAGAGGACGCGTAACATTTTATTACGGACCGTCGCAGAGAGTGTGCCCAAAAATCAGTAACGCACCCAGCAATATATCTTAGAGGGGGGGGGGGCGAGCAAGCGCGGATCTGAGTCAAAATCTAGGGGGGTAATAGTCGATGAAAAAATTATTTTTAATATAATTTTTTTCTAGGGGGGGTTAATTCTCCTGTTTTCCCTTTAATTATTAGCAAAAAGTGATGATTTTTTGTTCTAGGGGGCGACGTAATTACTACGTTACCCCCCTCAAATCCGCGCTTGGTGCCGAGTCCCCATAATGTCGTATTTTGTGCTATTTTCATGAAATATGTGGAAAATATCTAAAAATCGTTAGGCCTCCCTCTGGATGCCAAACATTGAGTGTGACACCAGGTTTAGTTTTTGTGAATTTGTGCTAATACGGACTTCAGCTTTTGGTTGCAAGTATCAGGAATAACGTTTTAAAGGTAAATATTTAGAGGTAGAAATATAGCTTCAATAAAAAAATACATTGTATTAAATGTATACTGTCTTAAACAGCAACATTGTTTTATTCTGTTGAAACTTGATTCCTTTATAAAAAAGCAGTAATGATTTATAGACCTATTTCAGTTAGGATTTATTTTTAATTAACTAATTTATGAGCTAATTATGCGTGAAGGACGACAAGTATCCAGAGGCGTAGGCTTTATTTGTTTTTAATATACTACTTATCAAAAAAATTTGTACACCTGCAATATAAAAACATGATATGTGTACAATTTTTTTTGAAAAGCAGTATATAAACTTCATACTTTAATACTCTTTTTTTTTTGTTTCAGATTTCCCCGTAAATATTGAAACAAATGTGGCTTGTGGGTTAAAAACATGCATCTTGCTGATTGGTTTTCCACAATAACAGATCCTATTAGAAATCATTTAACAAAAACTATCATCAATTTAACTTAATTAGTGTCCTTAAATGTTTTTAGTTGATGGTTGTTGGGGTAGGACAAACAAATTCATGTAAGGTAACTGAACAGTGAATGATTGCAAACGTTTTGGTTTATTGTTTAAACCTTCATCAGTGCTAAAAATAGATAAAAGAACATGTAGTAAAATAGTTAATCAAAGCAAAAACTAAATTGATTGATTGATTCATAAAATTAACTTAGAATATAAAAAACATATTATTAATTTTTTTTTAAATTAATATAAAAAACAGTTTTATTTTAAAATTATTTAGAAAAGAGAATAACTCAGAAACATTACGGGAAAACAGAAAAGAAGCCCCACCTTTCACTTCCTAGCTTCATTTTCTTTAATAAATTATTATAGGTCATTTTAAATTTGGAAAAAATTAACAGATTTTTGGTAATTATTTTGAGCATTTTTCTTGCTTTAACATGATTAAAACACTTAATTGTTACCTTATAATGCAGAATTCCACAAAATTTCGATTATCAGTTGTGAATTTTAAGAAAGTTATAACAAAAAATCGAAGAAAAAAAATGTTAGGTTTGACACCCTGTATCTAAAAAACAAAGAGGTTTGATGTAAAATGTAAACAGAAAAAAGTAATTTTTTTGACCTTTTCTACAACCCCTTAAAGTTCGGTGCATCAATTACATTTCACCCTGTATATATAAATCCCTACTCAGGGCTATCAAAACTGACGGGCCACGATCCTCCACTTTGTTGACGTCACATCCGGGGCTGATTTTTTTGATGGTTGCGTCACGACACAGCTGATTGTCTTTAAAATATTAAAGTTGGAATGACGGTTCATGATTATTTGATTTTTTTAAAAATAAAGCCGGTTTTAAGATTGTTTTTACTATATTCTTAAAGAACAATTTTTTTTTTAATGTATAGTAATCCTTAATTTTTCAGAGCCGCTTCAATAGCTCCCACTAAAATTAAATTTAAAACAGAAGCGAATGTGACAAACACAGATGACAAAGTCAAATACATGTCAAATATAACAGTTGGCATGCGGTACATGGCGGGTAATTTGAATTCAAAATAAGAAATGCTAAATTTTAAAGATTTTAATATTTTAATCATCTTGCATCCTTACAAAAGTTTGGTGGAATATGGGGATGGTGTCTGAGAATATTTCACTGAAATTTCGCCGAAATCTGTAGTGCTATTTTGAAAATATCATAAAAAAAGTCTGACCTCCCATAAGACCCAATGTAAAAATCAGCCCCCGGAGAACAACTGTTTTTTTCAGGGTCGTGGCCTCTATTTTTGTGTTGGCCTTGCCCTGGTTTATGAATTAAAAATAAACTTCAAACTAGGTAAGCATTTTCATAGTAATTACATTTACTGATTTGATTTAAGGACAATCAAACACTATATAATCATTTACAAATTAAAATTTCATGATCCTTTTTAAAAATCCATTTTCCTTAAAATTATGCCTTTTTTACCAGTCCCACGTGATACGCCACTGGTGGTGCCAAACTGGGCACACTCAAGTTGGCCGGATTACGAGTCCTCTCTCTTCCCCTGTCTAAGTTGTCAAGCTATAGAGTTAAGAATGCCCAGCCAATCATTGAGCTCTAATTTGACGTTTCCCTTATCGTTGTTATCTGTCAAAGTCAACGCTTTCAAGGACGCTAGTGTAGACCTCGTTAGCCCGACCTGTCGAAAACAAAAGGGAGTAGATTACTTTTAGCGCTCCCCCGGGTGTCTGTTCTAAGGGCGAAGGCTCCGGGCGCCAGTTTATTTGAATATTTTTGAGATTACCACCTTCCCCATTACACCAAGCAATAGCTCTGTATTCACGTACGTCGTGAACTTAAAAAAATACTTAGCGGTAGCATCCCGCATAGCACAGGCACGTGTTTAACACGTAAAAAACGCGTGTGAAAAAAAAACGTGCATTTTAAAAGCTGCTAGAAAAACACGTTTATTTTATATATGAAAACAGGCTTAATAGGTCATTCATTAAGGTTTTAAAAAACAACGTTGTTAAAAATAGCGTTGTAACAACGCCATTTTCAAATATAAGTAGATTTTTATCAACGTCAAAATCACATTAGGTTCGTGCCTTTTCTACACGAATTTTAAAACGCGACTTGCATGGTTTTTCTACCAAATATTTTTGAGATTTTACTAAAAGCAGCGTCATCTATTGGCCACATTTTTTACTACGACGAAATCTATCAAAGAGTGCTTTGGACTCTAAACTCCAAAAACCAGTTAATGAAATGATCAAGCGTCATTTCTTTACGATCACGACGACTCAGTTGTGAAAGTGTTAAATGTTGAAAAATCTTCTTTAGTTTTTAAAGAAAACATAATGTATGTATAGAGATTTTATCTTGCCTTGAGCGCCATCTTTTAAAATTGTCTTGAAGTGTTGTAGTCTTAAACTAGTAAATTTTGTAAATTTAAAAAAAAAGTTGGTAAAAAACAAGATAAAAAGACGCAAAAAGGTAGTAGGTTGAGAAGTTTTTTAATCTAATGGCGTTTCAGAACATGTTGTGGAGGACTTTTGAAGTGTGAATTTGGCACATGAAAATAACGAGGGTAAAAAAGACATTTTCTATAGCTTGATATCTTCTAGTTTTTAATTTATCTTTAAGCATGTAGATTTAACAAAACAAATATTACATGGTATGAAGTTGTTTTCTAGTAGAAAATAACTCTATTATTTTTGTTCACGTTAATTTAACATTGATGTGATTTTTGTGCTGTCTTTGTTTACAGGCCGTCTAAACATTAAGACAACAATTTATTGACAACCAATCGCGTCCACCCAAATTTAAGTTTTTGAAAATTTAAAAATTATTTGAATGAAAAAAAAAATAATTAAAAAAATTTTAGGATATTTATAAATGTTCGTCAAATTTAAAAAACATTTGATTTAAAAAAAAAATAATGTTAAAAATTTTATAAATGTTAAAAAATATAAAAAATATTTTTTTATAAATTTGAAATCTGTTAGAGATTTTTAAAATATTTGACATTTTTTTCTAGAATTTAGAATTTTTTTAAATCTTCTTTTTTTTTCTTAGTGAGCAAAGTTGAGGTAACCAACAAACCTAACCTAACTGATTAGTTTACTCCCAAGTATCTTTTTGTAGGAAAATTTTAGGTAAAAAACGTAAGTACAAGCTCTTTTTCTGTTGGCAAAGTTCAGGTTCTTTACTAACAACTAACCAAACTAATCTATTACTCTACAGAGAGTCCCGAATTCGACGTTTTTCGGAGTAAGTAAACTCTACACACTAACTATTTTGATATAGTTAACTCTTTTATACGCTAAGGGGGCTTCAGAAAGGTCTGCATTTAGGAATGGGGTTACATTTTCTCCACAAGTGAAATAATCAAGAAGATTCCATGCGTGGATGTCAGCAAAAAGGCAGGTCTTGACGGAGACCCAAATTCATTCATAAAAGGACGTTGCAGTTCTATCGCATCACCTCTCAGAGATATTTTTCAGCTCTCTTTGGATACAGGCACTTTTCCCAAGATCTTGAAACAATTTTTACTTATACCTATCTACCAATTACAAAGGGATACCACTCATATCAGCTCTGCCAAAATTATTTAAGCCCATCATTTAACACGTTCAAACGTAAAATACAGTCGAACCTCTATAACTCGAACATGAAGGGACAACCAAAACAGTTCGAGTTATGGAGAGTTCGAGTTATAGAAACTCGAGTTACATAGGTTAAAATACATAGGTTAAAATACATGTAAAAAGTGCAGGGACTGCTTCAAGGTTCGAGTTATAGAGGGGTTCGAGTTATAGAGCTCCGAGTTAGAGACGCTCGACTGTAGTCAAACAACAAGAGGGCTTTTTCAAATAAGATCGACAGCAGGCAAGGTAGATTGATACGGATTTTTGCAAAGATTTTGAAGGCGTTTGCCATTTTCTGCTTAAATCTTACTTACAAGGTAGAACTCAAGTGGTCAGCATAGGTGGCATTACATCAGAAATACTCTGCCAATATATGGGCCCCTAAGCTCACACTGGGTACTATAGTTATAGTCTACGTGTGAGCTAATATAACTAAAAACTGAAATATATTTTATTCAACTCCACACTAAATTACCTTTTGTTTGATACCACACAAGCCATGTTTTGACTTAAACTCAAATTTTTGAAATCCACCCCCACCCTTAACAAAAACAAAAACTAAAATGTATTTTGTTGAACTCCGGACTTAATTACCTTTCGTTTGATATCACAGAAGCCATATTTTCACTTAAACTCAAATTTTTGAAATATACCCCCACCCTTTTTTTAAAATAATTTAAAACGTATTTTGTTTAACTCCAGACTCAATTACCTTTCGTTTGATATCACACACGCCATATTTTCACATAAACTCTAATTTTTGAAATCTATCCCCACACTTTTATTTGGTTTGTGTTCGGTGGATTTTGTTTGTTTTTAAATGGGACCATCTCGACCCAAGGCCCAGCCTAGGTACCAAATTTCATTTAAATCGGCCAAGCGGTTTTTGAGTTATGCGCTGTCTGTCTGTCTGTCTGTCTGTCTGTCTGTCTGTCTGTCTGTCTGTCTGTCTGTCTGTCTGTCTGTCTGTCTGTCTGTCTGTCTGTCTGTCTGTCTGTCTGTCTGTCTGTCTGTCTGTCTGTCTGTCTGTCTGTCTGTCTGTCTGTCTGTCTGTCTCTCTGTCTGTCTGTCTGTCTGTCTGTCTGTCTGTCTGTCTGTCTGTCTGTCTGTCTGTCTGTCTGTCTGTCTGTCTGTCTGTCTGTCTGTCTGTCTGTCTGTCTGTCTGTCTGTCTGTCTGTCTGTCTGTCTGTCTGTCTGTCTGTCTGTCTGTCTGTCTGTCTGTCTGTCTGTCTGTCTGTCTGTCTGTCTGTCTGTCTGTCTGTCTGTCTGTCTGTCTGTCTGTCTGTCTGTCTGTCTGTCTGTCTGTCTGTCTGTCTGTCTGTCTGTCTGTCTGTCTGTCTGTCTGTCTGTCTGTCTGTCTGTCTGTCTGTCTGTCTGTCTGTCTGTCTGTCTGTCTGTCTGTCTGTCTGTCTGTCTGTCTGTCTGTCTGTCTGTCTGTCTGTCTGTCTGTCTGTCTGTCTGTCTGTCTGTCTGTCTGTCTGTCTGTCTGTCTGTCTGTCTGTCTGTCTGTCTGTCTGTCTGTCTGTCTGTCTGTCTGTCTGTCTGTCTGTCTGTCTGTCTGTCTGTCTGTCTGTCTGTCTGTCTGTCTGTCTGTCTGTCTGTCTGTCTGTCTGTCTGTCTGTCTGTCTGTCTGTCTGTCTGTCTGTCTGTCTGTCTGTCTGTCTGTCTGTCTGTCTGTCTGTCTGTCTGTCTGTCTGTCTGTCTGTCTGTCTGTCTGTCTGTCTGTCTGTCTGTCTGTCTGTCTGTCTGTCTGTCTGTCTGTCTGTCTGTCTGTCTGTCTGTCTGTCTGTCTGTCTGTCTGTCTGTCTGTCTGTCTGTCTGTCTGTCTGTCTGTCTGTCTGTCTGTCTGTCTGTCTGTCTGTCTGTCTGTCTGTCTGTCTGTCTGTCTGTCTGTCTGTCTGTCTGTCTGTCTGTCTGTCTGTCTGTCTGTCTGTCTGTCTGTCTGTCTGTCTGTCTGTCTGTCTGTCTGTCTGTCTGTCTGTCTGTCTGTCTGTCTGTCTGTCTGTCTGTCTGTCTGTCTGTCTGTCTGTCTGTCTGTCTGTCTGTCTGTCTGTCTGTCTGTCTGTCTGTCTGTCTGTCTGTCTGTCTGTCTGTCTGTCTGTCTGTCTGTCTGTCTGTCTGTCTGTCTGTCTGTCTGTCTGTCTGTCTGTCTGTCTGTCTGTCTGTCTGTCTGTCTGTCTGTCTGTCTGTCTGTCTGTCTGTCTGTCTGTCTGTCTGTCTGTCTGTCTGTCTGTCTGTCTGTCTGTCTGTCTGTCTGTCTGTCTGTCTGTCTGTCTGTCTGTCTGTCTGTCTGTCTGTCTGTCTGTCTGTCTGTCTGTCTGTCTGTCTGTCTGTCTGTCTGTCTGTCTGTCTGTCTGTCTGTCTGTCTGTCTGTCTGTCTGTCTGTCTGTCTGTCTGTCTGTCTGTCTGTCTGTCTGTCTGTCTGTCTGTCTGTCTGTCTGTCTGTCTGTCTGTCTGTCTGTCTGTCTGTCTGTCTGTCTGTCTGTCTGTCTGTCTGTCTGTCTGTCTGTCTGTCTGTCTGTCTGTCTGTCTGTCTGTCTGTCTGTCTGTCTGTCTGTCTGTCTGTCTGTCTGTCTGTCTGTCTGTCTGTCTGTCTGTCTGTCTGTCTGTCTGTCTGTCTGTCTGTCTGTCTGTCTGTCTGTCTGTCTGTCTGTCTGTCTGTCTGTCTGTCTGTCTGTCTGTCTGTCTGTCTGTCTGTCTGTCTGTCTGTCTGTCTGTCTGTCTGTCTGTCTGTCTGTCTGTCTGTCTGTCTGTCTGTCTGTCTGTCTGTCTGTCTGTCTGTCTGTCTGTCTGTCTGTCTGTCTGTCTGTCTGTCTGTCTGTCTGTCTGTCTGTCTGTCTGTCTGTCTGTCTGTCTGTCTGTCTGTCTGTCTGTCTGTCTGTCTGTCTGTCTGTCTGTCTGTCTGTCTGTCTGTCTGTCTGTCTGTCTGTCTGTCTGTCTGTCTGTCTGTCTGTCTGTCTGTCTGTCTGTCTGTCTGTCTGTCTGTCTGTCTGTCTGTCTGTCTGTCTGTCTGTCTGTCTGTCTGTCTGTCTGTCTGTCTGTCTGTCTGTCTGTCTGTCTGTCTGTCTGTCTGTCTGTCTGTCTGTCTGTCTGTCTGTCTGTCTGTCTGTCTGTCTGTCTGTCTGTCTGTCTGTCTGTCTGTCTGTCTGTCTGTCTGTCTGTCTGTCTGTCTGTCTGTCTGTCTGTCTGTCTGTCTGTCTGTCTGTCTGTCTGTCTGTCTGTCTGTCTGTCTGTCTGTCTGTCTGTCTGTCTGTCTGTCTGTCTGTCTGTCTGTCTGTCTGTCTGTCTGTCTGTCTGTCTGTCTGTCTGTCTGTCTGTCTGTCTGTCTGTCTGTCTGTCTGTCTGTCTGTCTGTCTGTCTGTCTGTCTGTCTGTCTGTCTGTCTGTCTGTCTGTCTGTCTGTCTGTCTGTCTGTCTGTCTGTCTGTCTGTCTGTCTGTCTGTCTGTCTGTCTGTCTGTCTGTCTGTCTGTCTGTCTGTCTGTCTGTCTGTCTGTCTGTCTGTCTGTCTGTCTGTCTGTCTGTCTGTCTGTCTGTCTGTCTGTCTGTCTGTCTGTCTGTCTGTCTGTCTGTCTGTCTGTCTGTCTGTCTGTCTGTCTGTCTGTCTGTCTGTCTGTCTGTCTGTCTGTCTGTCTGTCTGTCTGTCTGTCTGTCTGTCTGTCTGTCTGTCTGTCTGTCTGTCTGTCTGTCTGTCTGTCTGTCTGTCTGTCTGTCTGTCTGTCTGTCTGTCTGTCTGTCTGTCTGTCTGTCTGTCTGTCTGTCTGTCTGTCTGTCTGTCTGTCTGTCTGTCTGTCTGTCTGTCTGTCTGTCTGTCTGTCTGTCTGTCTGTCTGTCTGTCTGTCTGTCTGTCTGTCTGTCTGTCTGTCTGTCTGTCTGTCTGTCTGTCTGTCTGTCTGTCTGTCTGTCTGTCTGTCTGTCTGTCTGTCTGTCTGTCTGTCTGTCTGTCTGTCTGTCTGTCTGTCTGTCTGTCTGTCTGTCTGTATGTCTGTATGTCTGTATGTCTGTATGTCTGTATGTCTGTATGTCTGTATGTCTGTCTGTAACGACCAACGCGCATAACTCAAAAACCGCTAGGCCGATTTTAATGAAATTTGGTACCTAGGATGGGACTTGGGTCGAGATGGTCCCATTTAAAAATGAACAAAATCCACCGAACACAAACCAAATAAAAGGGTGGGGGTAGATTTCAAAAATTAGAGTTTATGTGAAAATATGGCGTGTGTGATATCAAACGAAAGGTAATTAAGTCTGGAGTTAAAGAAAATACATTTTAATTTATTTTAAACAAAGGGTGGGGGTATATTTCAAAAATTAGAGTTTAAGTGAAAATATGGCGAGTGTGATATCAAACGAAAGGTAATTGAGTCCGGAGTTTAACAAATAACATTTTAGATTTTGCTTTTTTTAAGGGTGGGGGTAGATTTTAAAAATTTGAGTTTAACTCAAAACATGGCTTGTGTGGTATCAAACAAAAGGTAATTTAGTCTGGAGTTGAATAAAATATATTTCAGTTTTTAGTTATATTAGCTCAAACTATAACTATAGTACCTAGTGTGAGCTTAGGCGCAGAGTATTTTTTTTTGTTTTTACAAAACAATTTTTTAATTTGAAAACAATTTTTGACATTGCGCCCAGTTGACCATGCCCAGCTGTTTCGTTCTGCAAAATTCCATTTGTAGCGGCAGCAGCGTAGCTAGGGCTACTAAAGACCCGTTAAAATTTGGAACCCCCTTTTCTCCAATACCAAAGTTTACACATTTAAACTATAAGTTGCTGCACTTGTCACTTGCGATTCGGCGTTTGATGTTGGCCGCCCGCTCAAAGATCCACCAGCCAGAAACCCGCTGCAAAACAGAGGTGCGATACGGCGTTTGATGTCGGCCGCTGGCTCAAAGATCCACCAGCCAATAACCCGCTTCAAAATAGGTATGCGATTCGGCGTTTAATGTCGACCGCCGCACAGTGCGGACAAAAATAGGGTTTTTGGACAATAATCAATATCTTTGTTGTTTTTCAAAAAACTTAATTTTTTTATAGGGTATGTGATAAAGTGTAGTCTAAAGGTTAAAATAAGTAAAACTTTTAAAAATATATTTATGTCATTTTATTTAAAATATTAAAAAAATAAATTAAAGTGCATTCAGTTTAACCTACAGTTACGTTAAAAATAAAAATCAATTTACTTTTGTGTCAAAAATTAAACTAAAATTATTTTTTTTATTCGGATTTATGGGCGTAGTTAGGAAGGCTTGGGAGGGGGGGCTAAGACACTTCCAGAAATATTAAATTAGCAACCCCAAAATACACATTGCACCCTCAGTTTCTTGGTTCTTAAAGATGATTCTAAGAAAGCCGTTTTAGGCCGTCCACGACTCGGTCCGGGTACGGCCTCTGTTTCCGAATCTATATTTTTTGATTTTTCTGAATCCGTTTTATAACAAAATATCTCAGATATAATATCTTTATTTAACCATTCGAAATAACGGTTTTGAAAATAAATTTTGTTTGTCCCGATAGCTTCTATTTAAAACTGAGACTTTGTATCTCCAAAGTGCGAAACCGATTTTTTTTTAAATATTCGCCCACACAAACACCAGAATAATTTTTGGCATATATATTTTAAGAGTGATAGCAGTATTTTTATAATTTTATTGACTACCTCAAATTATTGTTTTTGTGCGTTCCCATTGACAAAAAACGGCCAATACGATATGCGATTCTAAAATATTTAATTTTCCATTTTCCTCACAGTAGTATAAGGTGACTTAGTATCATAAATATTTTGGGAATTTTTTAAAAATTTATTATCACCTATAACCACTCGCCATCACCGAATAATAAGCCTCATATCTTCTCCAGATTTAGTGCCATTTTTGACACCTTGCTGCCGCCATTTTTGACGTTGATGAGAGCTGTCACAATTTTATATTTGTCCAAATGGCGGCAAGACTGGTTTTAAGGGTAAACCCATTGACTTCTATACCCTGTGCTTTATACAACTCAATGGGTAAACCTAAACAGGAGATGATGTAAGGCCTCTCAACCGGGGTGGTCACCAATTTGTTATAAATTATTAGGATTGAAATATATTATTTAAAAAAATACAGCACCCTTAGTAGCAGCCAGTAGCAAATAATATTTATGCTACCTTTTTGCTTATTCATTGGACTAATATTTAGGATATCTGCCAGACCTTGCAAATCTTTGCAATTTTTTATAACCTTAATAAATTTAAAAAATATTTTTTTTTGTAAGCATAACAGTTTTAATTAAATTATTTTAAAAGGGAGACGTCAATTTGACAAAATTTTATTTAAACAAATAGCGTAAATATATATCACTGTAATACTTAAAGAAAATTTTTTTTATATTTAAATGCAGAACCAGTAAAATTAATTTTCTGATAGGTATTTTATACGATTTTTTTGTACCTGTTTTAAAATAACGACTTTAACTATTTATTTTGTTCACTTTCGCAAGTGTGACTAAAAAATAGGTTATGATTACAGATAAACTGGACATTTATCTATACTTTTGCAGTATTAAAACTTTTAAAATGTAACCTCAGTTTTTCGAATATTGCCCACAGGAGTCCGCACTGTGCGCCGGCTCAAGTGCAACAACTTATATTTTAATTGTGTAAACTTTGCCCATACAAAAGAATATTCACTACAATATCAGCTATGATAATAAACCCCAATCCTTGTTTTTATTAATACGTATAAATGGGAGTTTGTGGGGCCCCCTGATTATGACGGTGGAACTAATCTAGCAACGCCACTGAATCCAAGCTTTATCTAGTACATACAGGTCCATACCGGTTACAGAGACTTTTTTGGGTCTTTGTCATAGGTTTTTGGAGAAATCCTTAATCGTATCAAAATTTCAAAAATCTATCGAATCGCTTTTAAGATATTTGCCTTCAAATTCCCAAATTTAACATCGACCGTGACTGAAAAATATTACTTCGAAAAAAATATGTTTTACATAAAAACCCGTTCTCTTGTCACTCCATAAAACTTTGTAGACATAACAAAACATCTGTTACATTTTAAAAACACAAGGTGTATAAAAGATTTTAAAGTATCATGATCCCAACAAAACGAACTAAATTTTTAAAATTTAAAAAATATAAAAATAAAATAAATATGAATATGTAAGTTTTATTCAGCCTAACTTTTTTTTTAAAGCAGATACGTGGATATATAGCTATCCTGAGTAGCTGCGTCCCCTAGAATGGCTCCCACCGAAAATAAACAGCTACTTTAAACGGGATTATGTTTCGCGAAAATTGCTTAATAGATACCTATACCCCCGCCCCGTAACGCACAGTCAGGGAAAAAGTTGGAAAAAGTAGCTGAATTACTTAAAGTAGCGGTTCCAGAAGGGGCCAGAGAGGCCCGTTTCCCTCTCTTATAATAAACTAATATTTTTTAGTTCTAGAAAAGAAATATCGCCCTAATAACATATAAGAAAGCAAATCTGATAAAAATGCTAGAAGAAAAGCATGGGTTCATTCATCAACAAAGATCGAAAAACAAAAGATCGAAAAGGCAAAAGATCGGAAAACCAAAGATCGTAACTACAAAAGATCTAAAATATAGAAGATCGAAAATACAGAAGATTGAAAGTACAAAACATCGAAAATACAAAAGATCGAAAAACGAGAGTGAAGGTTTGTGAAGGTTTGGTCCAGGTATATTTGTGTATTTCCATGTTGAAAAAACCCGTTTTGGATTTTTAGGTCTAATTGCTCACATACTGTAATTAGCCGGTTTTCATTGACATTAACAATATTTTCTCCATATTGGCCAACTGTCAGATCATTAACTCTGTTACCGGTTCTACTATTTAAATCTCCCAATATGACAATTTCTCTAGATGTACTTACTGCTGATATTTCAATGTGTATTTCTTCAAAAAAATTGTCTTTCACGGCTACATTTGCATCGTCATTATACGCATAGATTCCAAAAATCGTAAGTCTCATTCCTTTTATTGTAATATTCATTTTAATTAGCCTTTCATTTACTGCTTCCCAGTTGGTGATAAATTTTCTAAATCTTTTGTTGACCAACATAGATACTCCTTGTTGAGCATGTTTTTCTTTTGCCACTCCGCTATAGAAATGGTCATATTGTCCTGGATTTTCAGACCCTTTTCCTTTCTTTTTCGTTTCTGTTAGTACAGCAAGGTCTACCTTCATTCTGCTGCACTCATGTACTATTTCATTAACTTTTCGACCCATTCCTTGCACGTTCCATGTACCAAAAATGATATTCCTGTTTCTTTGCTTGGTTCGTCTTAGGTTTTTCTTTTCTTTCCGAGGCGTTTGATTGGGTTTTTTAACAGTGTACGTTTTTTCCGGGTATTCCTGGAGGACCAGGTGATTTTTGATCGAGGTTTTCTTTCCCTAGCTTTTGACGATTCCAACGCCAAGGCAGCATCTTCTTCACCTGTGAGCCTAGGCAGGAGCCCTTACAGGGTGCTATCATCCGGGCCAGATGAACCCTGGTTTTTTTACGAGGTTGTTACTCCCCCCTCTCCTCCTTTCCCGTTAGTGCAATGGGACCCCAGGCTTGAGACTGGTATAGCGGAGTCAAAAAAAATCTCTACAGAAATAAAACAGAAGTTTAGATGATCTCTTCTCTACAAATATGGGGCAATCCATAAATTACGTAACGCTCGATGAAGTGGCCTTGCATTAAACCTAATAATTTTCTAATGTAATTTTTCTTAATAAAATGTGTAACAAAGAAGGAGAGGATCAATAATCCTGATTTTGTGCCTAATGTAATTTATGGATAGCCTCTCTCTACAAGAACAAAACAAAAATTATGTATCAGATGCAAGAAAATCTTCAATTTTTCTGACGGGCGTTATACAAAGGGCCATCTTAATGGAAAGCCTGTTTTTCTTTATAAGGGAGGGTCACGAAACATCCGAGGAACGTTCTATTGCTAGGGGTTTATAGAACAGATTTCGCAGAAAATGCGTCAATATGGTTCAAAGTTATCACTTAATTCCGTGCTTGCTATTGGTCAAGACGAGATATTTCGCCCGATATGATGTTTGATTATGCGGACGAAAAGGACATGATAAATTGCCTCCTTTTACTGTTTCTATAAGGGCAATGTCCGATTTTAATGATAATATTTTGTCGGCTCCTAGCGAAAATAATTTATATTGGACTTCGGGTATTGATCTATCCATTTTATCTTTCATGCTACTACGCACCTGCACAACTAGATCTCATTAAATTCTCCTATTGTATCCAAAATCCCCATGTAGTTTCTTTTATCTAGGACACCCTGTATAAACTGTCAGAATAGTGCCCGGCACTAGTACTGCCTGGTTTTATTACAATAGGGACTTATATCAATTATATTAATAGCCCATCTCACCGACTTTTTTTTTCGTTACTTAGCCTAAAGTGTTCCTTAATACGTCATGTCATGATTATATTAAGAAACGCTTTAAGCTATGGAACCGAAAAAAAAATCGGTGAGATGGACCCTAAGTGTACTTATTGTCTGCGTTAATGAGGATGATTTGACTCATGTTATACTATACGAGGACACCTAGGACACAATAGGGACTTATATCAATAAAGCCAGGCAGTAATAGGTCGGGCACTATTCTGACAGTTTTCTTTAAAACTAACAGTTGATTTTTCAAAACTGACATACCAAAGTCCAATTTATAAATCCAGTCATATATTTTTCATTATTAATGGCGGCACTATTAAATCCTTATAATACACAAAGGCCTCATTTTGAAAAAAAACAGCTGTTCTTTTAATGCGAAAATGTCAGAATAGTGCCCGGCACTATTACTTCTTGGCTTTATTTTATTATATTTATGTCCCCCAATCCTATAATACATACATTGCAATAAATATTTAGATACTAATAAAATCTTTTTTCTTTCTTAAGAATTATGCTAAAATTATTAATAAATCATGATTTACCATTTAAATAATAATAATAATCGATGGTTCCAAATCATCTTGGATTTAAAAAAAACAGTTATAATAGCAAAAACGAGTTACTTTGTTCAGTCAGTTATTGTATTTGCCTTATACTTTTGGTGTTTATAAATCAAAAATCACACTAGATACCTACTTGTTGATAACTTATAATATTTTAATCATTTAAGTAAACAATAAACATTTTTATCAATAATATAGTTAACTTAACTTTGCTACATTATGACGAGATTCTTGCTAACAGTGATTTTTGCAAGTGTTTTTCAAAAATTTGTTTGTGGGTTCCCACAGTTATTACAAAATAATCCTCGAATTGGAGAGCTCAATAGAAAGTTGTATCCAGAACCCTATTTTAAAGGTACGAACATAATATTTTTATACTTATTTCACAACAAATAGTTAAATATGTATACAGGGTGTCCCAGATAAAAGTACTGGGCATTTCGGAAACGGTATTATGGATAAATGTTAAAAAAGTTGCGCTTTTCCAAACCCAGTCAGATGCTGTATCGAAATTAAAAATATTTCCAACGGTTTTCAAAATATCGAGCAATTAGTCAGCGTCAAAAATTGGCAGCCGTGGGCTTTTTCATGAAGATTTTACCTGTTATAATTGATTACTAATGATCCCACCAACACTGCCTGACCTGTTAACATACCTAAAATTGTATCACAAAAAATTAAGGTTAGGGTGCCAAATATTTTTTCAATTCTGAACGATTTAAGCTACAATTATGAAACTTGGCACGCACATCGGCGTTTACGTATTAATTTTTTGGTTGTCTCGGTGGCGCAGAATGCGTTTTTAGATTATGCCTTATATCTTCTAAACTATGGTCTTATCAAATTGGTAGCCCATACAATTACCCAAAGGTCTGCCATCTAAAAACATTTCGAAGCTGGTAACGAGGCCGCCTAAGTAGAAGCAAAATGTTTTGTAATTTAAAATAAAAAAAGCTTAATTGACTTATACTCTGCCGTATGTCAGCAAATTTGCACCAAGCAATACACTTCGTCTTTGTGTCTAATATTATGACCGGAAAATTTCCATTTTAATTTTGCTACTTCTCCTCTGACATCCCTTACTTTTGTTTTATTTATTTTATGTTAGCTTTACATGTAATATTTGTCTGTCCGTCGATCTTTGGGCTTTTATTACCTGATTCATGTTTGATTTTGTACGTGGCCAAGTCTGGGATCCATAGGTAAGTACCTACAGGAGGGTTGTACACTTTCGTTTTGAGGTACTAAGGATATTTTTTATTTTTTAATATGTAGCTTAATTTACGGAATTGTCACCTAAATAAATATCTGCCTTGTATGGCAAGCGGTGATTGTGGGTTCTTAAATAAAAACTAGGGCATCTGCTGTAAATTTTAACATTTTAATTTAGAAATTGGAAGAAAATTAAACAAAAACATCTCAACTAATGGAACAGGATATCCAGAAGAAATCAAAAGAAATAGTTACCTAAATGTCACTCTTAATTATCAACCCTACCGAATATGCATATTTGGTTTACAAGGTTGTGATGTGATTCCCACTTCAACGATTCTTTTCAGGTTCTGAATGTCAAAATTACTCGTTCAGTTTACTTTGGTCAAAATTGGTAGAAGGTAGGAAATTCCGTGGATGAAAAATTCCCTTCGGGATTGCGGAACTGGAACTAAAATAAAACGTGCTTTTTGGAACACACAGCAAAACACAGTAGATCAAGCTGCAAAACCCTTAATTTGATAAATATTCATTTATCCCTCAATATCGAAATAAACCCTTTAATATTAATCTAACCTTTAATATTTTATCACTGTATTTTCTTTAGTAAAAATCTACCTCGACTTATATACTTTTCACAATAACATAACCTATAAAAATCAGCCAAGTCAAAACGTGAATTATCGAGTTATAAAATTTGAATCTCTTATTTCGAAATGATCTGTCTCTCCATTTATCTTGGATAAAAATATATAATAAAATCAACTAGCAATATTTAAAACAATAAGGTTAAATTCTACCTGAACTACATGTGCTCTCGGTAAGAAACAGAATTATCGGAAGTAGAAGTAAATAGGGCTCACCTGTAGTTCGATGAAAATCCAATCAACATCCAAAATAAAATGTGTCACAAGACATTAACTTAAAGCATTCTGCTTTCAAATTAAAATTTCTAGACATTGATTATTAACTGAAATTGGCACGCGGCCTTTTATGGTTAGCAATTAATAGCCAGACTCCACAAACACCAGTTATGGAAAAAAAGACAGATTTCGCCTGGAAACCCCTATTTATAGCCTTCCACCGGAAGATAAAAACTATCAAAATGACACGTCATTTTAGCTTTGAACCACATGTTTAACAAAAGAAAGAGACAGACTTAATGACAAAATATCAAGTTGAAGAAGGATGACATATATATATTGAGGTTAGATTTTCAACTATCTGTAGCCATTAACATTATAATAGATGGATCGAGTAAATGGTTGCATGTTCAAAAATCATACCATCCACCGGCTGAAATCATGTTTGTCTCATCTTGACACTGAGACAAATAAGGATAGACAATCAAGAATGACGAAATAAAGTCCATTCTTGAGCATACCCGGGGTACGTTCAGATAGCACGTCGGATGTGGTCGGGCGCGCTCAAATCCGTTCAGATTGAAATCTAGGTGAAAGTTACTCTCGTTCATATTGGTCGAAAATAACGTCGGGCGAATCGCCTTTTACACCCTTCTCTATGAGGTGGGTGACAAACACTCGACTTGCGCAGTAGGTATATAAACCAACCCCCCCCCCAATTTAAAAAAAAATATATAGTTTCGAAAACATTATATAAAAGTGGCATTTTCCATAAATAAATAATCAATTTTTACTTAAAAACACTCTTTCAGATGCAATTAGATGGATCCTTTACAGAATTTCATTTTGACTGTTTAGTTTCTGGCAAGTTGTTGTAGGAATATAAATAATATTATACCTAGATATTACTTTGTGCTTTCAAATTAAAATAAAAGACATTTAAACTATGTATATTTGTATTCTTTAATGTAACCATATAAAGAGGTTTGACATAATATAATTGAAGATCTCTCAACGCTCCAGCAAACACTTAATGATTGAGAATTTGTCTTCTTTCGCATTGTCACTGTCAAACGCTATTATATTATATTGCACATGTAACTATTAATTTTCAAATTTATTTATTTCCTTTGAAAGTGTTGAGCACAGGCACTTAAAACCTGTATTGCTTGTACGTACAACAAAGAAAATAAATTTACAGAAAACAACTTTTAAATCTAAAACAAAACCTTATTTGTCTAATAAAACTCTGTCAGCCACCAAAAGTCCGGTACTCCAAAATACTCTCTATTTCCATTTTTCAAAACCAAAAAACACTTATTTGCGTTTATGTTAACTCTACTAAATAAACTGTAACAAATTTTTAAATCTGATCGAATTTATATATATTTATCGGTTTCACAACGTTCTACGTCTTCCGATATCCAATCTCCACTCGTCTCTGTTTGCCCATAACTCATCATCTAGGCCTCTTATTCTTATTTCACTGTCTATTCCTTCTCTCCAGCTTCTCCGTGGCCGTCCTCGTTTTCTTCGGCTAGTTCATTTCCATTGTAGGATTTGTTTAGGTAGTCTTTCATCATTCATTCTTTATACATGTCCGTACCACACCAGTTGTTTTGTTCTTATATCATCCACTAAAGTACGTTCACCCACTGTCATATTGATTTCCCTGCTGCTCTTCTCCAATAGTCCATCTCCGTAGCGGAAAGCATTTTTTCTGTTCTATCCTTGATCGGCCATACTTCTGAGCCTTATGTAATAATACTTTTTACAATGGTGTTATATATAAGCTTTTTGTTATGTTTTGATATATTTTGGTCTCAAATTATTCCATTTAATAAAGTTATTGCTTTTCTTCCTTGTACGTTTCGATCTTTTATAGCTTTGTCTAGTGTTCCGTCAGCTGTAATTTTTAGACCTTATATTAGTATTTATACTCATCACAGGACTGAATTCGCTGCCCGGTATTTAAGATTCGATCCTGTTTCGTTCCACCGATACACATATACTCTGTCTTATTGAGATTAACCTCTAGTCCCCACTTATTGTACTCTTCTATTAGTTTTCGTGTCATATATTCGATCGAATTTATCAATTTTTAAAAAATATATTTTAAGGTTAGTTTATTACATCCATACCGTTCACAAAGGCAATACGTCCGGCGATTTACCCATGACGTCATTCGCTCGGCAAGACGTCTCGCCCGACGTTTCAATCTGAACGTACCCCCGTAGAAACATTAAGTTAGCTATTATAAGGTCACTGATCTCACGTTCGTCACGTTCACAAATTACGTTATACAACACATTTTTTTACAATTGTATAGATATCTTCTGACAAGTCAAAGTTCCGCCTAGCCTGAAGTTAAACCCCAACACCCAATTAAAAGATCGATATTTTGAAATTAATTAAGTTTTGGTCAAGTTCTGATTGCCCCAAAAATTCCCCCCAAGCATAATCTGTAAACGCGCCCGCAAGCAAAGGACACTCAGGTGGTCAGAAATAGCCGGTTAACAAGAAAACAAGGAAAACAGATGACTTGAACCTAACTTCAATTAAACCTTGAATTTCTGTTTGTTTACCCTTTAATTAAGGTTAAATTCCAGTTTTTCTTCCCTTAAAGAAATTAAATATAATTTTATGAGTTTGCAACATTGATCTTCCTGTACTACCTGTTTACCTATGATGTTTCAAAAGCATGTCTTCCGCTGCGCAAAAATTCTCCTTTCTATGGACTCTTAATCAAGTAGGTATTAACATTTTTGGTGGTTCAATAAACTAACTTTTTAGCAATGATATTTCCCCAATAAGATAAAACAACCTAATACTAGTATTTATAACATATACCTAGTAACTAGAGAAATACTGGCTTTTAAATAAGTATTGACCCAAAATTTGTACGGGGCGAGTTTAAGTTAATTTGGCCTAGAATAAATCCTAGCAAATCCAGCCCGTAACAACACCACCCTTTCTTCGGCAAAGTTTCAAAGAAACTTTTAAGTCCCGATCGTCAATATTGTTTAGAAAGAGAACTTGCTTCCAAGAATAAAATCAGATGAGTCTCCAGTTAACCACCCCCAAATCCTCAGCCAGGTACTTACTTTGACCTGCTGATTCAAAGCTACCATCAGGTTTAGCCATCACGGGGACCAAATCCTGGGCGTGAAGATAGACCATTAGCCAGCTGTCAAATCAACCACGTTTTCGGCCAAGGTTGACAAAACAACCCTCCAACACAAGCTACCCTCAACGCATGGCAGAAAAAAAACTAAACTACAAGAATCCTCAGCGAGGCGCTTAATTTAGCCTGCTGATTTGAAGCTATCATAAGGCTTAGCCATCACAGGGACTAAGTCCTAAGCGATGAGACAGACCTTTAGACATTTGTTAGGTCAATCAAGTTTTCGGCCAAGACTGACAAAACAACAATCCAACTCTGCTATCAACAGCGCATGATAGATAAACAAATTAAAACTACAAGAATCCTCAGTAGGTACCTTAATTTCTCCTACTAATTTGAAGCTACCATTAGGTTTAGCCATCACGGGGACTAAATCCTAAGCGATGAGACAGACCTTTAGACATTGGTTAGGTCAATCAAGTTTTCGGCCAAGACTGACAAAACAACAATCCAACTCTGCTATCAACAGCGCATGATAGATAAACAAATTAAAACTACAAGAATCCTCAGTAGGTACCTTAATTTCTCCTACTGATTTGAAGCTACCATTAGGTTTAGCCATCACGGGGACTAAATCCTAGGCGTGAAGATAGACCTTTGGTCAGCTGTCAAATCAACCAAGTTTTCAGCCAAGGTTGACAAAACAACCCTCCAACACAAGCTACCCTCAACGCATGGCAGAAAAAAAAACTAAAACTACAAGAATCCTCAGCGAGGCGCTTAATTTAGCCTGCTGATTTAAAATGGAATACACACACGACAGACGAAGGAAAGAAGGGTAGATGACACATCAAAAAACCTGGTTATTCCTAAATGTGTCGTAAAATGTCACGGGTGGATAGTAGGGACTTACTCCTACGCCCGACCATCCTGGTCTGGTGAGTGGCCGTCATATAGACTCCGGTGACGAGCTCTTTCCGGAGAGAAGCCTCTCCAAAAAGAAACCCGTTACTAGTCCACATCATCAGGCCGATCCGGCCCAAATGTGACAACCCAACAATACTCATAGTGTCAACTGAAGGTTAACATCATAAGGGCCTGTTAGGAGGACTTATTTAACCCCCATCCTAGGAACCTTGGAGCAGCGGCATTCTTTAAATCCACCATTCAGAGTTAGCACATCGCCTTGACAAGGGAAAACCTTGCCAAGACGAGGCTGGTAGGTGCCCCCAACTGCAGGGCCGACGCAACCCGCGTTAAAACCAAGTCAAGAACTAGGACAAAAGAAAAGACGATTAGAAAAGAGAAAAAAAAAATGAACAAGCCTAGACAACTAAACGTCATTTTCATCATCAGGTGGATGTGCCTTTAAATCCTGTGCATTCCAGACTCCAATACTACGTCCAGACATATCGGATAACTCAAAATTCCAAGGGTTATGAACCTTATAAATAACAAAAGGACCTGTAAACTTAGGTAAAAATTTAGACGTAATTTGTCGAGCGGCATCAGAATGGGCAAAGTTTTTCTTCCACACCTGCTGATTAAGCTCAAAACGATCTGAACGTCTTCGAAGATTGTACCTAACCCTTGTCTTTTCATAATTGTGAATCAAACGTTGTTGCACCTCTTTAAACAATTTTTGTAAGGCCTCAGCTTTTCCTGGAGGAGATTCACCAGATGGGCTATCGGAAAATGGAAATTCCTGCTTAGCTAAACAAACCTCTCGCCCGAAGACAACAAAATTCGGCGAAAACCCAGTAACACTATGTTTAGCTGAGCGGATGGCGAAGGCCGCTTTACTTAAATATTTGTCCCAATGCTTATGATCTTTAGAAACGTAGCAACTCAGCATAGTCTTTAGAACTCGATGAGGTCTCTCGACCGGATTAGCCTGAGGATGATAATTCGAGATGTACTTAAGTTTAGTACCATACTGAGTGACAGCTTTCTGGAAAAGACTACTTTTAAACTGAGTTCCATTGTCGACCAAAACAGTTTCTGGTACCCCATAAACATGTATCACGTGGTCCTCCATCCAACGAGTTAATGAAAGAGCCGTGGCATTACGAAGAGGAAAGAATAACACGTATTTAGAAAAACAATCTTGAACTGAAAAGACATATTTATACCCTTGAGTGGAACGAAGCAAAGGTCCAACCAAATCAACACTTACAACTTGCCAAGGTCGAGTAAGGGTAGGCATCACACTCCGCATTTCTCCAATCGGCGGTTTCTGTTTAGGTTTAGTCTCCAAACAAATCGTGCATTTCCTAATGTATTTTGCGACATTATTTCGCATGTTGGGCCAGTGGAAATGCTGAGTAATACGACCTAAAGTTTTAGCAACACCTAAATGACCACACGTAGGGGGATCGTGGTGATTTTGAATGATATGAGACCTTCGCTCACGGGGTACAACTTCCAACCAATCAGAATCTGACAACGACAAAGAAGGTTACGGATTCCTGGCGCGTTTATACAATTTATTATTCTGAAGTTGCCAGAGAGGATATTTCGAAGGAAAATTCTCAACATCCACTAACATTCGTTTATACCAGGGGTCTGTACAGTTTATACTTTATTAAATTAATTAAACGCGCTCTTACAAAAATATTCTCTTGAATACGTGGCAATCGTTAACCGGTTATCCCCACTTCGCGCATTCTCCGCATTCTGAGGCGATCGAAGAAAAATCCAATGCAAAGCCCGCCCGAAAAATAGTTCGATACGAGAAGTGCCAAGCACAAGGCTACGCGCTGAAGCACTAACGCGCCCTCGTTAAAAGGTATGATGCAATACCTAAAGTAAAGATTTGTTATTACCTGTTCGATTTTCGTTTTTATAATCAAGTAAAGTTATGGATATACAAGTTCACTGTTATTTTTTATTGCCTCAACAATAGTTGAGTGGTCCTTCAAACAAAGTTAAAGACCCGACATAATGGCCCATCGACCGGGATTGTATCAGCAAGGAATGGAAATCGACAGGTTTTTTCACGTAAAAAAGTGCAGCAAAAAGTAGTGTTATATAAAAATAAAGTTTACACGTAAAGTTACAGTCACGAACGGAAAGTTTTTCACGAAAAGTTCAGCACGAAGATAAAGTTATTCACGTAAAGTTGTTAACGAAAATAAAGTTTATACCGTATACCTACACGGAAAAAAGTGGTTAACAATAATAAAGTTATCTGCACGAAGAAAAAAAAAGTGGTTAAGAGGAGAAAAGAAAGGTATACACGGAAAGAAGTTGTGCACCAAGAAAAGTTAAGGACTCGTAAAGTTAAAGTCACGTAAAGTTATAGACTCGTAAAGTTAAAGACACGAAAGTTAAAGTCTCGTAAAGTTAAAGTCACGTAAAGTTAAGCACGCGTAAAGTTAACAACTCGAAAGTAAATGACTCGTAAAAGAAAAAGTTAAAGTCTCATAAAAGAAAAAAGTTAAAGTCTCGTAAAGTTAAAGTCACGTAAAGTTAAGCACGCGTAAAGTTAACAACTCGAAAGTAAATGACTCGTAAAAGAAAAAGTTAAAGTCTCATAAAAGAAAAAAGTTAAAGTCTCGTAAACGAAAAGGCTAAAGTCTCGTAAACTGAAAAGTTAAAGTCTCGTACAAAGAAAGGTAAAGTTTCGAAAAATAACAAGTTATACTTGTTAAAAGTTGTTTTTGACAAAACAAGGTGAAGATTGATCTTCAAAGAAAGTGATAAAAAATAAGGACAAAAGTACCAAAGTACTACGGTTTAAAAGCAGTATTAAAGTTGTGAAGAAACATTCAAAAGTAAAAATTAAAGTTCCTGAGTTGATTAAAAGCGAAAGTTGAAGTGAAGTTTTTTACACAAGTGCGTAGAAATAAAGCTAAAAAAAAACAAAAAAAAATAATTTCAAGTTGTTTCTAAACAAAAGAAAATAGTGTTTAGTTTTATACCTAGGTAGATTTAAGAAGTTAAGTGAAAGTAGGATTACATGGATATTTCTGGCTTGAGTCAGGGTGAGAATTGTCCATTTTATTTCGCTTTTTGCTTATAGATAAACCTGGATCTGATTAGTAAAAGTAGTTGCATAAGGTGCTTTTTAGAGTAGCTAAAATTTTACGCAAATGTTATAAGAAGTTAATTTATTTACGTTAAAGTTAAAAGTTTCTCTAAAATAAAAAGGTTTTTCTCGCAAAGTAAAAAAGTATTTTTTGGTAAATAATATTTTTATAAAAAAAAAATTAAAATGGCTAAAGTTAATAAAGAAATTGATGATTTGGAATATAAAATCGAAGTTTTGTTATCGAAATTAGGTCGTTTTGGTAGCTTTTTAGAAGCACCAGAAAATCAAACTAGATTTGAGCAGATAAAGTTACGTTTACAAAGGGCTCAAGAAGATCAAATAAAATTTGATGAATTACAGACAAGATTAGAATTTTTAGATCGAACAAAAATACATACACGCGAACAATACAAAGAATCATTTTTTGATATATTGTCACAAGCTGAAACTTTTTTAAAAAATGAAAATAAGCCGACAGCTCAACCAAATGCACATGTACAGACTACAACAGCACAAACACCATATTTTGCTCCAAATATTGCAAATTTGGGCTTACCAAGTTTTTATGGAAATTACGAAACGTGGTTTAGTTTCTGGGATATTTATAAAGCAATGGTACACAACAGAAAGGATTATCCCGATTCTTTAAAGCGAACGTGTAAAGGAGAAGCGGCAAAGATTTTAGAAAATTTGCAAACTACTGATGAAAATTATGATGTAGCGGTAAACTTGCTAAAAGAAAGATTTGAACATAAAAGAGTAATCGTAAATCAGCATGTTAAGACACTTTTATTTAATTTACCTGATGTGACAAAAGAAAACGCAAAGGCGTTAAGAAATTTAGTTGATACAGTTTCACAACAAATTAAAGCTTTGGAAAAATTAAATATGCCTGTACAACATTGGGATTCGTTATTAATACCATTAATTGTTCATAAATTAGATGATAGAACAAAGCGCGACTGGGAAGGTACACTCGATAATGACAATTTTCCAACGTTGCAAGAATTTTTAAGTTTTTTGAACAAAAAATGCTTTACTTTGGAAAGTTTATATTCAGCAGAAAATTCACTAAAAAGTCAGTCAAGTTTAAATCAAAAGCAACCAATAAATCCTGCAATAAATCGTATGCAAAGAAATATGGCACAAAATAGCAATTTACAAGTTTATTCTGTATTGGAAAATACTCCATGTGAGATATGTCAAGGTCACCATTTTATCTTTAATTGTTCAAAGTTTTTGAATATGTCAATAGGTCAAAGATATGAAGAACTAAAAAAGCATAGATTGTGTTCAAATTGTTTACGTCCAGGACATTTTAAAATACATTGCCAGTCAGGAAATTGCCGGAAATGTAATTTGAGACACAGTACTTTTTTGCATGATGATAATTTTAGAAATAAAACACAGCAAAATCAAGTAAGAAGTAATCAATATGGCAATCCAGAATGGAAACAAACGCGTCAAGCACCAAACAACCCCCACAGGGAGTCAGCACACTTTGTAGGTGAGTCAAGTTCGTCTAAAGCACCAAACACTCATGATGTAAGAGATAGAAATAATGACAGACATTCCGATAGTGACAACAAACAATGCGAAGAAGAAGAACGAAATTCAGAATTTTGTGGTAATTGTAATGAAATCTCGTATGCAAATATAAATCAAAATCAAGTTATTTTATCGACAGCAAAGGTTTTAATTAAAGATTATGTTGGAAAGTTCCATGAATGTAGAGCACTTTTGGATAGCGGCAGTATGTCAAATCTAATAACAGAAAAATTATGCAAAAAATTAAATTTAAAAATGGAGGATTTTAATGTTTCGCTATCTGGAATAAATCAAGGTACCACAAATGTTAAACACAGAACCAATGTTACAATAAAATCTCGAATTAACGACTTTTCAGCAAATCTACAGTTCTTAGTTTTACCAATTGTAACGGAAAAGTTGCCTCTTGTAGGTTTTTCAAAAGAGAAAATAAATTTTCCCAAAAATGTACCACTAGCCGATGAAAAATTCAATGAACCTAAGGAAGTTGATTTACTTTTGGGAGCTGATATTTTTTATGAGTTGTTAAAAACAGAAAAAATAATTTTGGGAAAAAATCTACCAATTATGCAAAACACAGTTTTTGGTTATGTCTTTACCGGAAGTTTAAGATTTAACAATGATTTTAAGAATAACCGAAGATCAGTTTGTAATTTTGTTCAAAGAAATGAGACAGATAATCTAAATGACACATTAGTAAAATTCTGGCAAATAGAAGAATTACCTCAAAAACAGATATATACAGAAGAAGAAAAATATTGTGAAGAATTCTTTGAAAAAACGACAGAAAGAAATTTAGAAGGAAGATTCGTGGTAAAATTACCATTTTGTGAGAACTATCAAGAAAAGTTGGGGCAGACAAAAGATGTAAGTTTAAAACGTTTTTTAAACATTGAGTCAAGACTAGAAAGAGATGAAAAGCTTAAGATGAAATATGTTGACTTCATGAAAGAATACGAAACCTTAAATCACATGACCCGAAAATATAATATTGATGATCAGTCCAAGGAAACCTTATCCTATTACATACCACATCATCCAGTCTTACGGGAAGCAAGCCTAACGACGCAGTGTAGAGTAGTTTTCGATGCATCGTGCCAGTCAAGCACTCAATATTCGTTAAATGATTTACTCTATTTAGGCCCGATAGTGCAAGATGATTTATTTTCAATAATTTTACGATTTCGATTAAAATCTATTGTTTTAAATTCTGATATAAAAGCAATGTACCGTCAGGTGGTTGTAGATCCTTCAGATCGAGCTTTTCAACAAATTCTCTGGCGATATGAAAAATCAGAACCAATTAAAGTTTATGAATTAAATACTCTAACGTATGGAACAAAAAGTGCTCCATATCTCGCAACGAGATGCCTAAAACAATTAGCAATTAAAAATCAAGCAAAGTACCCTAGAACGTCAGAAATAATTAAAAGTTGTTTCTACATGGATGATTTGATCGTAAGTGTTGATTCTGCAGATGAAGCAATTCTGATTTACAAGGAAATTACTAAAATTTTGAATTCAGCGGGGTTTGAACTTAGAAAATGGTCATCTAATGAAGAGAAAATTTTGGATTTTATAGCAAAACACGACAAATCAAAAGATGAAAAATTAATATTGCCACACGAAATTAAAGGATTAAAAACACTCGGAATTTCATGGAATTTAAAACTTGATACACTAAAATATTCCATTGAATTTGAATCAAAATTTACTCAAGTTACAAAACGTTCAATTTTGTCAATCTTGTTCCAGATATACGATCCTTTAGGTCTAATAGGTCCTGCCCTTATAAAAGGAAAAATTTTAATACAGGAGCTATGGAAGCAAAATTTGGATTGGGATCAGCCAGTGTCAGAAAATCTCAAATCATATTGGTTAAAGTTTTTATCTCAAGTTTCTATTTTAAATGAAATTCAAATAAAGCGTCAGTTTTACAAAATGAATCGACATTAGTAGAAATTGTGGGATTTAGCGATGCCAGCATAAAGGCTTACGGATGTTCTGTTTACTTACTTTCTAGTAATAAAAATGGCGAAAAATGTTGTCGATTATTATGCGCAAAATCAAAGGTAGCGCCCATTAAACAAGTGACATTGCCTAGACTAGAGCTTTTATCGGCTGTGTTGCTAGCAAAATTAATTAACGTAGTAAAAGAAACGCTCAAAATAAATATTGCAAAGACTACATATTTTTCTGATTCTACAATAGTATTGTCATGGCTGAGACTCGATCCGAGTACTTTAAAGACATTTGTAGGAAACAGGGTTTCAAAAATATTAGAGTTGTCCAATATTACAGATTGGAAACATGTCAGCAGCGAAAATAATGCCGCTGATATTATTTCTCGTGGTATAGATCCTATCGAATTACTAAACGTCGATATTTGGTGGTACGGTCCTACATTTTTAACAGAGAACGATGATTTTGTTGAAATTTCCGAAACTATACCACCAAGTGAGTTACCAGAAGTTAAGGTAACAACTGTTACCTTATCGGCATTACAAAAACCTAATTTTGAAATTTTTGATCGCTATTCAACGCTTTATCGCTTACAAAGGATAGTTGGATACATTTTCAGATACAAAAAACGTCTTTTGAATAAAAATAAACCGATTTCAAAAGAACTGACCACGGAAGAATGCTGTGAATCGTTAACAATTTTGGTCAGATTAGCACAAATGCAAGAATTTTCAAGGGAAATCCATTGCTTGGAAAACAAGACACCATTAGATAAGGATAGCAATTTGTTGTGTCTTAATCCATTTATCGACGATAAAGGAATTCTAAGGGTTACTGGTAGGCTTGATCACTCCAGTGATATAAATTTTAGTCAGAAACATCCAATTATTCTACCGTACAAGCATAAGCTTACTTACTTGATAATCAGAGCAGAACATTTAAAAAATTTACATGTCGGAGTTCAAAATTTACTTGCGATTCTAAGATTAAAGTAATGGCCTATTAATGGCAAAAATATGATAAAAAATGTACTTCGATCATGTATAACATGTTTTAGAGCCAAACCGAAAACTGCTAAGTTTTTAATGGGTCAACTGCCTACAGCTAGAGTTTCACACACCCGAGTTTTTCACAATGCGGTGTTGATTACGCCGGTCCAATTTATATTAAAGATGGTGTAAGGCGTAAAAGTCAAATAATCAAAAGTTACATTTGCATTTTTGTTTGCTTAGCTTTTAAGGCTGTTCACATCGAATTAGTAAGTGATTTAACAACGGTAAGCTTCTTAAATGCTTTAAAACGTTTTATCTCCCGTCGAGGAAAACCAAGTGACCTATTTTCAGACAACGGCTCAAATTTTGTCGGGGCTAATAATCACTTTATCGAATTAAAAAATATTCTCTCCGATAAAAAACATAATGATGCTGTTTATGAATTTACCAACAAAGAAAGTATTCGTTGGCATTTTATACCAGCAAGGTCTCCCCATACAGGTGGAATATGGGAAGCAGCTGTCAAGAGTACGAAATACCATTTGCGTAGAGTTTTAGGAAGCTCCGATGCTTCAAGGCAATACCTAAAGTAAAGATTTGTTGTTACCTGTTCGATTTTCGTTTTTTATAATAAAGTAAAGTTATGGATATACAAGTTCACTGTTATTTTTTATTGCCTCAACAATAGTTGAGTGGTCCTTCAAACAAAGTTAAAGACCCGACAGGGTCGGCAATGGGTTCAGACTTTACTTCGACTTCAGCAGCATCGACCTGAGGTACCGCCCTTGACAAACAATCGGGGACAACATTATCTTTACCTTTCTTATGAACCACCTCAAAGTCATACTGCTGGAGACGAATAGCCCATCGTGCTATGCGACCGACCGGGTCCTTAATCGAGTTTAACCATTTAAGACAATAATGATCTGTTACCACCGTACGGTCTCAACTTTTCGACGGCAAACAATACCGCCAGACACTCTTTCTCAGTCTCTCTCAGTTTGAATATTTCCTCTCGGCTTTCGATAAACTACGGCTAAGATAACAAATTACCCTCTCCACTCCATCTTGTTCTTGCGACAACACCGCAACAAGCCCATAATCAGAAGCATCAGTCTGAACAATAAAAGGAAGGTCAAAATTCGGACAAGACAGCACCGGAGCCTGTACCAGATGTTCCTTAATAGTACGAAAAGCACGTTCGCAATCAGGAGACCAGACGAATTTTACATTTTTGCGTGTCAAAGCAGTCAACGGAGAAACAATAGAACTGAAATCCGGAATAAAACGACGATACCAAGAAGCAACACCGACCAATCTCCGAATTTCTGACACCGATTTTGGAGTTGGAATTTGCAAAATCGCCTCCACCTTATCCGGGTCGACCAACAAACCGGAGGAATTGACTTCATACCCCAGAAACTTAAGCTCTGGCTTGCAAAAGATACATTTTTCTTTGTTTAGAGTAAGCCCTACCTCATGTATTCTACGAACTACCTCTTGGAGAATTTCGAGATGTTTTTCGAACGAGTCTGTGCAGATTATACAATCACCAAGATAAATGAACACATAGGGCTCTAAATCTACTCCTACGACTCTATCAATCAACCTCTGCCACACTGCAGGCGCATTGCTAAGTCCAAAAGGCATTCGTTTGAACTGGAAAAGACCTCTAGACGGCACTGTGAAAGCAGTGATAGGCCGTGACTTTTCAGCAACTGGAATTTGCCAATAAGCTGATTTAATGTCCAAAGTACTTAAGTATTTAGCATCTCGAAGCTTATCAAGCGTGTGTGTGACAAAAGGTAAAGGATAGGCGTCTTTTTGACTTATTCGGTTGACAGCTCGGAAATCTATACAGAATCTCCAACCCCCTGTCTTCTTTTTAATCATGACTATCGGGGAAGACCATGGACAATTAGAAGGTTCCACCATTCCATCTGCCAACATCTGATCAAGTTCAATGTTCACCTCCTTTTGAATCGCAGGGGAAATGGGATAGTGACGCTGTTTAATCGGATCAGAATTAACCTTAATCTCCAATTCCACCAGATTCGTACAACCAATTTTACCAGACTCGGACGAAAATAAACGAGAAGTCAGCGAATCCAAATCCAAGCGTTGTTCAGGCGATAATGTGTCGAAAGACTGAATAGCTGCTACCTCACAATCAGTATCTGGATAACTATAAAAGTGCCAGTCGTCAGCGCGCAAGTCAGGAATAATACCCATACGACTCCAAAAGTCAATACCTAAAATCATACCATGAGGCAGCGAAGGAACAACCAACACTTCTAATACCACCACTCTACCTCTTAATTCAATGGGTAACTCTAAAGTACCTAAACGTTGACATCGCTGACCGTTAGCAACTGTACAATCAAATTGAACCGAAGTTCAAACTACAAAAACCTCTAAGAAGTTGCCAGCCCAGATCACCCAATATCGTTCTTGATGAACCGCTATCAAGCAACCCTAAAAGCTTTTTACCATAAATACTGACTTCCAGATAGGGGCGTTCATCGCTCTTGGCACGACTGATAATATAATCGAGGACAATCCTATCTTTAATGGCCAAATCTGTTGACAGGGAACTCAGTTGGCCGTCAGACTTCCCGATGCCCCGTTTTTTGAGCAACCACAATTCTTGACAAAGAAGTCCGGCCTTCCACATTTGTACCAAAATATCTTACGAGGATGAGGACACTGTCTATGTCTATGTCCAAACTCACGGCAATTCCAGCAAAGAGCCTCATTCACTGCTAAATCGTCTTGCTGATTTTGTTGGTTTGAGTTGCAATATTATTTGAAGTATTGGAGGAATTTGCTGAACGAGAACCTTTGATTGCAGACGCAGAATTATCATGAGAGTAACGTGAAGAATTGCGATTATTATTCGCCACCGAAGAAGAACTATTGTAATGTCCATTCGAATCTTGAAACCTGTTTGAGGTATTTGAGGAACGATGATTCTAAAACCTACTGGGTGCAAACCTATCATAATTAACAGCGGATACTGGTGACGGACGTTGACGATCCGGGGGAGGACGTCGATAAGCCAGTTCAGGTTTCAGTAAATGTCTGATGTTAGTAGGAGGAGGGACAAAACGCTGAACGCGTTCGTCAACCACTTCAACTGACTTTGCCAACCTAAAGAGTTCGTCTATGGAATAAATCCTATGAGTTGCTAAGCGTTGCTGTATGTGCGGTAAAAGTTGACGACGCATTATTCTCACGCGTTCAAATTCGCTAGGCATGACCGGCAGTTTTCTAAATAAACTTTGAATGTTTATAAAGAAACTGGTAACTTTTTTCTGCGCACCCTGTGTCCTCGCTTCTATTTCATCCCACAAATCCTCAACAAAATCTTCGCTTAAAAATATTTCCTTTAAACGCATAACAAATTCATCCCAAGAATGAAACGAGTTATTACGGAAGAACTGCAAAGCCTCATCAGCCAACAATAGTGGAGCTTTTTCTAGCAAGCAATCTTTTGAAATATTGTACGCCCTACGAAGCTCCTCAACTCGTTCTAGAAAATTCGTGACACTTGTACGACCTGTATAACTCAAGTTCCACCGAGTAACATCAATGTTGGAATTTGAACTCATTGTAGACATGTTCTCTACCTCTTAAAGACGAAAACTCAAGATCATTCAGCCGACGGGCTAACTCAGGATATTCCTCATAAACTGACCGACCACCTCTAGGTACTCGAGAGTAATCACTTTCGGGAGGCATCCGCTCTCTATAAGACTGAGGTAAACTAGAGCTACAATTATCGTAACTAGTGCCAACCTTTTGTTGGGTATGCCGCAAAGACCTTAAAGACGTGCTATTAGCTGGACGATGACTATCTGGTGCGAAATTTTCATAAGATGATCTATGAGGAAGACGAGAACTTTCGGGATTAATTCGTCCTTCAAACTGAGCAGAGCGGTGTCTAGTTGAGATCGGTTCTACAGGAGGATCCACAAAGCGAACCTGAGAACTCCTTCGTTCAGGACGAAAATCAGAAATATCTTCTCTAGAGTGAATATTAGGTTCTCTCTGAGGCAGCCCCTCGAACATGCTTCCATTAACCAAACTAGGCCTACCCGTAGCAATCTCAGGTGCCGGTGTTTGATAAGCACAATTATCATATGACGCTCGTTCTTGTAGTTCTTCATCTTCACTACTCTCCAATGCAGGACGATTCAAACCGGAAGTAAATGAACCGATCGCCTCTAACCTACTTGCCCTCAGGTTATTAAAGAAATCTTCGAGAGGCCTTTCAGTTATCGGCTGAGAGAGCTCAGCACAATTCGCCTCAATATCCTCTACCACAACACGACGGACGAATCTTGAAGCATCTTGCCGATTGGTTGAACCCAAAGACTCAAAAGTAGATTGCGTCGGAGGAAACAAAACTCTTAAACGCGGATGACTATTAGTAGGCAAACGATCAACTCTACTTGACGGATTTTCTGCAGTGCCAAGATCGACTAAATCGTGAGAAACCGCGGTTGTAGTATGATGAGGTGTCGGTGGATGAATTGCAACCGGGACTTCTTCAACAGGTTCAAGCTGCAAAGGTCGAGGAATCTCCTCAACCAATCGTGAAATTAAAGGACTAGCGACTGGCACCCTTTCGTAAACGAGATTCAATTCCCCAATTAATTGCGCACACCTCTTGGAAAGCTCTACATGAAAAGCTTGGTCATGTTCATTAATACAGTGAATACGATTGAGCCTCAGACTGACATGAATTAGACGTGAGTAAATTCTTTTAAACTCATTTTCCTTATTTTCAATTTTAAAAGAAGCTATTTCAGTGCTCAAATAATGAAGTTTCGCTCTGCACGTCAACATCTCTGATTCTGCATCTAAGGTTATCGATGTTGGAGCCGAACGTTCTCCACACCGTTCCATTCTCAAAACCGCGCGCAAGTCCTCTCTGCGTGCGCTCATGCCTGTCTGAACCGGTAGACCTCGCATGCTTAACTCATAAGCCAACTCATCGTTAGTTAGTCTGTTAACTTCCATTTTAAAAAAACAAAAATGAAAAAGAGATCGGTAAGAAAAATAAATTTCGTACGAAGGAAAACCCCACCCTTTGTTTTGCAAGCAAAAAAAATTCTTTTTTAAAAATACCAAAAACTTCCACTGCAAAAGCAACTAAAGTCAACGACACCTGTTGAAGCGCTCCAAATTTATACCCAATACTAACTCCAAACAGGGCAGTCCTTTGTGAAAACAAAAGAAGCAAAGTACGGTCTCCCTGGGACACTCTGTATACTAGATGGCTTATGAATAATTAAATTTGGGGACACTCTGTATATTTAGAAAAATATAACAGAGGATTGTCTTCAGAGACACACGGTAAAAGAGAGCTAATTTTTTTTTTTTTTAATTTGGGGACACTCTGTATATATTTTTTTCAAATATAACAGAGGATTGTCTTCAGAGACGCACGGTATAAGAAAGCTAAAAAAAAATTTCAATTTGGGGACCCTCTGTATATTTTTTTGAAAAATATAGCAGAGGATTGTCTTCAGAGACACACGGTATAAGAGAGCTAAAAAAATTTTTTTAATTTGGGGACACTCTGTATATTTAGAAAAAAATAACAGAGGATTGTCTTCAGAGACACACGGTATAAGAAAGCTAAAAAATTTTTTCAATTTTTTTCAATACGGTATAAGAGGGCTAAAAAAAATTTTTTTTTAATTTGGGGACACTCTGTATATTAAGAAAAATATAACAGAGGATTGTCTTCAGAGACCCACGGTAAAAGAGAGCTAAAATTTTTTTTTATTTTTATTTGGGGACACTCTGTATATATATTTTTTTTAATATAACAGAGGATTGTCTTCAGAGACACACGGTATAAGAAAGCTCAAAAAAAATTTCAATTTGGGGACCCTCTGTATATTTTTTTGAAAAATATAGCAGAGGATTGTCTTCAGAGACACACGGTATAAGAGAGCTAAATTTTTTTTTTCATTTGGGGACACTCTGTATATTTAGAAAAATATAACAGAGGATTGTCTTCAGAGACACACGGTATAAGAAAGCTAAAAAAATTTTTCAATTTGGGGACACTCTGTATATTTTTTTGAAAAATATAGCAGAGGATTGTCTTCAGAGACACACGGTATAAGAGAGCTAAAAAAAAAATTTAATTTGGGGACACTCTGTATATTTAGAAAAATATAACAGGTAACACAAAAAGACACAAGGTATAAGAGGGCTAAATTTTTTTTTTTTTTTAATTTGGGGACACTCTGTATATTTTTTTTGAAAAATATAGCAGAGGATTGTCTTCAGAGACATACGGTATAAAAGTGCTAAAAAAAAATTTTTATTTGGGGACGCTCTGTATATTTTTTTTTGAAAAATATAACAGAGGATTGTCTTCAAAGACACACTCAGTATACAGGGGTTAATGAATTAAAAAAAATTTTTAAACAAAAATTTGGGGAACCTCTGTATATTCAGGAAAATAAACAGAGTATGAGTTTTCGATTCACTCGGTTTATTTGAGAATAATAAATTCGAAAAAGATTTTGGGGACACTCTGTATATTTTCGAAAACAAGACAGAGGTTGGTCGTAATAAGACTCTCGGTATACAGGGGTTAATGTATAAAAACTTTTGGAACAAAAATTTGGGGACACTCTGTATATTCCGGAAAATAAACAGAGTATTGGTTTTCGATTCACTCGGTGTAGTTGAGAATAATAAATTCGAAAAAGATTTTGGGGACACTCTGTGTATTTTGCAAAACAAAACAGAGGTTTGTTGCAATTAGGCATCCGACACACAGGGGATCATGACTTTAAATTAATTTTAAGAAAAAATTATGTTGGGACACGCAGTCTAAATAACTGTTCCGTCTTTCATAACATAAAGCTTCTTCAAAAATTAAAGGTGTAATCACTCGAACTTCCCTGCCTGGAGTATTTGTACGTAAATAACCTAGCAAAATCAGATCTGTCTTACACCCTGTACACGAGCAAGCTCCTTCAAGTTTATTTTCTGTAGTGAAGGAACGGGACATGTGTTATACACCCCTTAAAACAAATAGCTCCCTGTAACTTACCAATATTCTAAGCTATCTAACATTTCACCCTGTATACAGTGACAGAGGACAAGAGCCGTTTTCTTAGAAAAGCAATCTAACAGAAAAAAAACTCTTTACTCTGTATACAGTGACAAAGTACAGAAGCCTAAATCTTACCAACCTAACCTAACCTAATTTGATTCTAAAAATCAAACCACCACCGAAAGAAAAAAATCTAAAAAAAAATCAGACAGAATCCGATTAGTCGGATTCACTGTCTCCTAAAAAAAAAATAAACGCATTGGACCACCAAAGACAGAAATTGTTCAAACAAAAAAGACAAAAAAAAACTAAATAAAACTTAAATCAAACCCGCTTAAAGAAAGTAATCCCTAAGGGAATTTAACACCAATGTAGAGCCAACATCTTCCTGGACTATCCTGACAGACAAAAATTAAAAAAAAAACAAATGAGAAAAAAACTAAATAACTTAAAAAAATATATTTTAGAACAAAAACAGCAGTTTTCTTCTTTAAGAACCACACCAGGGGTACCAATTTGTCACCTTAATAAATATCTGCCTTGTATGGCAAGCGGTGATTGTGGGTTCTTAAATAAAAACTAGGGCATCTGCTGTAAATTTTAACATTTTAATTTAGAAATTGGAAGAAAATTAAACAAAAACATCTCAACTAATGGAACAGGATATCCAGAAGAAATCAAAAGAAATAGTTACCTAAATGTCACTCTTAATTATCAACCCTACCGAATATGCATATTTGGTTTACAAGGTTCACTCTAATTGCAACCTTATCTTTAAACCTAACCTAACAAAAACCCATAAAAGGAACAATCTGACTTGTTCTCAAAGTCTCACAATATGGGTCTCATAACCCGGTCAGGAAGCTCGGTTTGATATCTGGGTTTGACAGCTCGGTTTGGACATGTGATTCCCACTTCAACGATTCTTTTCAGGTTGTGAATATCAAAATTACTCGTTCAGTTTACTTTGGTCAAAATTGGTAGAAGGTAGGAAATTCCGTGGATCAAAAATTCCCTTCGGGATTGCGGAACTGGAACTAACATAAAACATGCTTTTTGGAACACACAGCAAAACACAGTAGATCAAGCTGCAAAACCCTTAATTTGATAAATATTCATTTATCCCTCAATATCGAAATAAACCCTTTAATATTAATCTAACCTTTAATATTTTATCACTGTATTTTCTTTAGTAAAAATCTACCTCAACTTATATACTTCTCACAATAACATAACCTATAAAAATCAGCCAAGTCAAAACGTGAATTATCGAGTTATAAAATTTAAATCTCTTATTTCGAAATTATCTGTCTCTCCATTTATCTTGGATAAAAGTATATAATAAAATCAACTAGCAAGATTTAAAACAATAAGGTTAAATTCTACCTGAACTACATGTGCTCTCGGTAAGAAACAGAATTATCGGAAGTAGAAGTAAATAGGGCTCACCTGTAATTCGATGAAAATCCAATCAACATCCAAAATAAAATGTGTCACAAGACATTAACTTAAAGCATTCTGCTTTCAAATTAAAATTTCTAGACATTGATTATCAACTGAAATTGGCACGCGGCCTTTTATGGTTAGCAATTAATAGCCAGACTCCACAAAATCCAGTTATGGAAAAAAAGACAGATTTCGCCTGGAAACCCCTATTTATAGCCTTCTACCGGAAGATAAAAACTATCAAAATGACACGTCATTTTAGCTTTGAACCACATGTTTAACAAAAGAAAGAGACAGACCTAATGACAAAATATCAAGTTGAAGAAGGATGACATATATATATATATATATATATATATAAATATATATATATATATATAAATATATATTGAGGTTAGATTTTCAACTATCTGTAGCCATCAACATTATAATAGATGGATCGAGTAAATGGTTGCACGTTCAAAAATCATACCATTCACCGGCTGAAATCATGTTTGTCTCATCTTTACACTGAGACAAAGTTAGCTATTATAAGGTCACTGATCTCACGTTCGTCACGTTCACAAATTACGTTATACAACACATTTTTAACTCACACATATACTATACTATAGTAGTGTGAGCTATGGTGATCCAAATTTTTTCGAGAAAAAAAAAGTTGCTCCGATTTCAAAAATTTCTATATATCTTTGCGTTTCAGATGATTTTGAAACTTTTTTGTTGCGCCGTCTGTCTGTCTGTCTGTCTGTCTGTCTGTCTGTCTGTATGTCTGTCTGTATGTCTGTAACGACCAACGCGCATAACTCAAAAACCGCTTGGCCGATTTTAATGAAATTTGGTACCTAGGCTGGTCAACAAAAGATTTAGAAAATATATCACCAACTGGGAAGCAGTAAATTAACGGCTAATAAGAATGAATATAACAATAAAAGGAATGAGACTTACGATTTTTGGAATCTATGCGTATAATGACGATGCAAATGTAGCCGTGAAAGACAATTTTTTTGAAGAAATCCACAATGAAATATCAGCAGTAAGTACATCTAGAGAAATTGTAATATTGGGAGATTTAAATAGTAAAACAGGTAACAGAGTAAATGATCTGACAGTTGGCCAATATGGAGAAGATGTTGTTAATGACAATGGAAACCGGCTTATCACAGTATGTGAGCAATTAGACCTAAAAATCCAAAACGGTTTTTTCCAACATAAGAAAATACACAAATATACCTGGACCAAACCCTCACAAAACCTGAAATCCGTCATTGATTATCTTATCACTAAACAAAAGACAAAACTAAAAATTCAAGATGTCAGAACAAAGCGTGGATCAACATGCGGAAGTGATCACTATTTTCTGGAGACCAAAATTCTCTTTCCTTATCAAGGCCGAAGCCTCCATCAACAAAATCTTGATGATACAGTAAATGAGGAAATTGATCACTGTCAATATAATCTACTAAGCCTAGAACATGACAGCGTAAAAAACTTATACAAAAAGAGACTGAACGAAAAACTTAATTCAAGTTCAGGTGAAACCCCAGATGAGGAATACGAATGTATCACATTAAGCATCCATCAAGCTGCAAAAGAAGCACTAGGATTAGTGGAAGAAACTCCTAAAAGAACAAAACCATACTGGTGGGATGCTGAGATTGAAAGTGAAATAGAGGAAAAAAGGAAATTATATCACACGTACTTATCCCAAAAGACAGATAGAAGCAGAGAAGAATACAAAATCGCGCAATCAAAGGTGAGAAGAATGATCAGTGATAAGAAGAATCAATCATGGATGCAAAAGTGCCAGAAAATAGATTCTTACTTAGGAGGTAGGAGAAGTACTGAAAGCTGGAAAACTATAAGATCGATCAAAAAAGAAACATGCAGAGATATTATTTCACCAATACCAGACAAAGAATGGGATGAGCATTTTAAAAAACTTTTAACTGAAGATAGAGCAGAATTCAAGGAAGACGAAAGAGACAATATCATTAGAACGATGGGATCTCCAGTACCCCTCACAATATCTGAGGTCAAAAACGTGTGCAAAACCTTAAAAAGCGGTAAATCTGCCGGACCCGGAAATATCCCAGCTGAACTTATTAAATATGGCACTGAAGAATTGTTTTGTAGATTACGGAATCTTTTCCAAAGATATTTAAATGGAGCTGTAGTACCAACTGAGTGGAAAACGTCATATATATCCACAATACACAAAAAAGGAAGGAAAGATATATGTGACAATTATAGAGGTATATCTGTAACTAGTACGCTAAGCAGAATATATGGCAAAATAATAAGAAATAAAGTGGAGAGCGAATATAAAGATATGGAGGCAGAAGAACAAGCTGGTTTCAGGGCGGGTAGATCGACTTCAGATCATCTCTTTTGTATAACCCAAGTTATTGAAAAGAAAATGGCATACGGACAAGAGCTCCATCTGCTTTACGTAGATTTGCAGAAGGCATATGATAGTATACCACTAAATCTACTTTGGAAAGCGTTGGAAAAGACAAACATAAGCGTACAACTAATTAAGGCCATCAAAGAGTTATACCGCAATAGTAAGGCAAAAGTTAAAATAAAAGCAAAACTAACCAAAGGCTTTCAAGTAAATAAAGGTCTTAAACAAGGTTGCTGTATCTCGCCTACGCTCTTCAAGATATATTTGGAACAGGTCCTTAAAGTCTGGAAGAGAAAATGCCAAAACATGGGAATTCCGTTGAATGAAACCACCTTGTATACTTTATGTTTCGCCGATGATCAGATAGTGGTGGCTCAGGATTATGACGACCTCGAATATATGACACGAAAACTAATAGAAGAGTACAATAAGTGGGGACTAGAGGTTAATATCAATAAGACAGAGTATATGTGTATTGGTGGAAGGAAACAGGATCTAATCTTAAATACTGGGCAGCGAATTCAGTCCTGTGATGAGTATAAATACTTGGGTCTGAAAATTACAGCTGACGGAACACTAGACAAAGCTATAAAAGATAGAAACGTACAAGGAAGAAGAGCAATAACTTTATTAAATGGAATAATTTGGGACCAAAGTATATCAAAACATAACAAAAAGCTTATATATAACACAATTGTAAAGAGTATTATTACATACGGCTCAGAGGTGTGGCCAATCAAAGATAGAACAGAAAAAATGCTTTCCGCTACGGAGATGGACTATTGGAGAAGAGCAGCAGGGAAATCAAAAAGAGAAAGAGTTACCAATCAAAGAATAAGAGAAATTATGACAGTGGGTGAACGTACTCTAGTGGATGATATAAGAACAAAACAACTGGTGTGGTACGGACATGTACAAAGAATGGATGATGGAAGACTACCTAAACAAATATTACAATGGAAACCAACTGGCCGAAGAAAACGAGGAAGACCAAGGAGAAGCTGGAGAGAAGGAATAGATAGTGAAATAAGAATAAGAGGCCTAGATGATGAATTATGGGCAAACAGAAACGAGTGGAGATTGGGTATCGGAAGACGTAGAACGTTGTGAAACCGATAAATATATATACCTAGGCTGGGTTTTGGGCCGAGATGGTCCCATTTAAAAATGAACAAAATCCACCGAACACAAACCAAATAAAAGGGTGGGGGTAGATTTCAAAAATTAGAGTTTAAGTGAAAATATGGCGTGTGTGATATCAAACGAAAGGTAATTGAGTCTGGAGTTAAACAAAATATATTTTAATTTATTAAAAAAAAAGGGTGGGGATATATTTCAAAAATTAGAGTTTAAGTGAAAATATGGCGTGTGTGATATCAAACGAAAGGTAATTGAGTCCGGAGTTTAACAAAATACATTTTAGTTTTTGTTTTTTTTAAGGGTGGGGGTAGATTTCAAAAATTTGAGTTTAAGTCAAAACATGGCTTGTGTGGGATCAAACAAAAGGTAATTTAGTCTGAAGTTGAATAAAATATATTTTAGTTTTTAGTTATATTAGCTCACACGTACACTATAACTACAGTACCTAGTGTGAGCTTAGGGGCCCATATATTGGCAGAGTATTTTAGAATTGTATAGATATCTTCTGACAAGTCAAAGTTCCGCCTAGCCTGAAGTTAAACCCCAACACCCAATTAAAAGATCGATATTTCGAAATTAATTAAGTTTTGGTCAAGTTCTGATTGCCCCAAAAATTCCCCCCAAGCATAATCTGTAAACGCGCCCGCAAGCAAAGTACACTCAGGTGGTCAGAAATAGCCGGTTAACAAGAAAACAAGGAAAACAGATGACTTGAACCTAACTTCAATTAAACCTTGAATTTCTGTTTGTTTACCCTTTAATTAAGGTTAAATTCCAGTTTTTCTTCCCTTAAAGAAATTAAATATAATTTTATGAGTTTGCAACATTGATCTTCCTGTACTACCTGTTTACCTGTGATGTTTCAAAAGCATGTCTTCCGCTGCGCAAAAATTCTCCTTTCTATGGACTCTTAATCAAGTAGGTATTAACATTTTTGGTGGTTCAATAAACTAACTTTTTAGCAATGATATTTCCCCAATAAGATAAAACAACCTAATACTAGTATTTATAACATATACCTAGTAACTAGAGAAATACTGGCTTTTAAATAAGTATTGACCCAAAATTTGTACGGGGCGAGTTTAAGTTAATTTGGCCTAGAATAAATCCTAGCAAATCCAGCCCGTAACAGAATGCTGCCCAGGCCAATCTTACTCATCTCTTAATTTCAGCTATCAGGTATATATACATATTCCACTACTTGTTCTAGAGAAAGTATTATTTTCGTCGAATTTTTTTTTTTTTTGAGATAACGCCGAAATTCAGTGGCGTAGCGTGGGGGGACCGCGGGGGGTTTGTCGCCCTCCCCCCCGCCCCGAGGGTAGTGGCGCCCCATGGGTGGATGAAGCGCCCTAAGCTTTATTCAGTAGCAGGGCCGGCAAGGGCAAATTGAGAGGGCGGCAAAGGAAACTAAAGACATGATGACCTTTTTTTTTTGGTCGCAAGATTTTTGAGGGCGCCCTTTTTTTAGCTGTCAGCACCCCACGCCCCTTCAGGCACGCTACGCCGCTGCCGAAAATGTATTATTTGGGTGTATTTTGACCTATCTTAGCAATATCGTCGTGATGTCCGTCTGTGTGTGTGTGTGTGTATATTATTTCTGTCCGTAACATGATAGCGCCTAAACCGCCGAACCGATTTTCATAAAATTTTCAGAAAAAGTAGTGCTTGACACGCTTACGAGCTGATTAGATTTTGGTTGAAATTCATTAATTCCAATGACAGTTTTTTGACAATGAAAATTTTTTAAAATGGTTACTTTTTAATGGAGCGGCGTATGAATATGCGGTTTTCGGAATATAGTAGACTATATTTTGTCCAATAATTTGTGTTATAACCAAAAACTTCGTAAGAGCTTTAGTTTCTGAGATATTTACAAAAAACTGTTTTCAAGGCTGATATATCATGGCTTCAGTTGTGCTTATAGGCTAGCTAGGATGGTGTCAGATTCGTTATGGATCCATTTATTCTTGGTTTATTCTGATCGTGATATATTTAACTGTGTTTGTTATGATTTTAGTTTTAGTGTAGTTTATACTCAAGCATATATTTTTAGCTGCTGTATATCATCAGCATATCTTAGGTGGTTCAATTATTGTCCGCTTACTTTGATGGCTATTTCTTTCCAATCTAAGTTTTTAAAAACATCTTCTAGGGCCTTGTTAACAAGTTTAGGGGATATTGTTTCCAACTCTCTAACACCTCTTCTTATGCGAATTAGCTTGGTTCTTTCGTGAATTTCGATTAATTTTGTTGCTCCGCTATGTATATTGGCTATTTTAATAAATGCGTTTAACATGGCGTCTAATCGGGTAATCATACGCAAAATGGGTATTACATTTTTTTCCATAAGTATTTTTGTTTTACCTTTCTAGCTCTTGAGTCTCTAGTTTAAAAATAAATTATTTTAGACAAATATTTGAAAATAAGGTTAAAAATGTGGTATTTGTTTATTTCTTGACCTAAAGCAAGGATTTCGTTGTAAAGTTTGTTTTTGTGTCTGTTTGTCTGTCTGTCTGTCTGTGGCATAACCAATAATTGTTGACAAAGCAATGTTCTAAAAATTTAATTAGTTTGGGGAACAATTGTCAATTTTAAGAATAGTTTTTTTGAGATTAAAAACGTGCGCATCATTAACCTCCACGTCGGGTAATCATCATATACGTAATATTCCTACGTATATGGTAATCATACGCTGTCGTTTGCGTATTGTACAACTTGGTTTTACATTAATACATTAAAGCTAACATCGTAGGTAATTATTTCCCAAATAGTCCGATATAGTTTCAGAATTAAGAAGAATTATGCTTAGGTGCGTATCATTCGCCTCCCCTCAGTAATCAAAGCAGGTTAGGCAAAAATTGGTATTGATTTGCCACTCACACGCTTACTGCATACACATACATAGATTACAGGTTAAAAATTTCCGAAAAAAAACTCCCTCAAAAACTCTATTAAAAATAAAACATCGCCCTTAAAAAATCGAAATAATTCTGGCCAAAATATAATGAAAAGTTACAACGAAAAAACCATTTCTTTGTTAGGAAACGTTTTTTAACACGTTGGCTACCATATGAGTCACCGGTGATATATAGCCCGAGTGTCCCTACAGCCCACTGTTAGAAAGTCGCACCTATCCCCAGTTTTAGTTCATCCCTGTACCATACCGTCGCACAAGTGGTTATATGGCGGAGCTAGCTCGACATTAGCCCTGTATATGTTTTTTAAATTATGATAACCAAACCTAGAGTACCTGTATGTTGACATATTTGGATATATTACATATAATATATCCAAATATGTCAACATACAGGGACTCTAACCAAACCCACCCAAATGTATTGCAGATAGTCCAGTTAATAAAAAAAAATGCAACTGATAAAAAAAAAGTCTTAATGTATTTCTCTGTAACAGAGCCCCAAAGTTGAAAAATATTTTGGGAGAAAAATGTATGTATTTTTACAGTATTTAAAAAAAAAAATGACGATACAAACAGCAGTTTTTGGGTATATGGGTATAAAGTGGGCATAAGCAGTAACTGCACTTTTAAAAAGTACTAGTAATTTCCTAATTCCAAAACCCTTTTTATGGTTAAAATTTTTTGAAATATATAACGTTTATTTTCGTCTCTATTTTTTGTAAAGCCTGCAGAAACAAGCTTAGCAAAGCTTAGTAAAATCTCCACCAGAATATTAGAGAAAGGGGTCGATTTGACTAAAAAAACAAAAAATTTGCTGCCCCTCGCTGCCCCTGTTTTTTGGGGGTAGCCCTAAACACTGATATGTACGTGGTCTTTATACAATCAGTGTATCAGCCAAATGGTATAAATTCGACAGCGGATTGAATTTAGATTATTCTGAAAAATCCAAAAGTACTTCTACTAAGATTTTTAACGAGCAATATTTCTGTTCGCAATTTTTTTGTATAGACCCCCTGCAAAGGGGTCTACTCGCATAAAACTTTTTTTTTCAAATTATATAACTCCACCTGTGACACCTTGCTCGAAAGCTTATCAGAAAAGAAAAACGATAAACTACTTTCTTTTGACACCTGTCAAATATTAAAAAAAGCTAACCTTTACTTTTTTGCCGTTTTTAGACAATAAAAAATATCCTTTTAAGTAAAATTTATAATTTAATTAAAAAACTTAAGTAAAAAGTTAGTAACATCCAACCTCTTTTGCAACTGGTAGACCCAACTTGTAAAAACTTGTTCGAAAGCTTATTAAGTGAGAAAAAATATGGTGCGTGATCCTAAACCCCGAAAACCCCTCCACTATCCTTAAAGGTGGAGAGTTTCCAACTTTAGAGCTGTATAATATTGTATTGTCGCTGTAACTATAAGTCTACAAGTTGGTCAAAATTGACTTACAAGAGGGACAAGGGCGGCGTCAATTTCACAATTTTAAAAATATAATTAAAAATTTGTGATCCCTATCCCCAAAAGTCCCTACATACCAATTTTGAACAAAATCGGACATACTTAGATGGTCCCCTTCCACCCTCTTCAAAGGGGTGAGGGGTTGCCAACTTTAAAGCATTATAATATTGTATTGTATTGGCACTGTAACTTATAATAACTGTAAGTCCACAACAATTTTGATGTTGATCGGATATGTACAAGATGGTCAAAATTGTCCAAGGGGGAGGGGGGCGTTACTTTCATAGTTTTAAAAATCTAATTCAAAATTCTTGATCCCGATCTCCAAATTTTAATAATAATTTGGTGTGTATAGGTCTTATATAGATGTATATTTTATATTTGTTTCAATAAAAAAACAATTTGTTGTCACCAAAACGAGTACGCGGACGCCTATAAGGCGGCGGCGGCGCGCGGCGTTATGCAGCTGAGGCGTCTAGTAAAACAGATGATTTCTATTATAATTGTTATCTTTATTTGATGGACATTATCAAACAACGTTGTTATTGTTATTTTAAAGTTTAAGTTAAAGTTTTTACAATATAGTGCAGGTGCTAGAGGTAGTTGAGTATGCAAAATATGAGGACCGCAAATTGACAATGACAATGGATCCTAGCTGAGAATGGGTCACAGACTAACGATTTGGATGTTGCCGGGCAAGTTTTTGGTCCAATTTTTTTATCCCCCCTACTTATATATAGTCGTGTTCGAATTTCTAAAAATTTAACTAAGTTGACGCCCTAAAGACACAATGCCATAGAAATGGATCAAAAATGTGTAAAATCTAATTTTAAATAAAATAAAATTATATTAGTTTTTTTAATTTTAGCTGCAAAATCCCCCAAACACCCCAGACTCCCCAAATCCTGAAATTTTTAGATTTTTTTCAAATTTTCTTAAAAACTAAGCTTAGGGAAAAATATGTACTAATCTTTATTTTAGACCATAAAATTTCCTTTTCAACAATGTATAAGTCAGTGGGGTTCGACTAATAACCAACTCTTCGTGGTGGCGGCGACGTCCGTTTAAAAATAAATAAAATAAAAACATTAATAAATTTAAAAAAGAAACATGTTTATTACAGGTTTTACCCAATTTTCTTAAAAACCGAGCTCTATATCAAATAATATAACACACACTTTGTTATAGACAATAAAATTGCCTTTTAAATGATATATAATAAGGCAATGGTAGTTTTACCTATAACAATTTAGGGGCGTCCGTAAATAAAATCAATTTTGAAAAATGACTCAATTTATCAAGTTTTATCCAATTTTCTCAAAAATTAAGCTTTTTGAAAAAACATAATTTGGCCGTTTATTGTAGAAAATAAAATTTCCTTTTTAACAATGTATTAGTCAGTGGGGTCAGGCTAATGAAAAAGTCTTCAGCGGCGTCCGTTTATTAAGAAAATATAAAAAAATTAAAGAAACCACATAGATTTTACTCGATTATCTTAAAAACCAAGCTCTCTATCAAAAATTGTGACCTATAGTCGATTGTAGACATTAAAATTTCCTTTTAAACGCGTATAATAAGGTAGGATTTATCTTCAGATTAAAACTTCACAGGCCTGTGCAACTTAAATCAATTTTTACAAATCACCAAACAAATTAATTCTGTTACAGGTTTTTTCCAATTTTCTCAAAAACTAAGCTCAATTAACAAAAATGTGTTTTATACTTTATTGTAGGAAATAAAATTTTCTTTTTAATAATGTGTAAGTCAGTGGGGTTTAATTAATGACAAACCCTTCAGCGACGTCCGTATATGGGGTCAATTAAAAAATATAATAAATAAAATCATTTTTGTCACATGTTTCACCCGATTTTTTTTTCGAATATTAAAAAAAAATACATTTTTTAAAAAGTATTTTTTTAATACATTTCAAATCAAGTAATTTAAACTTTGTTCCATTCAAATCGGATAAAAAATAAAAAAGATACAATTTGTTTTTAAATATGCTTTTCCGCCATATTGAATTCGCCATATTTAAAAAAAAGCGCGATTATCACAATGACAATAACTCAAACCCTGATCTGCTAGGTATGTTAAACAAATTTAAGTTACTTCCAAAAAGTTCTTATGGTTTTCATTAAAAGCATAATTTTTAAATATGCCGCAAAGACCCCTATTTTTTTTCCAGTTATTTGGAAATAACTTAAAAACTAATTAACGCATTCGAACATTTGAACCAGATTTGAGTAAAGAATCAAAACAGCTATCTTTTTTATATAAACTTTTTTTTTCTAGCCCCAATAGTTTTATAAATAAAATAATAAAAATTTTAAAAAATTTACCTTTTTTTTAATTTTTTTATTTTTTTGACAAATACAACAAAATACATATTTTCTGACTAATACGTTTTTAAATACATTACAAAGCAAGTATTTTAAACTTTGTTCCACGAAAATCGGATAAGAAATAAAAAAGTTACAATTTTTTTAAAGATACGCCTTTCCGCCATTTTGAATCCGCCATATCTTTCAAAAAACGCATTTACCAGAATGACAACAAGTCAAAACCTGATATATGGGATGCCCTTAACAAAGTTAGCTTATCAGCAGAAAGTTGGCACGACTTGCACACGAAACTTGATTTGTCCATAGACTAAATGTGCATAATTGATGTTTTGAAAAAAACCCGTTTTAAACATTGAAGATGCATTGCGAGAAATAGAGATTTCATTTTTTACATTTTTAAAGGAGGGGGAGAGAGAGAGCAAACACCTTCGCGCTTTTGGCATTGAATACTATGAATAAAATTGTACATACTGCTGTACATAGGTGAAAATTGCCAAATTTGCACATTCGTGACTTTGGCATTGGACCGACGATACCCAAAATGTAATTCCTTTCTTTATCCACCGGCGTTTTTGACAAGCATTTAAAATGACTTGTGTTCGTTATCACCGCTGATACATAAAGTACAGAAGAGAACTTTACTGTACGAGTCACCGGTGATTCGTATGGTACCCTGGACCAGGATGCGAAAATCATGCTTGGAAGCCAACGTGTTAAAAAAGTTTTCTTATGAAACTTTACTTTTTGTTCGACGTTCTATCACCTATTAAAATTAATGTATTTTAACCTGGACCACCCTGTATATTCTGCGACCAAATTCAAACTAAAAAAGAAGCAATGTACTTTATTTGCTATAAATATTCGATAAATTATTTACTGCTTTCGGGAAAAACTAAACCTTTGCTAGTTAAAATCGATTTTCCATAAAATTTGCTAATTTGCAGATTCCACCTTACTATATAGTGGGCAGAATTAATTTTAACTAAGCAGCGCAAACGCATGCATGGGAAACACGAATATTTGTGTGCCAGGGACGCGAACAAACCACGCGATATTTTCTAGTTCTTACAACGTCTCTCGAGAATCGAAAAGTCGTATCGAGCATCTTTTAGAAAAATATTAGTTGAGAAATGCACAAAAATGCACTATATGCATTTAATGAAAATATGTCTTAGGCAATCTCGAAGATAAAAATTATTAAAAAAGTTAAGTTATTAAAAAGTTTTTGGATTTTATAAAGGCCTGCATGTATGAAATATTTTAAAGAAATATGAAATTCTTTAAAATATGTCATACATTTTATAGAGGGTCTCTAAGCAAGAGTAGGCAACGCCTTTTTGTGTACATTATCTGCAGGGCACTAAGCTAGGTACTCTTTTTATTCCAGCTCCCACTTCAAACACAGGAACACCTCCAGATAATAATCATAAATTCAATCAAGGACCAAATTATCAGAAACCATCACAAAGTGGTGAATTTATTTATGATAAACCACTCCAAGAGAATTTCAACAACATGCCAAATTATCCTGATCAAAATCCTGATCCTCAAAGAGAACAGAATGACCAAAGCAATCACTTTTCGGAGCAAAATCATAACAGACGACACCATCTTAACCAAAACCAGCAAAATCATGATTTTCATAACAATGAAAGAGGTGGCGAACATGGCCCCTTGACAGGAGCACCAAACCAACATTACCCAAGCAACCAACATGACGGGATTCATGATAACCAACACCAATATCCTCAAAATAATCAACATAAAGAGATTCACAATAATCAACAGCAAAGCAACCAACATAATCCGTTTGAACATAATCCGTTCTTACGCGATTATAACAAAAATACTAAGGATCCTAATGGTGAAAAATCTTCTGATCAAAATCAGTATCATGGAAAAGATGCTCAAAATAGAACGGGAGCTTTCAATCCTCAATCAGGTACAGAATTATCAGTTAATTTTTTTATTGAATCAAACATGTGTAAATGGTAATAATTAATTGACTAATTTAATAGGTATTTACGTTACTAGATCGTAAACATGAACTTTACAGGGTCAGCCGCAGGCGAAACCTCTAAACCTGGGGAGACATTCCTCCATAAGGTCATTTGGTCGCTGACCTCGCAAAATAATATCTCTAATAATGAATGTAATAATCTATGATCTATTATTTTTCCGCACATGTGTGGAAAAGTACTTTTCTGCACATGTATGGAAAAGTGTACCATGACGTATCATATGTGTTGCAAAGTACTTTTCCACTTATGTGTGCAAAAGCAGTTTCATTTGATTAGTGCAAAATTAAAGTCCAATTTTTACAAAAATTAGTATAGTTCAACAGTGTTCGTAGGAAAAATAGCGTACACAACTTGATGAAAAGTAAGTTTCTTACACTCGGCTAGCGCCTCGTTCACAACATTCACGCTCGTGTGAAATCTGTCACTTTCTTCGCTTTTTATGTAATATACTATTAAACCGACCAAACATACTCAACTTATAAATATTTATTTTTAAAACTGAGATATCGCACCACAATTATACTCCACATACCTCTAATATTAACGTACCTACTTATTTAAAAGCTCGTAGATACATCGGGTGTGCCATTGAAAATTTACAATAGCTATAGTTTTTAAACCAATAAAGATAGCAAAAAAATAAAAAATACCGTTTCTATAAAATCAAGGGGGAATAAAAATTGCGTATTTTTCAAACCACCCTGACGCACCCCTTAGGCGCCACCCCCACTTACTTCAAAATCTTAAATGACAATACCCCACTTGTGGCACCTTTTTGGAAAGCGTATAAAAATGCTAAACGATGATCATAAAAGTTTTATGGTAAAATTGAAAAATTACCCTTCAGATAAAAAAATAGCTAAAAAATCAATTTTATAAAGAAAATTAATTGTGCAGCATAAATTACAAATAGGGAATTGAAGCGACCTAGCAAAATTAAAATTAAGTATTTTTCAAACCACAGCGACCCACCCCTCAAGCACTACCCCCACTGACTTATAGATCTTGAATGGAATTACCCTACTTGTGACACCTCTTTGGGGAAGCTTATCAAAAATGCTAAACGATAGTCATAATAATAATAATAATAATAATCTTTTGGTCAAATTGAAAAATTACCTTTCAAATTAAAAAATCGCTGAGCATTTTTTATAAGCTTTCCAAAGAGGTGCCACAAGTAAGTGGCGGTGGCGCTTGAGGGGTAGGTTGGGGTGGTTTAAAAAATACTTCATTTGAATTTCGTGTAATTTATGCTGAACAATTAGTTTTTTTTAGTAAATGGATTTTTAGCTATTTTTTTTATTTGATGGGTAGTTTTTTAATTTTACCATAAAACTTTTATGATCGTCGTTTAGCACTTTTTATAACCTTTGCAAAGAAGTGCCACAAGTGGGTTATTGCCATTTAAGATTTTGAAGTGGGGGTGGCGCCTAAGGGATGGGTCGGGATGATTTGAAAAATACGTAATTTTTATTCCTCCTTGATTTTTTAGAAACGTGTTTTTTTTAATTTTTTTTGTATCTTTTTTGGTTTAAAAATTATAGCCATTGTAAATTTTCAGTGGTCCACCCTGTATAACTTAGTATTAGAAAACCAATATTTTACTTTATAATTGGCTATTTTCCAAGTTGGGGTTAATTTTGAAGATTTTCAATTTTTTATTTTAGTTTTTTTTGATTGAAATGTCAAACTTATCAAAATAAACATAAGTTAAAAACTGTCAATATAATCACTGCCAAAATGACATAAGTCGTGACCAACTTGACTAGAAGGGTACCGGTAAAATTATGTTTCCGTCTCTTGGTTCTTTACCGGTCCCTGTTGAGACCGGGAGTAAAGTGACACTTACTGTCCAAAAAAATTATACGGAAAGTACTAATTTTTCGATCAATTGTAATTATTTCTTGAGGTTTGTAGTCTAAGATATTAAATTTTGATTCGTTTTTTTTTTAGAATTCAGAAATACTTCAACCACAGCTTCCCCCCTCGGGGCAGGTGGGATGGCCACAACACAAAAAGTCGAAATATCTTTATTTAATCTAGTAAACGTCAGAAACAATTGTAAAGTTGACTATGATGGAAATTGCAGGGAAGAATATTGAAAATAGAACTAGTTAGTAACTATTATACTTATAACTCAGTATGTATATATAAAAAATCTATGACAATAGAAATAAAATTAATAAAAATAATTAAAAAATATATATCTAAAAATAGAGATAAAATTAAAAAATTGTGTGTGCTTAAGACCACACGGCAGAAGTGTAAATTTCAACAAGGCAAAATTAATAATACTGGCCTTCATCTGCATCATCATATCGCTTGCTTAATGTTCCTCTCACGACTCGAGCCGAATTCACCCGAATAAGCGTTACATAGCCGAGCCTGACGGCTCAGTTCAATTCACTACCCACAAAAACTGCTAAACGCGCCTAAAGAAGTTTACACTTCAAAAACTAAAAAAAAAAATTTCTAGACCACCTTTTAAGGTGGTAGCGATCAATTATAGATTTTTAAAGTGGCAACCCGTGTAGGTATACAAAAAATAAAAAAAAGTTAAAAAGTATATAAGGAGGCATAAAGAAAAAGACCAAAGATCAAAAGACCGAAAACCAGATACAAAATATCAAAAAAACTAAATAGGTATCGAAAAGACAAAATATCGAACCACAAAAATCAAAAGAACAAAAGATTGATTTAAAAAGAACGAAGTCAACGAAAAAAAAACCATAAAAGAAAAGACAAAATAAACAAACTTTATATCAAACTAAAATTAGCTTTAAATTAAATTACGAACTTGGCCTAGTTAGGTTAGTATACTTACTAAAAATACAAGTCCATATACTAACCAGATCTGATTAGGTTGGTATACAGATATAAAATACCAACCTGACCCAGCTAGATTAGTAACATTTAATATATTATCGAAAACCATTAAACGAAACGACAAAATAAACAAACTTTATATCAAACAATTAGCTATATATTCCTGTCGTTCAAAATAAAATACTAACCTGGCCTAGTTAGGTGAGTACAGTTACTAAAAATACAAGTCAATACTGACCAGATCTGATTAGGTTGGTAAACAGATATAAAATACAACCTGACCCAGCTAGATTAATAATAATTAATCTATTATCAATTACCTACTAACCTGTCTGGTTAAAATTTTGCCTACTTAAGCTTTCTATTATTGTTTTTTATGGCATATATTTTAGGAGTTAAATTAAATACGTAGAGGTAGCTTCTCTTAACCGCAAAAGCGCAATAATTTTCCGGAATGAGGTTGAGAGTTTCAAGCTTCGCCAGAATATGATAAATAAATACAGATAACTTAAAGTTAGTGTTAACTGTCTCATAACTAACTAAGGATAAACCGCTATAACGGCTGAGAAGACCACAGGGTGATGCGTCTTGGAAAGCTAAAGGAAATTATACACACTCCGACATTTTAAGTTTGTCTACCTGTTTGTGCTGTAATCAGTGATATGCTAGCGCATTCACCAAAAAGTTAAATTGTGCAACGCCAGGCATGGTAAACCGTATACTACAAGAGCCGGTGACACAGAACTCTACGTTATCCATACCAAAATAATTCACCGTCAAATAGTGTCATATTATCCTTCAAATATATGCGCCTACTTTAGTTAATAACGAGACGTGTCCTGAAGTCGCTAATTAAGCAAATTGTATGAATAGATTTAAAGGTGCGTTAACATCTTATAGTAACAGTTTAGACTCTATTGCAAGTATGTCATATAAACCCATTTATAAAAATATGATGATGCTGCCACACCTCACTCCTGTTGGAGGACAGGCACACGCACTTAAATAAAAGTTCGCCCCTGGTTAAACGTACATAATCTAAAAACATTATATTATTAATATTTTTTGTTGGCACATGTGTCATTTGCGCCCCCCTTATATATGTGTCTTATGATGCCTTGTTGCTGCCTGGCTGCTGACAAGGCACACCATCTAGACTATAAAGGTTTTTAAGATCCACCTATGTAAGTTGAAAAGAGTTTGTTTAATATAAAATAGCAGTCATATAGGTCCCGTAAGTTTAAAATAACTATGCTGCCCGACCTACATTTACTATAAGCTGGGCACACCTATAAAAATTTTAAAATATTTTACTTTCAAGCCACATCATGTAGTACCAAGAATCTCTTTAAAAATTGTGTATCATATGGACCTTAAAAAACTAAATTGTCTATGCTGCCAAACATCCGCCTGATCTAAGAACAGGCTCACCTCCTATAAATATATTTGAGGCTGAAACTCATCTACACGCCAAAATAGCAAGATGATTTTTAATTATTGTGTGTCATATGAATCATCAAATAATAAATTGGATATGCTGCCAAACATCTGCCTCACCGAAGGCCTCGCACACCTTCTATATTTATAATTGAGGCTGAACTTATCTATATCACCAAATATCAAGATAGTTTTTTTTATTATTGTTTGTCATATGGACCCTCAAATAATAAAATGACTATAGTGCCAAAAATTTGCCTGACAGAATGACTGGCACACGTCCTATAATTATACTTGAGACTCAAAGTCATCTACATCATTAAAAAGCAAGGCGGTTTTTAATTACTGTGTGTCATATGGACCGTCAAATACTAAGTTGACTATGCTTCCAAACATCAGCCTGATTGAAGGACTGGCACACGTCCTATATTTATAATTGATGCTGAACTTATCTAAATCACTAAATATCAAGAAAGTTTTTTATTATTGTTTGTCATATGGACCCTTAAATAATAAAATGACTATGGTGCCAAAAATTCGCCTGACAGAACGACTGGCACACGTCCTATAAGTATCCTTGAAGCTCAAAGTTATCTACATCATTCAAAAGGAAGAAGGTTTTTAATTACTTTGTGGATCCTCAAATACTAAATTGACTATACTGCCAAACATCAGCCTGATTGAACGACTGACACACTTCTTATAATTATATTTAACGATAAACCTAACCTACACCACTAAGTACCAACATGGTTTTTAATATTTATATGTCATATGGACTCTTAAATAATAAATTCACTTTGCTGCCTAACATCTGCTTGACCAAAGGACTAGCACACCTCATGCAGTAATATTTGAGGCCGAAACTCATCTACATCACTAAATACAAAGACGGGTTTTAATTATTCTGTGGCATATGGACCCCTCAAATAATAAATTGACTATGGTTCCAAACACTGGCCTGACCGAACGACTGGCACACCTCTTATATATATTTTTAAGGTAGTGCAGGAGCTGTAGGTAGTTGAGTATGCAAAATATGAGGCCGCACTTTGACAGTGGATTCTAGCTGAGAATAGGTCACAGATTAACGATATGGGTGTTGCCAAGCCAGGTTGGTCCAATTTTTTTTTATTTACACTCCTCGATAGTCGTGTTCGAATTTCTGAAAATTTAACTATGTTGATGCTCTAAAGCCACAATGACAGATACATGAATAAAAAATATGTAAGACCTAACCTAAAAATAAAATTATATTATTTTTTTAAATTTTAGCTAAAAAAACCCCCAAAAACCCCCCAGGCCCCCCAAAATCTAAAATTTTTATGTTTTCTTCAAATTTTCTTAAAAACTAAGCATCTTAGTAAAAAATATGTAATTTCCTTTATTGTAGACAATAAAATTTCCTTTTCAACGATATACAAGTCAGTGGGGTACGACCAAAGACAAACTCTCCAGCGCCGTCCGTTTATTGAGGTAATGCAAAAAAATGAAAAAAAGAAACATGCATATTACCTATTTTCCCTGATTTTCTTGAAAACCAAGCTCTCCATTAAAAATTGTTTCCTAAAGTCGGTTGTAGACAATAAAATTTCCTTTTAGACGGTGTATAATATGGCAGGATTAGTTTTGTGGCTCTGGAACGAAATAGCGATGTACAAAATAGCGACGTTCAAAATAGCGAGTAATGAAATAGCGACTATCAAAATAGCGATGTTATGAAAGAGCGACTATCAAAATAGCGATGTATCAAAATAGCGTTTGCAACAAAACAGCGACATATCAAAATAGCGATGTATCAAAATAGCAACAATCAAAATAGCGATATATCAAAATAGCGACAACCAAAATAGCGACAATCAAAATAGCGATATATCAAAATAGCGATGTATCAAAATAGCGGTGTATCAAAATAGCGATGTATGAAAATGGCGATGTATGAAAATACCGAATCAAACCAAACCGAATCGAATCAAATCAATCCAAACCGAAATGCGCTATTATATCCTATTTTGACTATACCAGCTTATTTAAAAAAAAAACTTTCCTGGTTCTTTTCCGGGATCCTAGAGGGTGTGAATCCGAACCGAACCGAACCGATCTGAACCGAATTCGGTTCGGTTCGGATTCATACTCTCTAGGATTCCGGAAAAGAAGTCTGGAGAGTTTTTTTTTTTAAAATATGCCTGTTCGGTTTGGTTCGGTTCAGTTTGGGTCGGTTCGGTTCGGTTCAGATTCACACCCTTTAGGATCCCGGGAAAGAAGTCAGGAAAGTTTTTTTTTTTTGAAAATATTTCTTAGAAAGAAACCTTGTAGTCGAGCTATATGCCAAAACGGAACCGAAATATCTCTATTTTGATAGTCGCTATTTTGTTACATCGCTGTTTTGATAGTCGCTATTTTGTTACATCGCTATTTTGATAGTCGCTATTTTGTTACATCGCTATTTTGATAGTCGCTATTTTGTTACATCGCTTTTTTGTTACATCGCTATTTCGTTACAATCGCTATTTTGTTACATCGCTATTTTGTTACATCGCTATTTTGATAGTCACCTTTTCATTACATCGCTATTTTGATTGTTGCTATTTCGATACCGCTATTTTAATAGTCGCTATTTTGTACATCGCTATTTCGTTCCAGAGCCTAGTTTTGTTTATAACAATTAAGGGGCCTCCGTAAATTACCTCAATTTTGAAAAATCACCAAACTTACCAATTTTTTTACTAGTTTTATCCAATTTTCTCAAAAACTAAGCTTTTTAGGAAATAAGATTTAACACTTTATTGTAGAAAATAAAATTGTCTTTTTAATAAAGTTCAAGCTAGTGCGGTCAGACTAATACCAAACTTTCCAGCGGCTTCCGTTTATTGAGAAAATTAAAAAAAAATTAAAAAACCACCTGTTTGTCACATGTTTTTCCCGATTATCTTAAAACCCAAGCCTTCTGTCAAAAATCATGTTCCTTAGTCGATTGTAGACAATGAAATTTTGTTTTAGCTGCTGTATCACGAAGTAAGATTAATAATCGATAAGTTTAGTGATTTTTCAAAATTAATGTAATTTACGGACGACCCTAAATTGTTGTAAATAAAAGTAATCTTACCTTGTTACACACCGTTTTAAAGAAAACTTCATTGTCTACAATTGACTATAGAACCTAATTTTTGATAGAGAGCTTAGTTTTCAAGAAAATCGGGTAAATCATGTAATAAACATGTTTCTTTTTTTCATTTTTTTACATCACCTCAATAAACGGACGCCGCTGAAGAGTTTGTCATTGGTCGTGCCTCATTGACTAATACACCGCTGATTTTTTCCTAAGAAGCTTAGTTTTTGAGAAAATTTTAAGAAAACCTCAAAATCTTAGGTTTTGGGTGGTCAGGAGGGTTTTTGGGGGTTTTTGCAGATTTAACAAACTAACAAAATTTTTTTTTAGGTTGGATTTTACACATTTTTTATTAATTTCTCTGTTATTGTAGCTTTAATGTGTCAAGTTAGTTAAATTTTCAGAAATTCGAACACTTCTATAAGAGCAGGGGGGATAAAAAAAATTGGACAAAAACCTGGCTTGGCAATATCCAGATCGTTAATCTGTGACCTTTTGTTAGCTAGAATCCATTGTCAAACTGCAGTCCTCATATATTGCACTGGGTAGAATGGTTAGCTATTTACATAATTAAATACAAAGAAGGTTTCTCATTTTTCTGTTTCATATGGCCCGACAAGCACGAAATTTCCAAATTATGCACTTACGAATTTAGACTTTATAATAATCGCTCTGCAGCCAATCAAGATTATAGTATGACTTTTTTCCTTTTTGTTTTATTTTAGTTCTCTGCTTATCGACCAGTCAAATTGCACTTTGAGAGAAAAAAAAATTATTAGCTAAAGCATTGAAAATTGTAGAACGGCGAAAAACGAAGTTAAAAAAAAATAAATGTGTGAGCAGGTGCGTTTCGGGTTAGGTTTGTGGGGGTAAAAAGGGGCAATTATTATTGTGATATCCGGCGAAAGTTGACGTTGGAGAAAACAGTGACATACATAAAAGTCATAGGTCATAGAAGTATCTAAACATTTTTTTAATGTCATTTTTAACATATCCTCAAAATGTTGGAGAAAAATGAAAAAAAAACTTTTTTTTTTGTTTTTTTATTTTTGCAAAAATAATGTCAGCTTAACAAAACTTCGTAAGAGTAGAGATCTTTGGGTGCTTAATGTTCACAATATTTTACAAACAAAAAAATTAAGAAGTTTCTAAGATATTTGTTTTTTTCGATCAAAAACATTTTTTCTTAATTGAAATTTCATCTTCAGAAAATCATTGTATCCAGTTCTGCTTGTACTCACTTTTTTTGGCGACATAAAAAAAATTATTGTTGTAATTTAAAAACATGTCCGAAAAGGGAAAAAACTTTTAAAAAATTGTCACAATATTTTATAGTTAAGTTATTGTAGTTATTTTATAAGTTTTTAAAAAATGGCTATTATTATGGCTAAGAAAAAATTAAAAAAATTAGGTTTTTTTTTATTTTTCTCGAACATTTTGAGGTTGTGTAAAAAATGAGATCTACAAATTTTTTCGACATTTTTATGGCAAATGACTTTTCTTTATGTCACTTTTTTCTCCGACACCTTTCGCCGAAAATTGCATTTATTTTTTTTAACTTCGTTTTCCGCCGCTCTACAATTTCCAATGCTTTAAGTCCTGTTAATAATTTTCTTTTTTCTTGCCTTAAAATATGGTAATTTCACTAGCCTATTAGGATTGGCTGTACCATAGGACGGAAATCTTTATGGATCCAGGATAACAATATTGCATAAATTAAATTATGTACGACAAAAATGACACCCTTGACAGATTATATGACCCTGTCCCAGGTCAAATATGACCTAAAATCCACTAATGCATCCTGCCAAATATTCGCCTTATCGAAAGACTGGGACACCCCTTAGAAATATTAAGTTTTGACCCATGCGTTATATAGGGTGTCCCAACTAAAAGGTAACAGAGGTGTCTTTGGGTATTTTTCGTAGAAATTTGAAGAAACGCTCGGACACGTCGATTTTGTTTGCAAAGGGGAGACTTTTTGGCTATCTTGAAATTTTTACGCCTTTATTTTAAATAGAGAAAGTCATTCTAGTGATACCTTGTTTGAAGTTCTCTTAAATATCTTTACAATCGTGTAAAAGTTTTGAAAATCCATTGATTAGTTTTCGAGATATTTGCTTTCAAATTTTCAAATTTAACATTGAATGATAAAATAAAAATTAAATCTGAAAAATATAAAATTTTAATAAAATTTTTATTTTAACAGTTCATGTTAAATTTGAAAGTTTGAAGGCAATTATCTCAGAAACTAACGGATAGATTTAGAGAGTTTACTCAAAATATAAGGGTAAAGTATACAAGTGTTCTAACTAAGACGGAAATTTAGGGGCTTGTCATGTCATTTTAGAAGTAGTGCTCCGATGGAACCCAGTGCAGGGCCAAGATACAATTGAGGTGGGACAGGAAAAATTGATAAATTAAATATAAAACTAGTTTCGCGTACAATTTTTGTTTCTTTAACTTTATAGGTATGTAGCTTATTAATTCAAAAAATCTATTAAAATTAAAGGTTTTTTTGAGGGGGAGAGGGAGCAAAACTTAGGAGGATAAATTGTAAAAATCTTATTTCGTTTAAACTGGTCGTGTGAGGTATCGATTTCTAGGTAATTTAGTATTTTAAACCAAAATAAATATCAATTGAGTCAATACGTCAAACTGTTCACATGATATGTCAAAAACTTAATCTGCCGGGGATTATTTAAAATATCTGACCAAGCCTAACTTAATAAAATTTGATAACTTAGTGTAGTAAAACGGTAAAAATATTGTGGTTTGATTTTTAAAAGATTTTTTTGTACGAATCTCAAAAGCCTCTTACATTTTAGCATGTTTTTAGCAAGAATTGTTTTGTTCTATACCTGGGATATCTAAAATGTCTGCAAACCTGTAATGAGTTTCTAGTGCACGGCTAATATCGATAAAATGTTTATATGTTGTTCGTCTCACCTTACTGATCAATAATTGTCATGGGTCCAATTCCATCCTATGACTAGTACCGGAGATACGGGGGCAATCCAAACGATATTGCACTAAAACGGTAAAAATGCTGTGGTTTGATTTTTAAAAGGTTTTTTTGTACCAATCACAAAAATATCTCTTATGTACATAAATTAGCATGTTTTTAGTAAAAAATATAGATTTTCTATACGGAGATATCAAAAAGTAAATTAAAATACGTACGTAAAATAATCGAAAAGATTGACTATATAGAACAAAATAAATGTATTTTTACCTCTAAAACCAAATTTTGATGAAACTTTTTTTACGAGGTACACATAAAAAGTAGTGCAGTTATAAATTATAACCAAAACTTTCCTTAAACAAAATAATAGGATATGCTCGCCATGAGGAACATATCAGTTACCCATCTACAAATAATTTAGGGCAAGTCCTGGTTGCAGGTCATCGAAATAATGTCGAAGATTTACCCGAAATAATTGATTGACTATTGGTACAGAAATGCGAAAGAAGAGTAAAAAGTCTGATCCAAATAACGACTTTGTTATTTTTGAGACATTTACTATTTAGAGTATTAAGAAACTTTAATTGTTACTTTTAAATATTGCTTGATAGAATTTTGTTTTAAGAAAGTTGTTTGGTTACAATTTATAACTGCAATACTTTTCATGTGTACCTCATAAAAAAGTTTCATTAAAGTTTGGTTTTAAAGGTAAGAGGACATTTATTTTGGTCTATTCGAAAAGGTTGACTAGAACCTTTTCGATTATTTTACCAACGTATTTTAATTAACTTTTTGGATACCCCCATATAGAAAATCAATATTTTTTGCTAAAAAACTTGTAATATATGTACATAAGAGATACTTTTGTGACTAATACAAATAGAGCTTTTAAAAATCAAGCCACATCATTTATATCGTTTTGGTGCTATATCGTTTGAACTGCCCCCGTGTCTCCGAAACTAGTCATAGGATGGAATTGCGTTCATTACAACTATTGATCAGTAAAGTGAGACGAACAACATATTAAAATTTTATCGATATTAGCCGTGCACTAGAAACTCATTACAGGTTTGCAGACTTTTTGGATATCCCCCGTACAGGAAACAAACAATTTTTGCTAAAAACACGCTAAAACGTAGACGCTTATGAGATTCGTACAAAAAAACTTTTTTACCGTTTTAGTGCAAAATCTTTTAAATTGCCCTTGTATCTCCGAAACTGGTCATAGGATGGATTTGGGCCCATAACCATTATTGGTCAGTAAGGTGAGACAAACAACATACTAAAATTTTATCGATATTAGCCGTGCACTAGAAACCCATTACAAGTGTGCAGGATCCTTTCTAGAATATTTAATTTTTAACATAATCTGCCAATTCTTATGTACCAAAGCATACAGTTTTAATAAAATTCCATAATTGCGTCCAATGTGAGATTAATTGTCAGAAGTGAAAACTTAAATAGATATTTGAGAAATAAGGATAATACTCATTATATAAAAAATATTTTTTATAAAATTAAAATTACTGTATTTCATTAATAACTTTTTACTTAAGAAAAAGTCATGACAGCTTTTATTTACATATAATTTTTTTATGGATTGCTGGTCCTGTATACTATGTGTATCTTTTAAAAATTATTTTTTTACTATAACTTACCTACGCGTCGTTTAATTTTGTTGTTGTTCCACCAATTTAGGTAGCGGAAAAATAGTAACATTTTGCCTAATTAACCGACCTTGTAGTTTTCATAATAATAAAGTTCAAATTATTATATTTTAATTTCAATACCCTGTATGTTTTAAAGTCTCTAACTAACAGCTGCATAGGTGATTAATAGTTTAACTCTATTGTATATTTTCTAATTTTATAAGTGCTGGGAATAACGTATTACGTATTTAAAAAAAATTATATTGACAAAAGAAACACCACGTATTTTCTTAAAATTACAAAGCTAAGTAAAACAATCCACACCGTGTAAAAAACGCCTTATTCTAGCTACAACCAGTAGTAAAATTATGGGGGTATCTTAAACTGCATAACCGATATAACGAAAGGTTTGAGACTACTATATTTTACATGATTTTTTCAATATCACCTTGTATCTTTCAGCATATTACAAAATTACTGTGTCCAGTTGCAAAAGTCTTATTAACGCAGTAGCTACAATAAATAATGTAGAAAAACAGTAAAAATGACAGCAAAGTTGTTGTGGCCTAGTATATACGTTCAGGAAATGGTAATGATGTGGCACTTAGCACAAAAATAGAGTCCGATAAATGGTTTATAAACGAGAATATAGTGATTGCAATGAGATGCTTATTTGAGATATCTAGAGTTATTAGAATTTTCAGCACTATAATAAAAAATTACGAAAATACTTTATTGTCTAGTTACTTTTTAACACTCTGTATAAAAAATGTTATTTAAAGAAATAAAAGCTGTACTAGTATTGTTGTAAAGTGCTGACTTTGGGTTTTCCATAGTGATTTGTAAAGTCGTCATAAAAAAAACTACTTAATGATCATAAAAATTTTACTTATTTTTAAAAACAGCCCGCATATTTAACAGTTTACACTAATTTTTATTTTCTTTTCGTAAAATATAAATAAAATCTAAGTATCTTATACTTCGTATATCTTTTTTTAAATATCCTTACGTCTAAGAAATCCACATACTTTTCCATCTTTTTATATTTTTTTAATTTAGAAGTATTAAATAAAACCCCCCTGTACTCCGACCCTGTATATGTCACACCCGCCCAGCAATTTTTATTTTAAAGAAAAACAATGTGCTTATGTCCACATTAAATTTTAACACCTTATCTTGGATAACTAAGCTCCTGGATTTTTTTTTTCTACTCAATACCCACACCATAAATTTCTCAAAGAAAAATTAATTATTTTTTATTTTTTGAAAGAAAATAAAGCAATAAAACCTCTTTATCACTTAAAATAAAAGTGTATATGTCCTTAGTAGTAGTAGTGGGGGGGGGGTTGACCCGCAAGTCTGACAAGTAGGCCAGAGTAGGCCCTTTTTGCCATATGTCCTTATAATCGATGCCAAGTCTCATTGCTCTAGGTTTACATTTGAATTTTATAAAGAATTTTAATGAGATAGATGCAAATTAAAAATAAAACACCCTGTATCTTGGCTCTACACTGGGTTCGGGATGAGCAGCAATTCGTGAAATAATACTATAGTGTTGTACTATAACCGTGCCAAGTTTCATTACGGTAAGCAAAAATGCAGACAAAAGTGGCTTAGGCTCCGGACTATTGGGTTAAACATTTTTCTCAAGAGCGAATGAAACGCAGGTTTCAGAAAAGAATTTTAAAAATGACAAACAATATGAGATGTTGAACTCTTTATTTTTGAATATATTAGGGGCTGGCCAACGGAATGGTTGTAAAACAGTACCCGAGAATAGCAAGCTTTTCTCGGCCAGTACGACAAGTACGAAAAATCCTAATGTGCGCGCACACAAAGAGTAGAAAGTAGAATAGACGAAAACAATTTAAACAAAACATAGTAAAAGCAATTTAAGACAAACATTCTTTTGTCAATCCGTAAAAATGTCAAAAAAAATATGGTCGAAAATTAAACGCACGATACGCAATGAAGAAGAGACGCAAAATTCATCGAAACGTAATTATGTTAAAACAGGTCAAACTGTAAAGAAAGTCGAATCGAAAACTCATCGATTATATAACTCAGCTGCAAAAAACTACCCATGTTACCAAATGTAGTGTTACATCATACTCGCCTAACTTAAGAGCTTGTCAAAACCTAACCGGTCAGCGCCAGTTCCACGAATTTAACCAAGACATTTTGCTAAATTTGACAACATCGCACCTTCATTTTCGACTTTTCTACGGTTCGATCTTTTTGCATTTCGACAAAACTACGTTTCGATGATTTTGCGTCTTTTCTCCATTGCCTATAGAGCCTTTAATTTTCGACATTTTAACGGATCGACAAAACTACTATTCGTTTAAATTATTTTCGACAATTTTACGGATCGACAACAATACATCTTCCTTGAGTTGCTTTCTGCTCTTTTATTTTTGTACGGTTTGGCCTTTTTGCGATTTGACTTTTTTACGGTTCAATTATTATTTCGTTTTCGACTGAACTCTGTTTCGATGCTTTTACGTTTTAACTATATATCTTCAATAATTTTACGGATCGTCAAATCTACGTTTCTTCTATTATTTTAGTCTATTTTACTTTCGATTGTTTGTTATTTTCGACTTAATTACGGCCCAAAAAATTTTTTTCGACCATTTTACGTTTTGACAAAACTTTTTTCGATGTTTTTATGGATCATCAGCACTTACACAAACTTTTAATGCAACGTGCAGTTGAAACGCAAATAGAAGTTTTCGGACCGTTTTTATCAAATGGTGAGTTGGAACGAAGCTAAAAATTATCGCTAAATAATGATCCGAAAAACCAAAATTATAAGGGCTTATTTATAAGAGGCTTATCCTTTATAAAACTTTTTTTTACTTCGAAGCAATTAAGCACATATAAACTAGAGACAAACTTATCAAAATCAAATTTATCATAACAAAAACATTTCATGTAAAAAAGACAAGTACGCAAAAATGGTATTCCAAAAAAAGAATTGAGATAAAAGTAAGTTTGGAAGTTTGACTTTCGTAGGTCATTCCGAAGTAAAGTTTACATATGTTAAATATGGGCTGAAATGTTTTAAGAAAAGATGGTATACCGCAGATTCGGCGAACTTGGCGGGGCACTGCCCTGCCCCCAGATTTCTTTCAAAATTAATCGTCGTTCTACTACGTTTTACCTCGCTTGTCAAAACGCACTATATAACGATTTTTTGCATGAAAATGATTCTTTGGACTATTATTAGTCGACTTGGATAAACGGGAAATTAAAAAAAAAGTTTGTAACATGTAAGTTAACATTCCATTGGTGACGAAACTGCGAGCGAACTAAATGTGTTGTTGATTGTAAAAATTATAATTTTCTACCACTTGATGTAGCACAAAATTGATATAAAATAAGAGAATATAATATTTTACATTTTGTACTGCTATTTTTATGAAACTACAATAAGTAGAAATTAATTCTATTGGTGCTGAAACTGTAAAGTCAATCAAAACTGTATATGTTTTCAGTTTTGCTGGTGTCTCGTCTCGTCGTTCTTACCGAATACCACGCGAGGTTAAATTAAATCCGTAATTTTTTTCTCGCTAATGAATATTTTTAGAAAATTATTATATTTAAAAATATTTATTAGCTCGAAAAAATTTCCGGAAATAATTTAACCTCTGGCGGTATTACTAGTGAAAACAGTATAAAACGACCTAAACTTGTCATTAAAAACAGAAACGGATTTTTAAACATGCAGGTAAAGTCGGCAAAGCACCACAGTTGATTGATGAATGCATACCTGTAAAGCGCATACGCTCTACATAAGTTTTTCACCACGTAAAATAATTTTGGGACAGAAACTTTTCTGAAATGTAACTGATAGTTTCACAGCACCCATTATTACCTTAGGTAATATGTGGTTTTAAACTGAATTAAGAATTCACGTGCGTTTTGTTACCAGATTTACGGGGTGATTAAACAAAAGGACTAGCCTTATAGGAAATACCATTAATAGTGTGCAGCCATAGTTTACATATTACTAATGATCCCACCAACACTGCCTGACCTGTTAACAGACCCAAAATTGTTTCAGTCAAAAAGTAAGGTAAGGGTGTCAAAATATTTTTTCAATTCTGAATACGTTAAGCTGGACTAATTAAATTAACTTTGCGCACACATCGGCCTTCACGTACTTATTCTTTTGCTGTCAAAAAAAATTACATATTTTACCCCTAGGGGCCGGAAGTTTGCAAAATGTGTTTTTAGATTATACCTTATATCTTCTAAACTATTGCACCTACACAACTATGTCTTACCAAATTGGAAGCTCATACAAATGCCCCCATGTCTGCTATATAAAAAACATTGAAGCCGTTAAACAGGCCCCCTAGGGGCAATTTTTTTTGTAATTTACAATAGGAAAAGCTTAATTGACTTATACTCTGCCCATTTGCAAAATATCTTCATTATTTTTAACTCTACGAAAAAATATATATTTACAATTGAAGAAAGACCTATCAGAAAAATAAATAGTAGTAAACGTAGTAGAACCACGCTATTAAAGATCTTTGACAAATATGTTTTATAAAATATATTTTACAAAATTTTTGACAGTCTTCTAGCCCATGTTTTTAAAAAACATGTATTTTCTTTTATAAAATAATTTAAACTAGAACACTAATAAAATTGTTATTAAAAAAATCCGAAGTGTAATAACAAGCCCTAAACAAAACTATAAGCAAGTAATTCTGTGTGTGTTCAATAGAAACTTACCTGTTTGCATCCAGAGGGCAAAGTCCTGTTGTTCCATGTGCTGGACGGGTGTTGCGAGTGAAAAGGCCTTATGCTAGGAGTGACCATACTGTAAGATACCTACACCACTGTGGTCTAGATATAAGAGAGATTTACACTGCATTGTATACCCAAGCAGTAACAATAAAAGGTAAGAAAATGGGTATTTCAGGTAGTCAAACTGGTATTTAAAACCCATTTTTAAAAAACTTCTTTCATATAAATTAATTAAATGAAGTAAGTAAGGTAAAGTAAATAATTTATTTCAGAATGTGTGCCTCAGCTATTGTTAAGAAAAAAATTGTTAGCATAGTAATTTAATAATCAGGGTATTAACATGATATCAAAGTCAAAACATTTGATACTTGATGTAGATGAAACTTAGGAAGTTTAAAATAAATGTGCCTTTTGATACGTCAAAAGAAGTAGTGGCAGCATCATTACCTTATAATACTTTATCACATTTGAACCGAATAAAAGAAAAATCTGGTTGGTGTCTCATGACGTATATTGACTAAATACATAACCAATCTTCAGAGGAGGTATGTGAGGTCTTTGATCCAAAGATGATTTGACAGCATAGTATTTTTATATAAAAGAGGTTCATATGGCATGTTTATCATAATAAATACCATGATACGTTCTAATGTAAATGTAGTCTAATTAAATAATTGCTTTCAGGCGGTGTGCCTCATATCTAGTCAAGTAAAATTTAGACAGCATACTCATTTAACAACAAGGACATTTTTATGACACCTATGTAACAAAATTTAATTTGTTAGTTAAAGATATAGGTATGTTGTTCATATGTAATTGCTTTAAGGAGACGTAACTTTGCTCTCTTCAGTTTTGGCTGAAGATAGTTAACTATTATATTAGTAATAGCTTCATCTGACACTAATTAGATAAAAGCTGTTTTGGTATTTAGTAAGGTAGTTTATCTAAAAAAAAGTGCAGTGTGAGGCAGGTGTTACCTGACTGGGGATAAGGCAACTTCAGGCAGCATGAAGGATTTATAAAGGAGAGGTATAAATGACACATGTACTGTAAAAATTATTTTATTTTTTGTTTATGTAAGTTTACTTTTACCTGTCTATTACATTAAGAGCGTGTGCCTGTCCTCCAGCTGAAGTGAGGTGCGGCAGCTTCATCATATTTTTATAAATATGTTTATATGACATAATTGCAATAGAGTCTAAACTGATACTATAAGATGTTAACGCACTTGTAAATCTTTTCATACAATTCGCTTAATTTGCGACTTCAGGCCACGTCTCGTTATTAACTAAAGTAGGCACATATATTTGAAGGATAATATGACACTATTTGACGGTGAATTATTTCGGTATGGATAACGTAGAGTTCTGTGTCACCGGCTCTTGGTATATTATAAATAACACCGAATCACGACGAAGTATGACTTGTGAGTATAGATAACTTAAACAAAAATTAAAACAAAGAAACTTTGCATGTATATCCTAAATCAAAAACAAGTATATGACCTTGTGCTCAAAATCAGAAGGTTTATACTTTTTAGATACCTCCCCATAACCTAGAGACTTAAAATTTGTAATGTATACAGTATAATCCGGTTATAACGTACCTGGGTTATAACGTACTTTCGGTTATTACGTACATATTTCATTGGCCCGGCCAAAATTTTATTACGGATATTACGTACCTTTTATACCATCTACTTCGGTTATAACGTGACTAATTCCGTTATAATATTTCGGTGGTAACGTACGACTGTACTTTAAAACCGGAATATTACCGGTGATTTCCTGAGAAATTCGGGGATTTTTTAATAATTGATTCCGCGATTTTCTCATTCGAACGCCAGTTGCAGGCGGCAGGCCGTCAGTTTCGACTTTAATCTTATATGGAAAAATGGTCTAGTACGATTTTGTGTGTTTTTGGTTTTAACCAAATGGAGTGCCGGCGCAAACCTAAAACTTCAAAGGGAAAGATAGAGATTATTAAAAGTATTGAGAGCAAAGCGGAAGTTGGTAGGCAAAAGAACTTGTCAAAAACAACAATTTTATTCCAAATAAAAAATGTACGTTCTAACATAACTTTTTAATTGTGTTTTTGTTATAACTTACGTTCGCTTATAAAGTACACAATTTCTGATCCCTTGAGGGTGCGTTATAACCGAAGTACACTGTATATAGTGTGCTGGTAACGATACAACTTAGCATTTTGTTTACAAAACAATAAAAAATGGCGTGATTTATTAATTATAAACCGATTTGTCTTAAACTTAAAACTTTGCGACTACCCTTTTTCCGACTATGAAGCTTGTTGAAATTTGAGCTCTTTTAAGGTTAATAAGAGATTCGAAAATCAAACAAAAAATAAAAATAGTTAAAAAATACTCTGCCAATATATGGGCCCCTAAGCTCACACTAGGTACTATAGTTATAGTTTACGTGTGAGCTAATATAAGTAAAAACTGAAATATATTTTATTCACCTCCAGACTAAATTACCTTTTGTTTGATACCACACAAGTCATGTTTTGACTTAAACTCAAATTTTTAAAATCTACCCCCACCCTTAAAAAAACAAAAACTAAAATATATTTTGTTAAACTCCGGACTCAATTACCTTTCGTTTGATATCATACACGCCATATTTTCACTTAAACTCTAATTTTTGAAATATACCCCCACCCTCTTTTTAAAATAAATTAAAATGTATTTTGTTTAACTCCAGACTCAATTACCTTTCGTTTGATATCACACACGCCATATTTTCACATAAACTCTAATTTTTTAAATCTACCCCCACCCTTTTATTCGGTTTGTGTTCGGTGGATTTTGTTCATTTTTAAACGGGACGATCTCGACCCAAAACCCAGCCTAGGTACCAAATTTCATTAAAATCGGCCAAGCGGTTTTTGAGTTATGCGCGTTGGTCGTTACAGACAGACATACAGACATACAGACAGACAGACAGACAGACAGACAGACAGACAGACAGACAGACAGACAGACAGACAGACAGACAGACAGACATACAGACAGACAGACAGACAGACGGCGCAACAAAAAAGTTTCAAAATCATCTGAAACGCAAAGATATATAAAAAATTTTGAAATCGGAGCAACTTTTTTTTTCGAAAAAATTAGGATCACCAGAGCTCACACTACTATAGTATAGTATAGTATATGTGTGAGCTAAAACTTTTATTTTAGACGGTTTTATGTCCTAGTTATTGTTTAGTTTTTGGTACAGATGATTTAGGGCTATGATCTTTAGTAGACAAATTAAATTTTTTGTCTGAGTGGAACTCTCGAACTTTCAATCGATAGCCAAAGTCAATGTCATTTAGCGGATAAGGAGATACTACTATGCAAGTCTACTCCCAAAAACTCTAAGAAGACCACAACTTCACGATATAGACAGTGAGTTGAAAGCAGGGGCATTCCAAATTTTAACATTATCAACATTTTGCCACTCTCTAAATTAAATAATCTGGAATTAAAAAGTTAAGGTAAATTATGTGGTGTAATAGAAACTGAGGTATGAGAAACCATAGGCGGATCTACGAAGGGGCAGGCCTTCCCAACTTTTCTTCAGTTAAATGTTAATACCGTGGGCCAAAAAACGGACAAAATATTTTCTTACATTTTGCAGGAAATATTTTTTTTGTCACGCACACGCAATATACACAACAGAACAAACGTTGTTATGAATCCATTATCATAAAGGAGGAAGAAAAATCGTCCAAGATATTAAAGAAAAAAGGTATAACAGTTCGTCAATCTTCAAAAACCAAATTATTAAATATCGAATATTATCAAAAACGTCCTTTATATCAAAACATGACATGAACAAAATCTTCGGCGATCAAAAAAGCATTGGCAATAATCGGACAAAAACAAGAACCACAAGTTCTGTATAACGTCTTTTTTAAAAAACCAATTACAGTCATAAAGAAAATACTCTGCCAATATATGGGCACCTAAGCTCACACTAGGTTCTATAGTTACAGTGTACCTGTGGGGTAATATAATTCAAAACTGAAATATATTTTATTCAACTCCAGACTCCATGACCTTTCGTTTGATACCACACAAGCCATGTTTTGACTTAAACTCTAATTTTTGAAATCTACCTCCACCCTTTTTTTTAACTAAAATGTATTTTGTTTAACTTCAGACTCAATTACCTTTCATTTGATATCACACGCGACATATTTACACTTAAACTCTAATTTTTGAAATCTACCCCCACCCATTTTTCTTAAATAAACTAAAATGTATTTTTTTTACTCCATACTCAATTACCTTTCGTTTTATATCACACACGCCATCTTTTCACATAAACTCTAATTTTTGAATTCTCCACCCTTTTATTTGGCTTTTGTTCGGTGGATTTTGTTAATTTTTAAATGGTACCATTTCGACCCAAGGCCCAGCCTTGGTACCAAATTTCATTCAAATCGGGCAAGCGGTTGTTGAGTTATGCGCGTTGGTCTTTACAGACAGACATACATAGAGACAGACAGCCAGACAGACAGACGGCGCGACAAAAAAGTTTCAAAATCATCTAAAACGCAAAGCTATATAAAAAAAATTGAAATTGGAACAACTTTTTTTTCTCGAGAAAAGTAGGGTCACCATAGCTCACGCTATAGTAGTAGTGTGAGCTAAAAATCATAAAAAAGGGGCTTGACTTGTGTGTCGTTCACCTAAAGAAGAACGGTTCTGATACTGTTATGTAATTAAAGCGTGATCCACTACAACCTCTATAGCCCATTTTAAGCAACCAAACAATAGTATATTTTGTATTGAACCAGCTGTACTTTTTCCTGAATGCTAAATGTAATACGCAACATGGCTTGATCTAGAATTTGCGTAAAAAACAAATGCCCACTTCTCACCTGTTTCGCTGCACACGACGGAATGACGAAAAACTTCGTAAAGACGAGAGGTCAGGATGCATTCCACTACTTTCCCACTACCAGCCCGAATACGAGTCTAAAACAGCGAAAAATATTTCAGGATACCGCCCAAATTATAATTTTCTTTATTTTAGTTTTCTCTTACAAACATTAAGCACAGCAAGCAGTCTATGAATCCTTTAGCTTTTAACCATGCTGTATATACTGCTGTTACCTAACTGGTGTGTAACAGGTAACCGTGCTCCACACCAACTCGATGTGTGTGAGGCGCTCATTTAAGGCGACAAATTCGATTCAGCCAATTTTTTAAGCAAAAGACAACAAGGCAAAATATTTAAATATCAGTCAATAGGTGGCACTACATATTAAACTCCTAGGGACACCTATTCGGTTTCTAAATTGTGGGCCTTACTAAAATTTTAGGGATGACAAAAAAACAACATATTTTGAGTTTGAAACTGACGTAAATTTTTGCCTAAAAACACAAGTGGGCGGCTAGTTTTCCAATAGCAACAGAAAAAATAAAAGAATAAAGTAAATAACAAACCCTATTTTTTTGTCAAAAACCAGGGGATGACATTTCATCTTATAAATATAAATAAAATATCATTGTAAATTAAATATAATAAATGAGTTGTTTTTAATGTAATACTTTATTTTTGTTTCCACAACCTCGTAGAAAAAATATTTTACCTACATACTTAACGAATGTGTTCGGTTCGGTTCGCACATGTGCGACAAGTTCTTTCAGTACTTCGGCACATGTATGGAAAGTGTTTAACTGTCACAATACTTTTTCGCACATGTGTTGCAAACTACTTTCCCACACGTGCGGAAAACCAGTTTCATTTGATTTACGCAAAATTAAACACCAATTTTTACAAAAATTAGTATAGTTCAACAGTGTTCGTAGGAAAAATAGCGTCCATAACTCGACAGAAAGTAACTTTCTCACGCGCGTGTGAAATTTGTGACTTTCTTCTCTTGTTATGTAATAAATAAATAAATAAATGAAAAGGGCTTTATTTTCAACTCAGCTAAGTTAAGCACAAGGTTCTGTTAACTGATCAATATACTAATTATCAAAAACTATCTTATAAATTGGTTCGTAATCCCGTGATTTTGTTTGTTACGCTATGGCCCCAGCCCTTAAAAAAACGTTTTGTAAATAAAAAAAATTGTCTTTAAATACCTACTTATAATCATTTAACTTATATTAACTTATATTAAACGACATTTTATTTTTTCAAAATATCTGAAAATAATGTGAAAATCCGGGTCACGTGATCTTAGTTAAATTTTCTCAATCAAATTGACTTGCCCCCGCTATATGGGGGTGGCGCTTCAGTCAGTAGGTTGATGGCTCTTGTCTGATTTGGTGTCCTGCAGCAAACATAAAATTGAGCACGCTTTTGTAAATCCTAATAGATCTCTTCTATAAAAAACTAGTTGAAACATTATTTCTGTTCATATGCAAGATTTTTTTAAAATCTTCAAACGTATCTTGTTATATTTTTGATTTTCTTTTGTACATTTCCAAAAAATACAAAAATCAAAACAATTTCGCTACAGTTTTGTATAATACAACTAGGCTCCTGAAATGCCAAACATTGTTTTGAAATATCTGTTGTGTTTTAGCTATAACCTTTTTTTTTATTTCTTGAATAAAATGATTTTGCGAAAAACTGCTAAGATACGTTTGTTAAAAATGCTTTAAAAAACTACCCCTCAAAATTTCGACGTGTTCCGCTTTCTCGTTTTCTATTTCTATTAGAACAAAGATCTGGCCAAAAAACGCGATATCAGTGTTGTCAAATGGTAAGTTTTCGGACGAAGTTTGCCCCCTTAAGAAATATTTTACCTCTTTTTATTTAATCGTCTATGGGTAGTGTATGGCTACCCAAATCTCCAAAATTACAAGTTTTCGCCCCTCAAATAGTGTGCTTCTTCTTATGTACGTCCCGAGGCCGTGCCATGGCACTGGCAAAACTGCTCCCTAATTTATCGACACTCTATATCTAACTTGCGGTTTGCAACCCCCTTTGTTCAGGAATGTCGCGCAATTACTTTAACTTCCATTATAGTTTACTTGTCGTATAATAAGAGTATATAAATTATTTTGTTTAATAGTACAAAACTCCATTATTATACAATAATATCCAGAAAAACCACAGATATAAGAACACTAACGGATTGGATTTAATGAAAGTTAAAGTGGCAAATCCAAAATGGCCGCCGTCCTGTTCTTGTCGAGATATTAGAACCCTTCAGGGCTATCAAAACGGATGGGCCACGATCCTCCACTTTGCTTAAGTCACATCTGGGGCTGATTTTTTTTTGATGGTCACGTTTAAAATATTAAAGTTGGAATGAAGGTTCATGAATATTTGATTTTTTTTAAGCCGGTTTTGGAATTGTTTTTACTATATTGTTTCAGAACAATTTTTTTAAAATCTATAGTAATCCTTAATTTTTCAGAGCCGCTTCATAGCTCATAGCTCACACAAAAATTAAGTTTAAAGCAGAAGCGAATGTGACAAACACAGATGACAAAGTCAAATACATGTCAAATGTAACAGTTGGCATGTGGTACATGCCGGGAAATTTGAATTCAAAATAAGAAATGCTAAATCTTGAAGATTTTAACTTTTAATCATGTTGATTCCTTAGAAAACTAGAAAACTGGAATATCGGTATGGTGTCTGAGAATATTTCACTGAAATTTTGCGGAAATCTGTAGTGCCATTTTGAAAATATCATAAAAAAACGTCTGACCTCCCATAAGACCCAATGTAAAATTCAGCCCCCGGAGAACAGCTGATTTTTTCAGGGTCGTGGCCTCTTTTTTTGTGTTGGCCTTGGAACAGCTAGAGAGATTGGATTTCACAACCAACCAAAATAGAGAGGGTACACCCACAGAAAAATAAGGTTACACCATGCGTTTGACCTTACCATTGACAACGTGGTAATACTTTAATTTTATCACTTATACTTTAATTTTGTCACAGCCTTGTCAAAACGACGGAGACTATCAGTTGTTATTTTTGTTGTGTTTTTGTTGAAAAATAGAGAAATTCTCAGACTTTTCTTACTCTAATGAAAGAAGTAATGTTTTAAGACCCTGAGCAGTTTTTAACAGTTAGATTTCATCCCAAATTTATTTTAAAAAAACCGGCAAAAAATAAATAAACAAAAACAGCGCTTGACAAGCTCTTGACATTGTCAAACCAGAGAACAAATGTCAATCGTTAAAAAGGCCGGGACGGCGGCCATTTTTAACTTGCCGCTTTTACTTTGGTCATATCCAATCCGTCAATGTTCCATTATCCGTGCGTTCTTGTTTAAGTTTGACATTTCGTTTACTGGTCTGTAAATGTCAAGTGCTTGTCAACCACTGTTTTTGTTTATTTGTGGTTTTCTCAGTTTTTTTTATTAAATTTGAGATATAATCTAATTGTCAAAAGCTATTCAGGGTCTTAAAACATTACTATTATCAAAAAAAGAACAATTTTTCCTGGCTAAGCGGGCATAGAAAGATTTAGTTTCTTTTGTATTTTACCGTGGGCAGCTCGAAAGCTGTACACCCACGGGGGTCCAAGTTGACAGTTAAACTTTCGCCCTTAAGGGACTCTTCAGAACACTGCCTGCAACAATGCGACACTTTTGTAAAGCTATAGAGACGTTATATAAATCTCATCTTACGATATTGGTACGAGAAATGAAAAATAATGCCTGCGATACCGTATGCTTTCACACAAGTGGCGACATCTACCAAATGCAAAAGAAACTACCAGACGAAAGACAAAAGGAAGGTAGATGAAACGAAAAACAGTCCCATGACCGCGACATACGGTCGGGTAAATGCATATTGCATTTTTGCCGCCTTCGCGACGTTTTATGTCGGGTCGGCGGAGTGTGAGCCAAAAATAATACAAAGGTAAAGTTTAGTACGCACGAGTTAAGAAAAAAACAATTATTTTTCGTGGCTAAGCGAACATAAAAAGATTATTTCTCTTGTATTTTCTCGAGGGCAGCTCGAAAGCTGTACACCTACGGTGGTCCAAGATCTAATGGGCACCTATTAAGTGTTGACAGGTAACTGTTTTCTCTGAGAAAAACACAAAGACTTCTAATTTTGCCATTACCAAGGCAAATTTTAAAAAATAAAGGCAAATATCTCAACTAATCAAAATATCATCGAATTTTTTACAAGACAAGTTCGTAGGAAAAATAGCGTCCATAACTCGACAGAAAGTAACTTTCTCACGCGCGTGTGAAATTTGTCACTTTCTTCTCTTGTTATGTAATAAATAAATAAATAAATGAAAAGGGCTTTATTTTCAACTCAGCTAAGTTAAGCACAAGGTTCTGTTAACTGATCAATATACTAATTATCAAAAACTATCTTATAAATTGGTTCGTAATCCCGTGATTTTGTTTGTTACGCTATGGCCCCAGCCCTTAAAAAAACGTTTTGTAAATAGAAAAAATTGTCTTTAAATACCTACTTATAATCATTTAACTTATATTAACTTATATTAAACGACATTTTATTTTTTCAAAATATCTGAAAATAATGTGAAAATCCGGGTCACGTGATCTTAGTTAAATTTTCTCAATCAAATTGACTTGCCCCCGCTATATGGGGGTGGCGCTTCAGTCAGTAGGTTGATGGCTCTTGTCTGATTTGGTGTCCTGCAGCAAACATAAAATTGAGCACGCTTTTGTAAATCCTAATAGATCTCTTCTATAAAAAACTAGTTGAAACATTATTTCTGTTCATATGCAAGATTTTTTTAAAATCTTCAAACGTATCTTGTTATATTTTTGATTTTCTTTTGTACATTTCCAAAAAATACAAAAATCAAAACAATTTCGCTACAGTTTTGTATAATACAACTAGGCTCCTGAAATGCCAAACATTGTTTTGAAATATCTGTTGTGTTTTAGCTATAACCTTTTTTTTTATTTCTTGAATAAAATGATTTTGCGAAAAACTGCTAAGATACGTTTGTTAAAAATGCTTTAAAAAACTACCCCTCAAAATTTCGACGTGTTCCGCTTTCTCGTTTTCTATTTCTATTAGAACAAAGATCTGGCCAAAAAACGCGATATCAGTGTTGTCAAATGGTAAGTTTTCGGACGAAGTTTGCCCCCTTAAGAAATATTTTACCTCTTTTTATTTAATCGTCTATGGGTAGTGTATGGCTACCCAAATCTCCAAAATTACAAGTTTTCGCCCCTCAAATAGTGTGCTTCCTCTTATGTACGTCCCGAGGCCGTGCCATGGCACTGGCAAAACTGCTCCCTAATTTATCGACACTCTATATCTAACTTGCGGTTTGCAACCCCCTTTGTTCAGGAATGTCGCGCAATTACTTTAACTTCCATTATAGTTTACTTGTCGTATAATAAGAGTATATAAATTATTTTGTTTAATAGTACAAAACTCCATTATTATACAATAATATCCAGAAAAACCACAGATATAAGAACACTAACGGATTGGATTTAATGAAAGTTAAAGTGGCAAATCCAAAATGGCCGCCGTCCCGTTCTTGTCGAGATATTAGAACCCTTCAGGGCTATCAAAACGGATGGGCCACGATCCTCCACTTTGCTTAAGTCACATCTGGGGCTGATTTTTTTTTGATGGTCACGTTTAAAATATTAAAGTTGGAATGAAGGTTCATGAATATTTGATTTTTTTTAAAATAAAGCCGGTTTTGGAATTGTTTTTACTATATTCTTTCAGAACAATTTTTTTTAAATCTATAGTAATCCTTAATTTTTCAGAGCCGCTTCATAGCTCATAGCTCACACAAAAATTAAGTTTAAAGCAGAAGCGAATGTGACAAACACAGATGACAAAGTCAAATACATGTCAAATGTAACAGTTGGCATGTGGTACATGCCGGGAAATTTGAATTCAAAATAAGAAATGCTAAATCTTGAAGATTTTAACTTTTAATCATGTTGATTCCTTAGAAAACTAGAAAACTGGAATATCGGTATGGTGTCTGAGAATATTTCACTGAAATTTTGCGGAAATCTGTAGTGCCATTTTGAAAATATCATAAAAAAACGTCTGACCTCCCATAAGACCCAATGTAAAATTCAGCCCCCGGAGAAGAGTTGATTTTTTCAGGGTCGTGGCCTCTTTTTTTGTGTTGGCCTTGGAACAGCTAGAGAGATTGGATTTCACAACCAACCAAAATAGAGTGGGTACACCCACAGAAAAATAAGGTTACACCATGCGTTTGACCTTACCATTGACAACGTGGTAATACTTTAATTTTATCACTTATACTTTAATTTTGTCACATCCTTGTCAAAACGACGGAGACTATCAGTTGTTATTTTTGTTGTGTTTTTGTTGAAAAATAGAGAAATTCTCAGACTTTTCTTACTCTAATGAAAGAAGTAATGTTTTAAGACCCTGAGCAGTTTTTAACAGTTAGATTTCATCCCAAATTTATTTTAAAAAAACCGGCAAAAAATAAATAAACAAAAACAGCGCTTGACAAGCTCTTGACATTGTCAAACCAGAGAACAAATGTCAATCGTTAAAAAGGCCGGGACGGCTGCCATTTTTAACTTGCCGCTTTTACTTTGGTCATATCCAATCCGTCAATGTTCCATTATCCGTGCGTTCTTGTTTTAGTTTGACATTTCGTTTACTGGTCTGTAAATGTCAAGTGCTTGTCAACCACTGTTTTTGTTTATTTGTGGTTTTCTCAGTTTTTTTTTATTAAATTTGAGATATAATCTAATTGTCAAAAGCTATTCAGGGTCTTAAAACATTACTATTATCAAAAAAAGAACAATTTTTCCTGGCTAAGCGGGCATAGAAAGATTTAGTTTCTTTTGTATTTTACCGTGGGCAGCTCGAAAGCTGTACACCCACGGGGGTCCAAGTTGACAGTTAAACTTTCGCCCTTAAGGGACTCTTCAGAACACTGCCTGCAACAAAGCGACGCGACACTTTTGTAAAGCTATAGAGACGTTATATAAATCTCATCTTACGATATTGGTACGAGAAATGAAAAATAATGCCTGCGATACCGTATGCTTTCACACAAGTGGCGACATCTACCAAATGCAAAAGAAACTACCAGACGAAAGACAAAAGGAAGGTAGATGAAACGAAAAACAGTCCCATGACCGCGACATACGGTCGGGTAAATGCATATTGCATTTTTGCCGCCTTCGCGACGTTTTATGTCGGGTCGGCGGAGTGTGAGTCAAAAATAATACAAAGGTAAAGTTTAGTACGCACGAGTTAAGAAAAAAACAATTATTTTTCGTGGCTAAGCGAACATAAAAAGATTATTTCTCTTGTATTTTCTCGAGGGCAGCTCGAAAGCTGTACACCTACGGTGGTCCAAGATCTAATGGGCACCTATTAAGTGTTGACAGGTAACTGTTTTCTCTGAGAAAAACACAAAGACTTCTAATTTTGCCATTACCAAGGCAAATTTTAAAAAATAAAGGCAAATATCTCAACTAATCAAAATATCATCGAATTTTTTACAAGACAATCAATAAACCGTCAAAATGAGGTATCACTTAACCCCCGTTCCCTGTTCAAAATATAGAGGTAAAGTTTACCTCTCGAAGCATGCACCCCATGCTACAAAAATTTTAAGATAGCCAAAAAGTTTCGCCCTCGCAAACAAAATCGACTGTTCCTAAAAAAGCCTCTGTTAAGTTTTCGTTAAAACACACTGTATAATTTATTTCTGACTTTTAGTGTAAAAAAGTTAGTTACCTTCTCTTCTAATTAAGAGTTTGTATACAGGTGCACAATACTTCGAGTATCCCCATCGAAGTTTGAAAGTTAACCACCGCTCCCCTACCCTTTTAAAGTGGAAGATAAGAGCTTCCAATAACAATTTATTACCAGCTAAAATTTTCCTTATTAAGCAATATAAGGCACTTTTATCTTCCCCCCTTGGGACTTTAATAAGACATTTTCTAAATTAAGGCTACACCTTAATACTTTGGAATAGGCTCATTTGATTTTTCGTTAATCAGCTTTATTTACACAGCCTCGTAAAAAACTGCGTAACCAAGAAAGTAGACCCCCCTTAATCCTGCTAATTTTGGGGCGCTAAAACCGAATTAAAAAAATAAGTACTAATTGTCCAAGTTGCCTCTATCACCCCCCCTGGGTGTAAAATTTTATTTCTTACGAAAATTAAAAATTAAGGTGAAACTTTACCTGCCATGGCAGAGAATAATTTATTTACAATTACCTAACTCCATTAGCTGGGAGCCTAACTCAACATTTGTGCGTACCATAATGAAACTTGACACGATTATAGTATAACACTATAGTATTATTATACAGGGTGTTGTATTTTTAATTGCATCTATCTCATTAAAATTCTGTATACAATTCAAATGTAAAACTAGAGCAATAAAACTTGGCAGCGGTTATAAGGACAAAAACTTTTATGTTAAGCAATAAAAAAATATATTGATTAATTTTCTTCCAAGAAACAAAAAATATTTTTTATTATTATTATTAAATTTATGGTGTGGTTGTTGAGTAGAAAAAAAATTCAAGGAGCTTAGTTATACAAGATACAGCATTAAAATTTACTGTGGTCATAATAAACAGATGTTTTTCTTTAAAATAAAAATTGCTGGATGGGTGTAACAAATACAAATTTGGAGTATAGGGGGTTTTTAATAATTCTAAATTAAAAAAAATCTAAAAAGATGGAAAAGTATTTGGATTTCTCAGACGTAATGGTATTTAAAAAAATATATACTAAATAAAAGATACATAGGTTCTTTTATATTTTCTGAAAAGAAAAAAAAAATAGTTTGAACTGTTAAAAATACAATGCCTTTTTAAAAATAATTAACATTTTTATGATTATTTTAAGTACCTAGTTTTCTTGATGACAACGTTACAAATCACTATAAAAAACTCAAAGTCAGCACATTACAACAGTACTAACACAGTTTTTAGGGGCCGGTGCACTATCCGGACACACGATTTTTAGGAAAAACTAAAAATTACCTTAAAATACACCTTCTAAATAACGTTTTTCTGAAATTATCCAGTATTTTTTGAGAAAATAAATAAATGAAACCTTAAAAACATGTAAAAACAGCATTTTAACCTTAAATAAATAAATAAATAAAACCTTAAATAACTTGTAAAAAACAACATTTTAACCTCAATATTCATTGAATTTTAACTTCTTCTTTGTTTTTAAACCCTATCAAAACAATATTTGCCAATATCTGTATATTTTGCAATGTTGCCACGTTTCAGCAAAAATAAAGAAACTAAGGTAACACACCTAAAAGAATAAAATTAACCAAACCTAGTACAACCTAAGTAACCCCAACCCAGCTCTACCTAAACCAACCCAACCTAAACCAAACCGAACCGCACCAAACCGATCGAACCGAACGGGACCGAACAGAACGGAACCGAACCGAACGAAACTGAACCGAACTGACCCGAACCGAACTAGACCGAACCGAACCAAACTGAACCAAACCGAACCAGACTGAATTGAACCAGTCAAAACCGAACCGAACTGAACTGAACCAAACCGAACCAAACCACACCGGACCAAACCCAACCGATAAAACCGACCAGAGCCGAACTGACCCGAACCGAACTAGACCGAACCGAACTGAACCAAACCAAACTGAACCAAACCAGACAAAACCGAACTGAACTGAACCAAACCAAACCAAAGAAAACCAAAACGAAACAAAGCAAACCCATCCTAACTGTACCCAAACCAAACCTAAATCAAGGGATCCCAGATCTACCAAAACCAACCTTTGTACAAATAAAATTAAACTTATCCTGGTCAGAGCCTTCCCTTTCATTTTATTGTCTAAAAAAATTTGAAACCCAGAAAGGAGGGACAATCAAATCAAAATATTTTTATATTTTAACCTATAATGCGGTAACCTGGCATTTCCAGTGCCCCTATTCCTGAACGTCCGTGAGTCGAATACAGGGCTCCCGGGCACGGAATTCAAGAGTTAAACCACAGCAAATGGCCCAAGGGCCAGTATCATATATGCCCAATATCCCAGTGTATGTGGTTTTGTCATATACGTAATATTCCGTATATGGGTTTTGTTTGCATTTTATATAAAAATTGAAAAGTGTGTTTTTTATTAAAAAAACCATTTTTTAAAACTTTCCCTACCTAAATAAGTGTCAAGATCGCTAAATTACCGTTTTCAAAAAAAAATCGTCATCAAAAAATGTCTCGTTTTAGTGTCCGGCTAGTGCACAGAAACACAACTTTCATTTTCTTACATAAAAATTTTTGTACAGAGTTTTATAAAGTAACTACACAAAAAAGTTTTATCGTAATTATTAGTTTTACTGCTGTAAATTCAAATAACTTCAGATATGTCAAATAAACATCTTATTGAAACCACTATATTCTTCATCATAAACAATTTATCAGACTCTATTCCTGTAATAAGCGCTACATCATTACCATTTTCTGAACGTATATACTTTGCTGTCATTTTAACTGCTTTTTTTACATTATTTATTGTAGCTACTGCGTTAATAGGAATTTTGCAATGAAACTTGGCACCATTTGTCGGCTTGTTACAGGATAACACAAGAATTTAAGTTTGCGTAATTTTGTAATATGCTGAAAGATACAAAAAAAATCATTTAAAAAGTAATAGTCTTAAACATTTGTTCATACCGGTTATACGGTTTAAAATACCTTTTTAATTTTACCACTTGTTATAACTAGAAGATTGTCTTTTTAACGTTTTACTTAGTGTTGTAAGTAAAAAGATACAGGGTGTTTCTTTTTTCAATATATAATTTTTTAAACACGTAATAATTATAATTTTTTTTCTTTGGCACCGTTTAAGTGCACTAGGACATAAAATTTTTAGAACATTTAGTAACACCTTATAAATATTTGATGATAGTGAACTTTAAATTATGTGCTAAAATTAACGAAAAATTAGAAGATATTTAGTAATATATTTGGAAAATGCACATATTTTATTTCCACATTATTCCCAGCACTTATACTACAATATACAGTAGAAAGTTAAACTGTTAGTCACCTATGTAGCTGTTAATTAGAGACTTTAAAACATACAGGGTGTTAAATTCGGTAATATTGTTAACTTCGTTAATATCAAAACTACAAGGTGGGTTAAGTAATTAGGCAAAATGTTAATATTTTTTCCGCTAACTAAATTGGTGGAACAAGAAGAAAAGTAAACGGTGTCGGTGAGTTATAGTAAGAAAATAAGATCCAGATCCAGACACCCGGTATACAGTACCTTTTCTCGATAGAAAATTTAATTTTAAACAAAAGTTGTCCTTGCACCTCTTCTTCTAAAAGCAAAAATACAAAAAAAAATCAAGATTTTCTAACCAAGGGCACACAGCTTTCGACATATTTAAAAACTACAGCCCATATCCCCTATGATTAGGAAAGTTATTAATAACTTCGTTATATTTGGCTTTAAGAGAAAAAGTGATAGAATAACATTTCCTTTCTACCAATGTTACTGTATTCCGGGTGTCAAATTTAAAAAATGTGTTTTTTAGCATAACTCACCTATGCTTGATTTGATTTTCTTTATGTTCGTCACCGTCGTAATCAGAGGAAAAAAGACCACAATTTTGTCTATTTAACCGACCCTGCAGCCAGCGCTAATATTAACGATACTTACCACTTTAGATGAAATAAAATTTTAACAATGTATCCACCATCCTTTGGCTCCCCTCCTCAAAAAAACCATCTTCTCAACTTCTTTATTACATTTTTTTCGATTTACATGCTATAAGATAAAACAAACAAAAAACTGTACTCGAGATGAATTTTATATTTAACTTATACATTTTTCCTGTCCCTCCTAAAAAACGCCCCTGTATCTGAGCCCTGCACTGGGTTCCATCGGAACGGCACCACCAGGTGTCTACTACCTCTGTACCAAATTTCATCACGGTACACCAAAATGCAGACAGGACTCTAAATTTCCGTCTTAATCTCCGAACTATATGGTCTTTCTCCACTAATTTTTATTTTAATCTAAAATTGCCTGCACCCAACAGATGTGTCGCAAACCTCTGTTTGAATCTTCGGGGGTAATTGAGAATCTTATTAAAATTTATACCAAAAGAACCTTTTTTTTTTTTTTTTATTTGTCAAACACACTGTGTTTTTTTTTATTACAATCTAGTCAGTAAGACTAATTAGCAATTTTGTTTTAACTTAATTTACTAGAAAAGTCAGATTTAAACTTAGGGTTCACTCAACAGTTCTCCCCGCTTTGTTTAGTCTGTAACTCACAATTGTGTTGTGTTTATAGCATTATTTTGTTTTATGTGTAATTCACTTAGTTTACTAGCTCAAACGGCTTCACTCTTTTTAGTCGTCGAACTAGCATAGTATTGTCTAGAAGCTGAATTGCTTCCACATTCACATGCCGATGGAGTCTATCTTCATGGCTTTTTGCGTACTTTTTTATAGTCTCTGCTACAGTTTCGATTTTTAGATCTCGATGAAGGTCACTATTTCGAACGTACCAAGGTGCATTCACAATGTTTCTTAATACTTTATTTTGAAATCTCTGTACAACTAGAATGTTACTCTCTTTAGCACAACCCCATAGTTGAATACCATATGTCCATACTGGTTTCAGTATTTGTCTATAAAGCAGTAACTTATTATGAATTGTTAAATTGGACTTCCTTCCAATTAGCCAGTTCATTTTTCTATACCTTATCTCAAGTTCTTCTTTTTTCTTCTTAACATGTGCTTTCCAGCGCAATTTGGTATCAAGTGTCATACCTAGATATTTTGCCTGATTCGAATATGGTACTGGAATGTTGTTAATTGTTATTTGTATGTGATTTATATTTTTGTTTGTAAAATCAACATGAATTGATTTGGTTTCATTTAATTTTATTCGCCACTTTGTGGTCCAACTGTGAATTTGGGTGACTGCATCCTGAAGTTTCTCTATGCATTTTTCAATAGATTTTTCTACCGTCAATAAACCAGTATCATCGGCAAATGTTGCTAAGTGACAATTTTCTGGCTTTGGGATATCACAAGTGAATAATAAGTATAGATAAGGGCCTAGTACGCTACCCTGGGGCACGCCTGCTTGAATTTCTCTTAAATTTGAGTATGAGTCTTCCTGTTTTACTCTAAAATGTCTATCAGATATGTATGATTCCAAAATATCCGAATACTGTTTTGGCAGAAACCTTTTTAGTTTAAAATTAAGGCCTTCATGCCACACTTTGTCAAATGCTTGTGCTACATCTAGAAAAACTGCAGAACAAACTTTTCCCTCTTCTAGTGCTTTTTCTATTATATTAGTAATTCTGTGTACTTGATCTATCGTGGAATGCTTGTCTCGAAAACCAAATTGATGAGATGGAATAATTTCTTGTCTTTCTATGATGGGTTTTATTCTTTTAAGCAATAATTTTTCATAGATCTTGGATATAATTGGCAGCAAAGATATTGGCCTGTAAGATGACACGTCATGGAGTGGTTTTCCCGGTTTTGGAATCATGATCACTTCTGCAACTTTCCACAGTTTAGGTACGTACCTAAGCCTAAAAGACGCATTAATTAGATTGCATAGTTTTACGATAGCTTTTCTGGGGAGTTGTTTTATGACTAACCCGTTAATAAGATCATACCCTGGGGCTTTTTTCGAATTAATATTTTTGATTTCTGTTAATATTTCTTTTGGTGATGTAAGCTTAATATGGTCCTCGATTTGATGGGGTTCATTTAAATGAAAGTGTTCATCTGGTGCTTCGTGGGGCTGAAATGTTTTTTCTAAATGACTTGCAAAAATATCTGCTTTTTCTTCGTTACTCCTTGCCCACTGGTTGTTAGGTTTTCGTATGGGTGGAATTTGGATAATTGGTCTTTTAAAATCTTTGGTTGCTTTCCAAAGGGAATAGTCGGTATTTTTATCATCTGTAAGCTCATTAAGAAAATGGTTAATAGATTCATTTTTTATTACTAGAATTTCTCGCCTAATGCGCTGCGTCATGTTGTTGAGATTTGTTTTGTCCCGAGGATCACGGCTTTGTTGCCACTTTCTTCTTAGTTTCCTTTTTTCCAATATAAGGTCTCTAATTTCCTTTGGATAGTTTTTTCCCTTAAAAATTCTCTTTGGTTTGGGACTGTTTTCCCAAGCTGCTTGTTGAATATTTGTAACAAAATAATCAACTTCTTTATCGATTTGTTCTGGCGTTTGCAATGGTACTGATAGGTTTATTTTTTCTGACAGACTTTGTTTAAAACTAATCCAGTCAGTCAGTTTATTAACTAGTGAGATATTTGCTTCTTTCTTTATTATGTTTTTACTAAGAGTTAGAATAATAGGTGAATGATCTGAGTGTAAATCAAAACTTTCTTCTATATCTACAAAACTTAAAGATATATTTTTTACTATAAAAAAATCAATTAGATCTGGAATTTTTCCTGGATCTGTTGGATAGTATGTGGGCTTACCAGTTGATATCGGCTCACATTGATATTCACTAATAGCTTGCAAAAGTTCTTTTCCTTTAGAGTTCGTCAGTCTAGATCCCCAGTAGGTATTTTTTGCATTAAAGTCACCTCCAATTATAAAACGGTTTCCTAATTTTCTGAGAAAATTAAGATATTGATTTTTCTTTAGTAAGTGCCTTGGTGGTATATAGACAGCACTTATGACTAATGTATATGTTTTGGTTTTTACACTTACTAATGTAGCTTGAATCTCTATGGTTTTATATCCCATCTCCTCATAGTGTGATATATTTTCTTTAATTATTACAGCACTTCCCCCATGTGCAGTATTGCTAGGGTGAGTTGTATGATACACTTTATAACCTTTAAATTTAATGTGAGACTGGTTAGTGAAATGCGTTTCTGACACAAGACAGACGTCAATTTTTTCTATGTCTAGAATAACTTGCAAGTCTTGCTGATGTTGCAAGAGACCATTGGCATTCCAAGCTAGGATTCTAAGATTACTGACCATTTTGAGGCATATTGGTAGCTCCGTTATTGCTACTTTCTAGTTTAGTTAATCGCTCATCAAGTTTGTTCAATTTCTCCAAAATTAATTGTAGTGTTTGTTCCATAGTATTTTGACTACTGATATTAATATCAGGTATAGTAGCTGTTGCTGCTACTTGGCTGTATGTCCTTGTCACAGAGTTTTGTGTGACTGTGTTTCTTGTCTGTTGGTTTTGTCTATTTGTACTCACGTTTGGTATGAGATTCGGTTTCTTAGGTTTATTTTTCAATTTTTGTATTTCCTTAGCAACAAGGCATCCTCTGTAGTTAGCAGGATGCTTGCCTCCACAGTGGATGCATTTTGGCTCAGATTCTTTTGGTTTGGGGCATTCTACAGTAAGATGTTTCCCCGTGCATTTTACGCAACGTGGTTCTTTAGCGCAATATTTTTGCGTGTGTCCATAAGATTGGCATCTTTTGCATTGAGGGACTAACTTTGAGGTTTTTAGTGCTTTTATTTCCACTTCAATCCCAAGGATACTGGAAATTTCAAAAATTTTGTTGATATCTTCATCGTGGCTGAATGTGAGCATAAACATGTTAAGAGGTTGTCTTGTTCTCCATTTAAGTTTATTGCTGGCCTCCAGTGCCTTAAAACCTTTTTTTTGTAGATCAGCTACAATTTTTTGTGGGTCACATGAGAAGTGTAGCCTATTCGCTATTACTCTAATTGGCCTTATTTGTTTGTTTTCGTATGAGTGCCATTGATGCTTTATTTCATTAAGCATTTTAGTAACCAGCCGATAGCTGTCTGCGTCTTGTACATTTATTTTAATATTTTCGTTATTTAAAACTTTTATTTTAACTCCTTGTATGATATTTAACTTTTCATAAATATCATTAAAATTATTTACACCATTTACCATAATCGGTGGAGGTAATGGAGCTTTTTTAACCTTAGTTGGGGGTTCTTCATTTTGTGTTTTATTGGAGGGCTCTCCAGTGCCCGAGCTTTGTTGTGGTGGTGAGAGTGAAGTATCCATTCGACGTTTTTTCCAACCTTTTCCTTTTTGTCTGATCCACTCAGTTTCTCTTGCCAGATCGTCCTCATCAGTAATGTAGTCCATGTCAGACTCTTCTTTTTTAGTGACTTTTGTCTCTAAATCTGCAAATTTTCTTTGCATACTTTCCAGTTGACTTCGGAGATAATCCACTTGTACACTAAGTGAATTTTTTTCGTTTTGGGATTTTTTCCATTCGCTATATAAAACTTCTTCATTTTGTGTTCTAGCATGGCTATCCTGAAATAATTCGGCATTATCCATTTTTTCTTGATTTTGTTTGGGCTTTTCGCTAATTTTTAAAACAAGTTTCACAGGTGATGGTACACTTTTTTTGCTTTTAAACATGATATATTATTTATAATACACATTGTATATAGATTCTCAACACAGGTATCTCGCGCGCGATGTTTTTTGTAAACAAAACAAACTCCGACTTTGACCTCGTTAGCACTATCATGCAGGTACGATGCAATATAACCGTACTGAACTGCGATCGATTGAATACTGACCAAAAGAACCTGAAAGGAAAATATAATATTTTTTAAAATCTTAATTGGAATCTAAACTATTTAAGTAATTTATAATTGACGTATGAAGCCTTGGTTTTTATTTTACTCTTTTTCCTCTTTGTGACATTAACTTCGACCAATAAGTGAAGCACACATAGCTTGCTTTGGAAACAATGGCAAATTTAAATTCGCGGGCGCGAATTTTTAAGTGCGCATGCGTGTATTTTATCACGTGGACACACAGCTGGGTTGGGCGCCATATTTGTTGTTTATTTACATTTTGCGATGTTTTGCATTTGTCGTGTAAAATTATGTTTTTTCTGTAAAAAATTGGAAATAATTCACGTAAACATGTGCGGTTTGTGGAAAAATGTCCAGGAAAAGTAAGGGAGTGACCTTGGCTATACATATCGCAAATGAAAAGAAATGGAAAACCAGCCCCCCCTATTTGTGTGTTTATCAGTGACGTACGCAGGGGTGTGCTTGGGGACTGAAACCCCTTCTTAGACCCTGAATATTCATCCATAAAACATTAATTTTCCAAAAAAATCAAGATTAAAATGTATCGATCTGCGCTTAAACTCCCCCCCCCCCCAGGATTCATCCCTGTGTATCGCTCCGCGCTCAAGTCCCCCCAGTATTCATATTTGCGTACGCCACTGTGTTTATGATTTTGTTTGCTTTTAACCAGCATTTAGTACTGTTAATTATAGATTTTTATTAAATATTATTATTTTCTTTTATATTTAAAACCCGTTTTAGAAAATAGCTTCCTTAAAAAAATATTAAATCAAAGCCTTAGATTTTTTTAGATATTGTCCAGGTATTTCATGAAAAAAGACAAAAACTAGCTTCAAATTCGACATCATGAGGCTTCGGCCCCCCCCAAGAGGCCTGCCCCCCCCCCAAGACATATTCCTGGGTGCGCCACTCATAAACGTATCACACGGTATAATAAAACTCACATTTGACATCGAAAATATACAAAAACGGATATTTTTTGCAAAATTTAAGGCACAGATGCACAAAAATATTTTTTTTTGTAAAAAAACTATTGCGCCTCGCTCTCTTTTGACATTTTGGATCGTACTGAACTGACTCAGAAAATGATTTAGTGCTCTCGGGGTTCTTCAGGGGCGGATCTAGAAATTTCGTTTTGGGGGGCGAGGTCATCGCGACGAATAGGATGATTTGCCGCCGGCTACTTACCGCGGCTAGTTTGCCCCCGGGCCGACTAGTGCTGACGCCTACCAAATTAGCCGCCAGCTCCACTCACCGTCGACCCGATTTGCCGCCGGGCAAATTCACCGCCGGTGCCGTGACAACTCGCTGCTGGCCGCCGTAGTTTCAATTTGCAATTTTGACAGGAGTTTAGAGTTTCCGTAACAGTACAATTTAATACTTTTTTAACACAAAAAAATCAAAATGGCGGACTTTCTAATTTATGGGGTTTGGGGTGATCCAGGTCGCTGATTTTGATTTTTAGTTAAATTTGAATATAATTACACTGGAGAGTTCAAAATGGCAGATTTTTTTATTTATGAACCGATATGTATTAAATTTGGCACTTTAAGGCTTTGTAAGGCCGCTGAATTTGATAATTAAAATAAATTTGAAAATAATTAAAAGGGCATGAATTTTCATTTATGCTGACATGTATGAATTTTGAAATTTTAGGGTTACTATTGTTAGCTCCCGCTAAATTTCGCGGTTGTTTTTATATTTTTAAAACCACACAATTGTATGAAGGACAGAGTGCATTTGCGCATTTTGGACATGCGCACCAAAATCAAGAGATCCTTTGTCAATCGCCTCGAGAAATGGCGTGTTAATTTCGTTCTCCAACTATTTCAAATATCTACACCTGAAAGTGCTCGATTTTGGTGTACTGAAGCATAGAAAAGAAACTTCAGCCCTTCAGCTACGTGGTGACATCATTAGATCCATTCAGGGGCCCCTAGGAACGTGGAGAAATTGGCTGCAAACTGGTGGGTGCCTTTGTTTCTGATTGCCGTTGTGTGGCACCAATATTTTACCTATGGACGTTTGATTATTTCGTAATTTCATATCAATATATTTATGTTTGTTCGCGCTTCATTTAATTAAAATATTTGCAGTCCATTGCAGTTATCGTTTTTCTTACTGCGGGCATAACATTCCATAACATAAGTATTCCTTTCGAGCCGAATTATTTTAAATTAAATCCATACGACGGTATTAATAATCAGCCATTATTTTCACGCCGAAAACAAGGCGGCCTTGAATTTTTCGCATCGTATTGAAACGAGAGAAAGTGGTGTCGGCGCAGTACCTGTTTTTGGTCCGCTGCTATGGTAACGGGTCTACTCCACGTGGTATAAACAAAATCGAGAAGGAATCAAAACAAACAAAACAAACGTTCAGTGTGTTAGGTGTGTACCATATCATTTCGATATTTAAAACAATTTTCATCAATTGCGATAAATTAGTGCATATTTTCGACAATTCGTCATTTTTCTATTTCAGAAGCATTAATTTAGCGTTAATTGTATATTTACCGACAATTTCGTCATTTCAAAGGTAAAATCATGTCTGCCAAAAAAGCCGTGCAAAAACGCAAGGGTTTTTTATCTGCGATCACCGAGTGTTATGTGTTTTCACAGACCGCGGCAAAGGATGAAAAAGCGAGAAACGAGTTTCAAGTGAGGTATTCCGATTTGGATGAAACCTTCGATAAATGCATGCTGGCGCATAATGACGTCATTATGTTGATAGACGACGCGGACGACGAGGAGTTTAAAACGCAGGATGCGATCCTTTCAGAAGCTCGTAAATATTTTTATGCGTGTAAGGGGGTTTACTCTAAAATATTTCCGGTTGAGGCCCCATCCTTTTCGGGATCATATGTTCGACAAAACGAAACTCCAAAACTCAAAGAGTTAGGTATTCCCATATTTCGAGGTGATAAAAAAATATGGCCAAGCTTTTTCGATCTTTTTAATAACATTATAGATCAAAATCAAAGTCTAAGTAACGTTCGAAAACTTCAATATTTATTTTCATATCTCGAGGATGAGCCTTTAAAATTGATATCAGGGATTAGCTTATCTGATCAAAATTATAAAATTGCTTACGACAAATTAGTCAATAGATATCAAAACAAGCGAGACCACGCAAATGATGCTTTAAGCTAAATTATGAACTCCACCTTAAAAAACGAGTCAGCTAAAGAATTGCGTAATTTAATTGACACCTTTTCTGAATCCCTAGAAATTTTAAAATCACTTAGCTTTGACGTTGACAGTTGGGACTTTATTATTTTTTTCATTTTGTTAGAAAAATTGGATATTCCGACGCGTTCAAATTTCGAAATGAGTCACGCCAATACTAATACCAAAATTCCCACTTTTTAGTCACTTTTTCAATTTCTAGAAAATAGATGTAAAGTTTTGGAATCACTTCCTCAATCAACAGCACCCAAAAAGGTGCCTATCTATCAAAAATCAAATTCTATGCAAAATCAGTCTGGGCAAAAGCCTACCTATCAAAATTCAAATTCTATGCGAAATCAGTTTGGGCAAAAGCCTACCTATAAATCATCCAATTCGCCTTTTATAGGACTGGCTGGCACCTCAACTAATTCAAGTACGGGAATAAAATGTTTCCGGTGTAATCAAGGTCACGTGCTTTCGAAATGTCAAACATTTCTTGATCTCTCACCTATCGATCGCCTATCTTTCGTCAAGCAGAAAAAATTATGTCTAGCGTGTTTTCATCCCCTGCATGGGGTAGATACGTGTAAATCAAAATATTCATGCAGGACTTGCAATAGTAAAAGGCACCACACTTTAACTCATATCTTAGAAACTAATCAAGAGTCTGGAAGCCAAGATACTAGTCCTGTCATTCACACACCACCTGTCAATAATCTTCATGTGTCATTAAATACATCAGGACCTTCAGGTACCTTTCTATTATGCACCGCCATAATAGATGTTATGGATGGTTGCGGAAATGTTCAACCTGTAAGGGCACTGCTTGATTCTGGATCACAGACAGGATTCATCAGTGAAAAGTGTATTCAGCGTCTTAATCTTCCTAGACGAAGTTACACCACTGAAATATTCGGATTAAATCAGATGTCTTCTTTTACTTCCAAAGGGCTCGTTCAATGTCACATTAAGCCACAAGGACAAGTCATTCCTTTACTTAATTTCGAAGCAAATGTTGTTCCACAACTATGTTCCAATATGCCTACATTAACTTTGAACGATAATCAGTGGAAACACTTGGAAAACCTTAAACTTGCCGACCCATCTTATTTCAAATCTAGACCTGTGGACCTAGTTATTGGTTGCGAGCTATTCGCACAGATATTCAAGGAGGGCAAGGTTCTTGGACAAATAGGGCAACCTTCAGCCCTGGAAACTATCTTTGGTTGGGTCGTCATGGGAAAAGTTGACGAAGTAGGTAGTCTTACGGAACGAACCAGTTGTTTTTTAACGAGTCATTCACCTCCGTTAGAGGTCATTCTACCTAGGTTTTGGGAAATCGATCATTTGCCTAAAAAACAAATCTTATCAAAGGAAGAAAAACAAGCAGAATCAATCTTTATTGCGAGTGTAGTACGGCAACCGAGCGGTAGATTCATGGTAGATCTTCCGTTTAAAGATAAAATAAACCCTGACCTAGGAAATACTTATCCGCAAGCTTATCGTAGATTTTTACTTCTAGAAAATAGATTAATCAAAAATCCTGATCTGTACACTGCCTATTCAAGTTTCATGCAAGACTATATCGATTCTAATCATATGAGTCTAGTTTTATCTAGTCAACCAAAAGTCGACGTAACATGTTTTTTAGCACATCATTGCGTATTAAAGCCGGAAAGCTTAAGTACAAAATTAAGGGTAGTCTGGGATTGTTCGGCAGTCACCCCAAAAAATATTAGTCTCAATGATACGTTGTTATCGGGACCGAAACTTCAAAAGGATATTGCTTCTTTACTCCTTACGTTTCGTCTTAATCCTATTGCCTACATTGCTGACATCAAACAGATGTTCCGTCAAGTCCTTATCAATCCTTATCACCGTCCCTATCAAAGGATATTGTGGAGGTTTTCTCCACATGACCCACTTTCAGTGTGGGAACTTTCTACTGTCACTTTTGGCATGACATGCTCACCTTTTCTAGCCATGCGTACCTTAAATGAGCTGGCAGAGAGAGAAAAGGAACGTTTTCCTATGGCTAGTACTGTTCTAAAAACGTCAATCTATATCGACGATATCTTGGGAACTAGCCCTTCGCTTTCTGAAGCTCTCTCCCTTCAAACAGAACTCAATGATTTGTTGAAGTCGGGAGGATTTGAACTTAAAAAATGGGCAAGCAATTGTCCTGAGTTATTGGCAACATTGCCAGAGTCCGATCGTCAAATGCCTCTCTCTTTCGACAAGGAGGAACCCCACTTTATCAAAGTTTTAGGACTTCAATGGCATCCAAAAAACGACATTTTTTCTTATCAATGCCGAATGAAGGACAAACCCCCAACCAAACGTGCTATTTTATCTATCATAGGAACAATCTTCGATCCCTTGGGTTTTCTTTGTCCCTTGTTGCTACAAGCAAAATTTATTTTGCAACAGTTGTAGATATCAAAAATAGGCTGGGACGAAGAACCAGATTCTTCTATCATCGACTCTTGGAACAAACTTCGTTCTGAATTCCCGCTTCTTTCCAATTTTCAATTACCCCGACAAATCAAACTGTCAAAAACCAATACCTGTCAAATCATCGGCTTCTGTGACGCTTCAATTCGAGGCTACGCAGGCGTCGTATATTTTCGTGTAGAAGAGGAAAATAATATATCTGTTTCTCTCATATCTGCAAAATCTAGGGTCGCGCCTATAAAGTCACAAACTTTGGCTAGTCTAGAACTCCTAGGCGCATTTCTTTTAAGCGAATTAATTGACTTCGTTTTATCTAGCTATGAAGGAAAAATAACTTTTACAAATATCGTTACTTTCTGCGATTCGCAAGTCGTATTGCACTGGCTTTCATCCCCTCCTAATCGCTGGCAAACCTTTGTTGGAAATCGAGTCAGTAGAATCCAAGAAATCATTCCCTCAAACTCGTGGCGCTACATTCCTTCTGCTTTAAATGCAGCCGATATTGCGTCACGAGGGGCCACCCCTTCACAGCTCATGTCACATGACATGTGGTGGAACGCACCGTCGTTTTTGTGGTCTTCCGAAAACGAATGGCCCGATTTTCATAAATCAAAGATTGATTTCGGAGATATTAATCTGGAGGAAAAGCCAAAGGTCTGTTGCAATGCGATAATTGATGTCAGCTTCTTAGATCAGCTTCTTATCAAATATTCATCTATATCAAAAATTCAACGTATCATTTGTTATGTCCTTCGAATAGTTAACCTTTTTCAAAACCATTCCTATCAAAAACCCACTAAGCCGCCGGCCGGACCAAAAAGTTATTTTTGAGAATGTTGTTTTTCCTACCACCGGTGAGATGCAAAGTGCGTTATACCTTCTTATCAAACGCGTTCAAGGTTCTTGTTTTTCTGAGCTTTTTTCCGCGTTATCTAAGGATAAACCAATACCGAAACCTTTTCGAAAACTTTCACCTTTTCTTGATGAAAATAATATCATTAGAGTCGGTGGCAGATTACAAAAATCTGACCTTTTATCTTATTCTGCAAAACACCCCGTCTCACTTTCGAGTAACCATCGTTTAACTACTTTTCTTATCGAGTCCGCTCATCGACAATACCTTCATCCTGGGTTTAAAACATTACATAATCTGCAAAGAAGAAAGATGGAAAACGTGCTGTGTGTGGATCGATAAAAATCAAAACGAATTTTATACTTCACACAAAGGTATGTTTGCCTAACTTGCGAGTGTCAGAAGGAGAGGGAAGAGTTGATTTTGGTTGTTTTCCTACTTACACAAGGTTGCATCTCTAGACGTACGTTTCTGTGTGTTTCACGTCATCAGTAGAGAACAGCAAACCCAGGTAAGCCAATTTTAACCAAAACCAACTCCTATATATGAAATACTCGCGGCGGTGCAATGCGAGTAAATTACAAGTTGTTGCGCCATCTAGCGGACTGGCTCGAGCACTCGAAAGTTTAAACACATTGGCATCGTCTTGTCTGAGACGCCGAAGCGCCATCTATGACAAGTTTCGTCCATTAATGTGGTATTGAAACCACGTAATCACGTAGCAACTAAAAGGCCGTACTGCCCGAAGCATATGCAAAGAAGAAAGATGGAAAACGTGCTCTGTGTGGATCGATAAAAATCAAAACGAATTTTATACTTCACACAAAGGTATGTGTGCCTAACTTGCGAGTGTCAGAAGGAGAGGGAAGAGTTGATTTTGGTTGTTTTCCTACTTACAAAAGGTTGCATCTCTAGACGTACGTTTCTGTGTGTTTCACGTCATCAGTAGAGAACAGCAAACCCAGGTAAGCCAATTTTAACCAAAACCAACTCCTATATATGAAATACTCGCGGCGGTGCAATGCGAGTAAATTACAAGTTGTTGCGCCATCTAGCGGACTGGCTCGAGCACTCGAAAGTTTAAACACACTGGCATCGTCTTGTCTGAGACGCCGAAGCGCCATCTATGACAAGTTTCGTCCATTAATGTGGTATTAAAACCACGTAATCACGTAGCAACTAAAAGGCCGTACTGCCCGAAGCATATGAAAGAAGAAAGATGGAAAACGTGCTGTGTGTGGATCGATAAAAATCAAAACGAATTTTATACTTCACACAAAGGTGTGTGTGCCTAACTTGCGAGTGTCAGAAGGAGAGGGAAGAGTTGATTTTGGTTGTTTTCCTACTTACACAAGGTTGCATCTCTAGACGTACGTTTCTGTGTGTTTCACGTCATCAGTAGAGAACAGCAAACCCAGGTAAGCCAATTTTAACCAAAACCAACTCCTATATATGAAATACTCGCGGCGGTGCAATGCGAGTAAATTACACGTTGTTGCGCCATTTGGCGGACTGGCTCGAGCACTCGAAAGTTTAAACACACTGGCATCGTCTTGTCTGAGACGCCGAAGCGCCATCTATGACAAGTTTCGTCCATTAATGTGGTATTAGAACCACGTAATCACGTAGCAACTAAAAGGCCTCTCCTTCTGACACTCGCAAGTTAGGCACACATACCTTTGTGTGAAGTATAAAATTCGTTTTGATTTTTATCGATCCACACACAGCACGTTTTCCATGATTCTTCTTTGCATATGCTTCGGGCAGTACGGCCTTTTAGTTGCTACGTGATTACGTGGTTTTAATACCACATTAATGGACAAAACTTGTCATAGATGGCGCTTCGGCGTCTCAGACAAGACGATGCCAGTGTGTTTAAACTTTCGAGTGCTCGAGCCAGTCCGCTAGATAGCGCAACAACTTGTAATTTACTCGCATTGCACCGCCGCGAGTATTTCATATATAGGAGTTGGTTTTGGTTAAAATTGGCTTACCTGGGTTTGCTGTTCTCTACTGATAACGTGAAACACACAGAAACGTACGTCTAGAGATGCAACCTTGTGTAAGTAGGAAAACAACCAAAATCAACTCTTCCCTCTCCTTCTGACACTCGCAAGTTAGGCACACATACCTTTGTGTGAAGTATAAAATTCGTTTTGATTTTTATCGATCCACACACAGCACGTTTTCCATCTTTCTTCTTTGCATATGCTTCGGGCAGTACGGCCTTTTAGTTGCTACGTGATTACGTGGTTTTAATACCACATTAATGGACGAAACTTGTCATAGATGGCGCTTCGGCGTCTCCGACAAGACGATGCCAGTGTGTTTAAACTTTCGAGTGCTCGAGCCAGTCCGTTAGATGGCGCAACAACTTGTAATTTACTCGCATTGCACCGCCGCGAGTATTTCATATATAGGAGTTGGTTTTGGTTAAAATTGGCTTACCTGGGTTTGCTGTTCTCTACTGATGACGTGAAACACACAGAAACGTACGTCTAGAGATGCAACCTTGTGTAAGTAGGAAAACAACCAAAATCAACTCTTCCCTCTCCTTCTGACACTCGCAAGTTAGGCACACATACCTTTGTGTGAAGTATAAAATTAGTTTTGATTTTTATCGATCCACACACAGCACGTTTTCCATCTTTCTTCTTTGCATATGCTTCGGGCAGTACGGCCTTTTAGTTGCTACGTGATTACGTGGTCTTAATACCACATTAATGGACGAAACTTGTCATAGATGGCGCTTCGGCGTCTCAGACAAGACGATGCCAGTGTGTTTAAACTTTCGAGTGCTCGAGCCAGTCCGCTAGATGGCGCAACAACTTGTAATTTACTCGCATTGCACCGCCGCGAGTATTTCATATATAGGAGTTGGTTTTGGTTAAAATTGGCTTACCTGGGTTTGCTGTTCTCTACTGATGACGTGAAACACACAGAAACGTACGTCTAGAGATGCAACCTTGTGTAAGTAGGAAAACAACCAAAATCAACTCTTCCCTCTCCTTCTGACACTCGCAAGTTAGGCACACATACCTTTGTGTGAAGTATAAAATTCGTTTTGATTACATAATCTGCTTTTACAGCAATTTTGGATATTATCTGCCAGAACCATATCCAAGTGCTTGCAATGTTTTAGAATCAACCCTAAACCCTATAGACCGCCCATAATGAGTTCACTTCCCGCTCATCGAATCAATCAACTTAAACCTTTTTCGAGTGTAGCTATCGACTTTTGTGGACCTTTCTTTGTGATTCCTCATCGTTACCGTGGTTGTAAAGCTTTCAAATCGTATGTCTGTGTGTTTGTCTGTACGGACATACATTGCGTGCATTTGGAATTAACCATGGAACTGTCCACCGAAGGGTTCGTAGGTGCATTTCATCGAGTCATTTCCAGACGCGGAAGCGTGACGCAATGCTGGTCAGATCAAGGCAGTAATTTTATAGGGTTTCGTAACCAATTACTTGATTACACAAGAAGTGCTGCCACCAGACTTTCTATTCGTTGGCATTTGGGACCTCCTCTCAGTCCACATTTCAATGGCCTGGCAGAAGCTGGCGTCAAAAGTTTTAAAACTCACTTTGTTCGAGTTGTCGGCGACCAGAAGTTGTCTATCATGGAGATGTCCACCCTTACCTGTCGCATAGAAGCCGTACTTAATAGTCGCCCTTTATCTCCTGCCTCTTCAGACCCACACGATCTTCAACCTCTTACCCCTGGGCATTTTTTGACACTTGAACCCCTTAATTCAGAAATTCCGGAGTCAGATTTGTCCGAGGTTCCCCTAAATCGGCTCTCGAGATGGCAACTAATCCAAAAACTACATAATGATTTTTGGAAACGGTATTCTATAGAGTATTTGCATACGCTACAACAGCGACACAAGTGGGCTGATTCGTCCCCAAATATCAAATTAAATGAGTTGGTTATCATAACAAGTGATCACATTCAATCACCTTTGAAATGGCCGGTCGGTCGGGTCATCGAACGGCATCCCGCCGGGGACGGTCAGGTGCGTGTTGCGACGGTACAAACGGTTACCGGTGTTTATAAGCGGCCAGTTGTAAAACTGTGCCTCTTGCCAAATTAAAAGTAATTTTAATATTTCTACCTATTACCGGGTATTACAATAGGTTTTTCGTTATTTTTTTTTGAATTTTTTGTTTGTTTGTTTTGCCTTTTTCGGGATTTCGTTATCTCTAAATAAACTTACGATACTTATCTGTTTTCATTCATTTATATTTATCGGTCGATCCTTTTTCTTATATCTATATCTGTCCGGTTGAGATTCTAAAATTGTGTGTTTTGGAGGGCAGTTATGTTAGCTCCCGCTAAATTTTGCGGTGGTTTTTATATTTTTAAAACCACACAATTGTATGAAGGACAGAGTGCATTTGCGCATTTTGGACATGCGCGCCAAAATCAACAGATCCTTTGTCAATCGCCTCGAGAAATGGCGTGTTAATTTCGTTCTCCAACTATTTCAAATATCTACACCTGAAAGTGCTCGATTTTGGTGTACTGAAGCATAGAAAAGAAACTTCAGCCCTTCAGCTACGTGGTGACATCATTAGATCCATTCAGGGGCCCCTAGGAACGTGGAGAAATTGGCTGCAAACTGGTGAGTACCTTTGTTTCTGATTGCCGTTGTGTGGCACCAATATTTTACCTATGGACGTTTGATTATTTCGTAATTTCATATCAATATATTTATGTTTGTTCGCGCTTCATTTAATTAAAATATTTACAGTCCATTGCAGTTATCGTTTTTCTTACTGCGGGCATAACAACTATTATGATTTTATGAATCGGTTTATAAATGGAACAATCCACCATTTTAACACTTCAAAGTTTCTAGTTAGTTCAATGAATAGAGGCCAAAATAGGGGGGGTTACCCTACAAAAGGTCCCGTAGTTCTGAATTTTGGATATGTTGTTAAGCTCAGGAGGATAGTTAAAACTCTGACTTTTCGTCACCCCCACCCCCGTGCTCCCTCCGCCATCTTGAAAAAACCATCAAAAGTTGGCACTTTTTTTAGTTTCTTGCCTTTAATTTCGTTCAAGTAGACTAAATCGCAAAAAGACTTATATGAAGTTTTTTAGAGGATAATTATCTACAATCCGATGGTACCATTGTTGTTCTACGGTTAGTAGTCACGGAGCTAGGTAATTTTTAAAAATGACTAAAGTCACGTGCTTGGGCAAATTTTAATTTTTTTTCTATTTTACACGGTAATAACTCCGTAACACTTTGTTGTAACGTAAAAGTTCGAAGAACATATCTTGTAGAGAATTCAATTATCTACAAAACACTGTATTTAAGTAATTTTTACAATTATTTTGAAGGGGTGGATTTAACATTAAACAATGTTGTGCAAGTCAGTACAGCAGTTAAAGATCCGAGTTTATACAATTATCATCACTGTCGACGTTTCGTAAAAAACGCAAAAAACATTTTTTGAATTTCTTGCCCAAATCTTTTGTTTTGAAAAATTTAAGAAAAAAAGACTCATATAGAGGGTGTTTTAAGTTCCAGTGTCCACCATTGCTAACTCTATTATCTACAAGATCTAGTTTAAAAACATTTACCTTAGAATGGATGAATTATCCCCTACAAAACTGCATTCAACATTTTTGCGTGCTAATTTTTGGTGGGTTTTTTAAGATGGGTGATGGCACACAGGGGGGGGGGAATGACGAAAACCCAGATTTTTAACTACCCTACTGGCCCACATAACATTTAGAACTACCGGACCCTTTTTAAGGGGTCAATATTCAGTGGCTCGAGGAAGAGGGAGGGTGTCAGGTAAGAAAGGGGGCTGCTTTAGCCCCTAAGCCCCCTTACTACTTTCTACGCCACTGGATTTATACAAAAAAATAAAAATAAAAAACGTGCCGTTTAAAGCACTAAATTTGTTGGTAATTTTTGATATTAATGGATGCTTCTGGAGTGTTACCCATATCATTTATTACGTTTTGTGATACATCCTTTAAAAGGAAATTTTATTGTCCACCAAGTAGACGAGAAAATTTTATCGTAAGAAGCTTAGTTTTGAAGAAAATTGCATAAAAAATGTAACAAAATTAATTTGTTTGGTGATTTTAAAAAATTGTTTTAAATTAAGGACACCACTGGAGCGGTAAATATAAAATATTTTTAACAAGTTATACACCGTTTGAAAGGAAATTTTATTATCTACAACGAAGTAACAAATACTTTTTTGATAAAGGGCTTGATTTTTAAGAAAACCAAATAAAATCTGTGCAAAACATAATTACAAAAAAAATTAAATGACCCCCCATGTACGGACCTCGCTGGCGGGTTCGTTGTTAGTCAAACCCCATCGAGTTGTACACTGATAAAAAGGGAATTTCATTGTCAATAAAGTGCAGTATAGCAATTTTTCACATTCAGCTTAGTTTTTTTAAAAATTGGATGAAACTTGTAACAAAAATATTTTAATTTGTGATTTTTTAAAATTGGTTTAACTTACGGGCGCCTGTGAAGTTATTACCATAAAACCAATCCGACTTTGTTATACACCGTTTAAAAGCAAATTTTATTATCTACACTAAAGTATAAAACACATTTTTTGATAAAGGGCTTGGTTTTTAAGAAAATCGAATAAAATAAGTAACAGAATTAATTTTTTTGGTGATTTAAAAAAAATTGTTTTAAACTACGCACACCACTGGAGCAGTAAATATGAAATATTTTTTACCATGTTACACAACGTTTAAAAGGAAATTTTATTATCTACAATCAATTAAAAAACAATTTTTTTTGATAAAGGGCATGGTTTTCAGAAAATCAAATAAACCTGTGCAAAACATAATTTTTAAAAAAATTAATTAAATGGCCCCCATTTACGGACGTCGCTGGCGGGTTCGTTGTAAGTCAAATCCCATCGAGTTATACACCGTTGAAAAGATAATTTTACTGTCAATAAAGTGCATTATAGCATTTTTCTAAATTAGGCTTAGTTTTTGAAAAAATTAGATAAAACTTGTAACAAAAATATTTTAATTTGTGATTTTTTAAAATTGGTTAAATTTACGGGCGCCTCTGAATTTATAACCATGAAACCAATCCGACTTTCTTGTACAGTATTTTAAAGGAAATTTTATTTGCTACAATAATGTATAACACATTTTGTTCTATAAACCTTGATTTAAAAAAAATCGAATAAATCATGGAAAAAACATGGATACGCCGCTGAAGAGTTTATAAATAATTGACCCCCATCGAGTTGTACCTTTTTCAAATGAAAATTTCATTGTCTACAATAAAGTATATTACACATTTTTCTCTTAGAAACGTATTTTTTGAGAAAATTTGAGAAAACCTAAATGAAAGAAATGTTAGATTTTAAGGGGTCTGGGGGGTTTTTGAAGAAAATTAAAATAAATAAAAAACGTGCCGTTTAAAGCACTAAATTTAAAAAAAAAACTTACTTACTTTAAGTTAAAAGTTACTCCCACTTCATTACAATATTTAAAAATACATTTAAAGAATGGATTTTGTAGCCGATAAAATTCTCTACAAGATATGTCCTTAGATCTTTTACCCTAGAACAAAGTATTTCGGAGCTTATTACGTCTAAAGTAGAAAAAATCTGAAAATTTGCCCAAGCACGTGATTTTAATCATTTTTGGAAATTACCTAGCTCCGTTACTATTGCTCGCAGGCAGAACAACCAACCCAATTGTAGATAATTATATCCTCTAAAAAATTTCAAATAACTCTTTTTGCGATTTAGTGTACTGAAACGAAGTTACAGGCAAAAAACTACAAAAAGTGCCAATTTTTGATGGTTTTTTCAAGATGGCGGAGGAAGCACAGGGGTGGGGGTGACGAAAACTCAGATTTTTAACTACCCTTTCGACCTTAATAACATATCCAAAATTCAGAACTACCGGACCTTTTGTACGGTAAAACTCCTCTATTCATTGTACTAAGTAACGCATTTTCAAGAAAAAACAGCTGAATGAATATCGGTTAATAAAAGGAAAATTCCGCGATATTGGATCACCATTTTGCATTTTTGAATGAACCTTATAGACATCTTAAAGTTTCCAATTAAATACATGTCGGTTCATAAAGAAAACAAGCCGTCATTTTGGATAAGCTATTTTTATTTCTTTAAAGTTTAATTTAAAAATCATAATTAGCGACCTTCAACACTGCAAACTTCAATAATAATACATATCGGTTCATAAATGGAAAAGTCCGCCAATTTGATTTTTCCAAAGTTTAAATAAAAAATCATAATCAGCGACATTAAACATCACAAAGTCCCAAATGTGGTACGTTAGAAAATTGAAAAGGCTGCCATTTTGGATCTTCTATTTGAATTTTTTTCTGGTTTAATTCAAAAATAAAAATCAGCAACCTAAGACCTAAAATTTATTAAATATCTGTTTTCAAATGAAAAAGCCTGCCATTTTGGATCCGCTATTTTGATTTTTATTCTAAGTTAATTCAAAAATCATAATTAGCGACCTTAAACTACAATTACATTGTATTTTTACATGTTATGTTATAAATAAATAAACAACCCAAGTTTTAAATTTGACATATACCGATTTATTAATGGAAAATTCTGCCATTGTTACGTAGTCTTGGCACCGTATTGTTTCCAATTTGAGACAAATTGGTGAATAAAAAAAAGCTCCGCCAATTTGGATTTGCCTTTTTAAATTTTTTGGTGTAAAAAATATTAATTTGCTTTGTCACCGGATATCTATACACCTGTCAAGTAGCAAATCCGTATATTACAAGAGCCCGTGACAGAAAACTCTACGTTATCAGTACCAAAATAATTCACCGTCAAATAGTGTCATATTATCCTTCAAATATATTTGTCTACTTTAGTTAATAACAAGACGTGGGCTGAAGTCGCTAATTAAGCAAATTGTATGAAAAGATTTACAGGTGCGTTAAAATCTTATAGTATCAGTTTAAACTCTATTGCAAGTATGTCATATAAACCCATTTATAAAAATATGATGATGCCGCCACACCTCACTCCAGTTGGAGGACAGGCACACGCACTTATTAAAATTTCGCCCCTGGTTAAACCTACATAATCTAAAAACATTATAATATTAATATTTTTTGTTGGCACATGTGTCATTTGCGCCCCCCTTATATATGTGTCTTATGATGCCTTGTTGCTGCCTGGCTGCTGACAAAGCACACCATCTAGACTATAAAAGTTTTTAAGATCCACCTACGTAAGTTGAAAAGAGTTTTTTTTTATATAAAATAGCTGTCATATAGGTCCCGTAAGTTTAAAATAACTATGCTGACCGACCATCCATTTACTATAAGCTGGGCACACCTATAAAAATTTTAAAATATTTTACTTCCAAGCCACATCATGTAGTACCAAGAATCTCTTTAAAAATTGTGTATCATATGGACCTTAAAAAACTAAATTGTCTATGCTGCCAAACATCCGCCTGATCTAAGAACAGGCTCACCTCCTATAAATATATTTGAGGCTGAACCTCATCTACACCCCAAAATAGCAAGATGATTTTTAATTATTGTGTGTCATATGGATCAATAAATTGGATATGCTGCCAAACATCTGCCTCACCAAAGGACTGGCACACCTTCTATATTTATAATTGAGGCTGAACTTATCTATATCACTAAATATCAAGATAGTTTTTTATTATTGTTTGAATGACTATAGTGCCAAAAATTTACCTGACAGAACGACTGGCACACGTCCTATAATTATACTTGAGGCTCAAAGTCATCTACATCATTAAAAAGCAAGGCGGTATTTAATCACTGTGTGTCATATGGACCGTCAAATACTAAGTTGACTATGCTTCCAAACATCAGCCTGATTGAAGGACTGGCACACCTCCTATATTTATAATTGAAGCTGAACTCATCTAAATCACTAAATATCAAGAAAGTTTTTTATTATTGTTTGTTATATGGACCCTTAAATAATAAAATGACTATGGTGCCAAAAATTCGCCTGACAGAACGACTGGCACACGTCCTATAAGTATCCTTGAAGCTCAAAGTTATCTACATCATTAAAAAGGAAGAAGGTTTTTAATTACTTTGTGTCATATGGATCCTCAAATACTAAGTTGACTATACTATAATAATAAAATGACTATAGTGCCACAAATTTGCCTGACAGAACGACTGGCACACGTCCTATAATTATACTTGAGGCTCAAAGTCATCTACGGGTATGTTCATATCAAATCAACTAATGGTTTGGACCTGTCACTTTTGATTTTCATAATTTTTGGTCAAATTCTTTACTTAGTAGAAAAGAGTAAAAATGCAAAATTTTAGATTTTTTAGTAGTTTAGTTTTTGAGTTATTAATTTTTTTTTAATGCTTAATATCGTCTTTTTTAGCACTGACTTGATTAATTAAAACTCTTGTTATTCATGAAGTCTTGGGCATATCGAGGTTAAAGTTGCTGTGTAATCTTATAGGTCTACAAGCTTAATTATGGTATGCCTAGTGGCATTGTTCTTGTAAAAAGAATGCAGGGGTCTCACCACAAAATTTATTTTTGATGCAGTTTAAAAACGGATTTTTCATTTTGTTCAATTTTTTTTATATTTGTTTTCTAGACTATTTATTTACATGTAGGCCAAGTTTTATCATGGGATGACAGTGGGTTCCTATTTAAAAATTTGTTGATGTTGTTCAAATTCTTTTATTTTACCTTAAATATAACTATTTGACAATTCCTTTAATATATATAATATTTTACCTATAAATTAGCCGTGACAGGAATTATACTATTTCAAAAGTTTTTAATCATTTTCACTTACTTATTTCGACGCCTAAGTTAAAATTACACATCCACTTTGTCGCATTTCTGGAATTTCTCACTATCGTGGGATGATTTTGATCGTCATAGGGGAAAATACCAACCAAGTTTTTTTCGATTCTCAATCTACCATTTCGATTTTGGTAACTACGTAAAATCAAATTAATTTCCAGAACGGATACGTCGCAAAGCCAAACAAACTGAGAACAAACGCTACAAAACGTCATGTTTACGCAACTTTTGTTTTTTACAAAAATCAGTCAAAATAATACGCCACCTCTGATATTTAATCACCTTACGGCCGATTTTACCACTATTTTAAGAGCAGTGGTGGTTCCTCCATAAGTGCACATGTTTTACTTAAAAAAATATTAAAATCTGACCATTCTTTAATTAATAATTTCATCATATAGTATCAATAAACCCCAAAAGGAATTCACCAAAGACTTGAATACTAACTAAGAATTAATACCCGGTATATGTTTGTATTTCAGTTAAAACGAGGATGCGTAGCTTGGCTACCGCCGGCGCCACGCTTAACTGGATCCAAATTCTGTGCACCGTTGATGTTATGTCGCATTCTAATTACGAAATATAGAATATTACAGTACACAGAATCTGGGCCTTACTTTGGTTCATGCTCTTGAATTAATTGCGGCGATCGATATTAAATTTAGCACGCATGTAAACAAATAGTCTAAGAAAAAAAATTATAAAAATTAAGAAAAACAAAAAATCCGTTTTTGAGATTTCATCAAAAATATAATTTTGGCATAGACCCTTTGTTTTTTTTTAGGAAATGAGGCTATCCACACATCAAAGTTTGGCTTGTGAATCGTTCTCTACAGATAGCGAGTTTCACCTAATTATCTTAAACGGTCTATAAATTATAGAAGTTGAAACCGATGCAGGCTAAAAATGGGTCAATATTTTTATTTTTGGAAACGCATAACTCAGAAAATATGCAACCAAAAAATTTAAAAACTTGTATTTTTACTTTCTATTAGGCGGAGAATAACTACACAAAAACTCACTATCATCAAAAAACTCAAGGTTCAAAAATATTTTTAAATTGGTTGAATTGATGTGGACTTACCCCTACATCATTAAAAAGCAAGGCGGTATTTAATTACTGTGTGTCATATGGACCGTCAAATACTAAGTTGACTATGCTTCCAAACATCAGCCTGATTGAAGGACTGACACGCTTCTTATAATTATATTTAAGGATAAACCTAACCTAACTATAACTAACCTACTAAGTACCAACATGGTTTTTAATTTTTATATGTCATATGTACTCTTAAATAATAAATTCACTTTGCTGCCTAACATCTGCTGGACCAAAGGACTGGCACACCTCATGCAGTAATATTTGAGGCCGAAACTCATCTACATCACTTAATACAAAGACGGGTTTTAATTATTATGTGGCATATGGACCCCTCAAATAATAAATTGACTATGGTTCCAAACACTGGCCTGACCGAACGACTGGCACACCTCTTATACATATTTTTAAGGTTAGTGCAGGCGCTGCGCTGTAGGTAGTTGAGTATGCAAAATATGAGGACCGCACTTTGACAGTGGATTCTAGCTGAGAATAAGTCACAGATTAACGATCTGGGTGTTGCCAAGTCAGGTTTTGGTCCAATTTTTTTTATTCACTCTCCTCTGATAGTCAAAGTTCAAATTTCTGATAATTTAACTATGTTGATGCTCTAAAGCCACAATGACAGATACATGAATAAAAAATGTGTAAGACCTAACCTAAAAATAAAATCATATTATTTTTTTAAATTTTAGCTGAAAAGACCCCCAAAAACCCCCCAGACCCCCAAAACTTAAAATTTTTATGTTTTCTTCAAATTTTCTTAAAAACTAAGCATCTTAGTAAAAAATATGTCATTACCTTTATTGTAGACAATAAAATTATTTCCTTTTCAACGATATACAAGTCAGTGGAGTACGACCAAAGACAAACTATCCAGCCCTTTATTAAGGTAATGCAAAAAATGAAAAAAAGAAACATGCATATTACCTATTTTCCCTGATTTTCTTGAAAACCAAGCTCTCCATCAAAAATTGTGTCCTAAAGTCGGTTGTAGACAATAAAATTTCCTTTTAAACGGTGTATAATAGGGCAGGATTAGTTTTGTTAATAACAATTAAGGGGCCTTCGTAAATTACTTCAATTTTGAAAAATCACTAAACTTATCCAATTTTTTCAAAAACTAAGCTTTTTAGGAAAAAATATTTGACACTTCATTGTAGAAAATAAAATTGTCTTTTTAATAAAGTTCAAGCTAGTGCGGTCAGACTAATACCAAACTTTCCAGCGGCGTCCGTTTATTGAGAAAATGTAAAAAAAAATAAAAAAACCACATGTTTGTCACATGTTTTACCCGATTATTATATACCAAGCCTTCTATCAAAAATCATGTTCCTTAGTGGATTGTAGACAATGAAATTTTATTTTAGCTGCTGTATCACGAAGTAAGATTAAGCTTTAAAATAAAACTTCAAGTTTTGGACAAAACTTGGAAAAAAAATTGGTAAGTTTAGTGATTTTTCAAAATAGATGTAATTTACGGACGACCCTAAATTGTTGTAAATATAAGTAATCTTACCTTGTTATACACAGTTTTAAAGAAAACTTCATTGTCTACAAGTGACTATAGAACCTAATTTTTGATAGAGAGCTTAGTTTTCTAGAAAATCGGGTAAATCATGTAATAAACATGTTTCTTTGTTTCATTTTTATACATCACCTCAATAAACGGACGCCGCTGAAGAGTTTGTCATTGGTCGTACCTCATTGACTAATACACCGTTGAAAAGAAAATTTTGTTGTCTATAATAAAGCTAATTACATATTTTTTCCTAAGAAGCTTAGTTTTTGAGAAAATTTTAAGAAAACCTCAAAATCTCAGGTTTTGGGTGGTCAGGATAAAGTCACTATATCACGAAGTTCCTTGGAACTTCGTGATATAGTGACCTTAGGTCAGGAGGCTTTTTGGGGGTTTTTGCAGCAAAGATTTAACAAACTAACAAAAATTTTTATTTAGGTTGGATTTTACACATTTTTGATTAATTTCTCTGTTATTGTAGCTTCAATGTGTCAAGTTAGTTAAATTTTCAGAAATTCGAACACGGCTATAAGAGCAGGGGGGATAAAAAAAATTGGACCAAAACCTGGCTTGGCAACATCCAGATCGTTAATCTGTGACCTTTTGTTAGCTAGAATCCATTGTCAAACTGCGATCCTCATATATTGCACTAGGTGGAAGGGTTAGCTGTTTACATAATTAAATACAAAGAAGGTTTCTCATTTTTCTGTTTCATATGGCCCGACAAGCACGAAATTTCCAAATTATGCACTTACTTACGAATTTAGACTTATAATAATCGCTCTGCAGCCCATTAAGATTATATAGTAGGACTTTTTTCCTTTTCGCTTTATTTTAGTTCTCTGCTTATCGACCAGTCAAATTGCACTTTGAGAGAAAAAAAAAATTATTAGCTGAAGCATTGAATATTGTAGAGCGGCGAAAAACGAAGTAAAAAAAAATGTGTGAGCAGGGGTGTTGCGGGTTAGGTTTGTGGGGGTAAAAAGGGGCAAGGAATCGTATTATTGCGATATCCGGCGAAAGTTGACGTTGGAGAAAAAAGTGACAACATAAAAGTCATAGGCGATAAAAGTATCTAAACATTTTTTTAATGTCATTTTTAACATAACCTCAAAATGTTGGAGAAAAACGAAAAAACCGTTTTTTTTTGTTTTTTATTTTTTGTTCTTGCAAAAATAATGTCAGCTTAACAAAACTTCGTAAGAGTAGAGATCTTTGGTTGCTTAATGTTTACAATATTTTACAAACAAAAAAATTAAGAAGTTTCTAAGATATTTGTTTTTTTTCGATCAAAAACATTTTTTTTTTCATTGGAATTTTATCTTCAGAAAATCATTGTATCCAGTTCTGCTTTTACTCACTTTTTGACATAGACACAGTTTTTGGCGACATAAAAAAATAATTGTCGTAATTTAAAAACATGTCCGAAAAGGGAAAAAACTTTTAAAAAATTGTCACAATATTTTATTTATTTTTATTTTTTTTTTTAATTTGTCAAACACACTGTGTTTTTTTTATTACAATCTAGTCAGTAAGACTAATTAGCAATTTTGTTTTAACTTAATTTACTAGAAAAGTCAGATTTAAACTTAGGGTTCACTCAACAGTTCTCCCCGCTTTGTTTAGTCTGTAACTCACAATTGTGTTGTGTTTATAGCATTATTTTGTTTTATGTGTAATTCACTTAGTTTACTAGCTCAAACGGCTTCACTCTTTTTAGTCGTCGAACTAGCATAGTATTGTCTAGAAGCTGAATTGCTTCCACATTCACATGCCGATGGAGTCTATCTTCATGGCTTTTTGCGTACTTTTTTATAGTCTCTGCTACAGTTTCGATTTTTAGATCTCGATGAAGGTCACTATTTCGAACGTACCAAGGTGCATTCACAATGTTTCTTAATACTTTATTTTGAAATCTCTGTACAACTAGAATGTTACTCTCTTTAGCACAACCCCATAGTTGAATACCATATGTCCATACTGGTTTCAGTATTTGTCTATAAAGCAGTAACTTATTATGAATTGTTAAATTGGACTTCCTTCCAATTAGCCAGTTCATTTTTCTATACCTTATCTCAAGTTCTTCTTTTTTTTTCTTAACATGTGCTTTCCAGCGCAATTTGGCATCAAGTGTCATACCTAGATATTTTGCCTGATTCGAATATGGTACTGGAATGTTGTTAATTGTTATTTGTATGTGATTTATATTTTTGTTTGTAAAATCAACATGAATTGATTTGGTTTCATTTAATTTTATTCGCCACTTTGTGGTCCAACTGTGAATTTGGGTGACTGCATCCTGAAGTTTCTCTATGCATTTTTCAATAGATTTTTCTACCGTCAATAAACCAGTATCATCGGCAAATGTTGCTAAGTGACAATTTTCTGGCTTTGGGATATCACAAGTGAATAATAAGTATAGATAAGGGCCTAGTACGCTACCCTGGGGCACGCCTGCTTGAATTTCTCTTAAATTTGAGTATGAGTCTTCCTGTTTTACTCTAAAATGTCTATCAGATATGTATGATTCCAAAATATCCGAATACTGATTTGGCAGAAACCTTTTTAGTTTAAAATTAAGGCCTTCATGCCACACTTTGTCAAATGCTTGTGCTACATCTAGAAAAACTGCAGAACATACTTTTCCCTCTTCTAGTGCTTTTTCTATTATATTAGTAATTCTGTGTACTTGATCTATCGTGGAATGCTTGTCTCGAAAACCAAATTGATGAGATGGAATAATTTCTTGTCTTTCTATGATGGGTTTTATTCTTTTAAGCAATAATTTTTCATAGAGCTTGGATATAATTGGCAGCAAAGATATTGGCCTGTAAGATGACACGTCATGGAGTGGTTTTCCCGGTTTTGGAATCATGATAACTTCTGCAACTTTCCACAGTTTAGGTACGTACCTAAGCCTAAAAGACGCATTAATTAGGTTGCATAGTTTTACGATAGCTTTTCTGGGGAGTTGTTTTATGACTACCCCGTTAATAAGATCATACCCTGGGGCTTTTTTCGAATTAATATTTTTGATTTCTGTTAATATTTCTTTTGGTGATGTAAGCTTAATATGGTCCTCGATTTGATGGGGTTCATTTAAATGAAAGTGTTCATCTGGTGCTTCGTGGGGCTGAAATGTTTTTTCTAAATGACTTGCAAAAATATCTGCTTTTTCTTCGTTACTCCTTGCCCACTGGTTGTTAGATTTTCGTATGGGTGGAATTTGGATAATTGGTCTTTTAAAATCTTTGGTTGCTTTCCAAAGGGAATAGTCGGTATTTTTATCATCTGTAAGCTCATTAAGAAAATGGTTAATAGATTCATTTTTTATTACTAGAATTTCTCGCCTAATGCGCTGAGTCATGTTGTTGAGATTTCTTTTGTCCCGAGGATCACGGCTTTGTTGCCACTTTCTTCTTAGTTTCCTTTTTTCCAATATAAGGTCTCTAATTTCCTTTGGATAGTTTTTTCCCTTAAAAATTCTCTTTGGTTTTGGACTGTTTTCCCAAGCTGCTCGTTGAATATTTGTAACAAAATAATCAACTTCTTTATCGATTTGTTCTGGCGTTTGCAATGGTACTGATAGGTTTATTTTTTCTGACAGACTTTGTTTAAAACTAATCCAGTCAGTCAGTTTATTAACTAGTGAGATATTTGCTTCTTTCTTTATTATGTTTTTACTAAGAGTTAGAATAATAGGTGAATGATCTGAGTGTAAATCAAAACTTTCTTCTATATCTACAAAACTTAAAGATATATTTTTTACTATAAAAAAATCAATTAGATCTGGAATTTTTCCTGGATCTGTTGGATAGTATGTGGGCTTACCAGTTGATATCGGCTCACATTGATATTCACTAATAGCTTGCAAAAGTTCTTTTCCTTTAGAGTTCGTCAGTCTAGATCCCCAGTAGGTATTTTTTGCATTAAAGTCACCTCCAATTATAAAACGGTTTCCTAATTTTCTGAGAAAATTAAGATATTGATTTTTCTTTAGTAAGTGCCTTGGTGGTATATAGACAGCACTTATGACTAATGTATATGTTTTGGTTTTTACACTTACTAATGTAGCTTGAATCTCTATGGTTTTATATCCCATCTCCTCATAGTGTGATATATTTTCTTTAATTATTACAGCACTTCCCCCATGTGCAGTATTGCTAGGGTGAGTTGTATGATACACTTTATAACCTTTAAATTTAATGTGAGACTGGTTAGTGAAATGCGTTTCTGACACAAGACAGACGTCAATTTTTTCTATGTCTAGAATAACTTGCAAGTCTTGCTGATGTTGCAAGAGACCATTGGCATTCCAAGCTAGGATTCTAAGATTACTGACCATTTTGAGGCATATTGGTAGCTCCGTTATTGCTACTTTCTAGTTTAGTTAATCGCTCATCAAGTTTGTTCAATTTCTCCAAAATTAATTGTAGTGTTTGTTCCATAGTATTTTGACTACTGATATTAATATCAGGTATAGTAGCTGTTGCTGCTACTTGGCTGTATGTCCTTGTCACAGAGTTTTGTGTGACTGTGTTTCTTGTCTGTTGGTTTTGTCTATTTGTACTCACGTTTGGTATGAGATTCGGTTTCTTAGGTTTATTTTTCAATTTTTGTATTTCCTTAGCAACAAGGCATCCTCTGTAGTTAGCAGGATGCTTGCCTCCACAGTGGATGCATTTTGGCTCAGATTCTTTTGGTTTGGGGCATTCTACAGTAAGATGTTTCCCCGTGCATTTTACGCAACGTGGTTCTTTAGCGCAATATTTTTGCGTGTGTCCATAAGATTGGCATCTTTTGCATTGAGGGACTAACTTTGAGGTTTTTAGTGCTTTTATTTCCACTTCAATCCCAAGGATACTGGAAATTTCAAAAATTTTGTTGATATCTTCATCGTGGCTGAATGTGAGCATAAACATGTTAAGAGGTTGTCTTGTTCTCCATTTAAGTTTGTTGCTGGCCTCCAGTGCCTTAAAACCTTTTTTTTGTAGATCAGCTACAATTTTTTGTGGGTCACATGAGAAGTGTAGCCTATTCGCTATTACTCTAATTGGCCTTATTTGTTTGTTTTCGTATGAGTGCCATTGATGCTTTATTTCATTAAGCATTTTAGTAACCAGCCGATAGCTGTCTGCGTCTTGTACATTTATTTTAATATTTTCGTTATTTAAAACTTTTATTTTAACTCCTTGTATGATATTTAACTTTTCATAAATATCATTAAAATTATTTACGCCATTTACCATAATCGGTGGAGGTAATGGAGCTTTTTTAACCTTAGTTGGGGGTTCTTCATTTTGTGTTTTATTGGAGGGCTCTCCAGTGCCCGAGCTTTGTTGTGGTGGTGAGAGTGAAGTATCCATTCGACGTTTTTTCCAACCTTTTCCTTTTTGTCTGATCCACTCAGTTTCTCTTGCCAGATCGTCCTCATCAGTAATGTAGTCCATGTCAGACTCTTCTTTTTTAGTGACTTTTGTCTCTAAATCTGCAAATTTTCTTTGCATACTTTCCAGTTGACTTCGGAGATAATCCACTTGTACACTAAGTGAATTTTTTTCGTTTTGGGATTTTTTCCATTCGCTATATAAAACCTCTTCATTTTGTGTTCTAGCATGGCTATCCTGAAATAATTCGGCATTATCCATTTTTTCTTGATTTTGTTTGGGCTTTTCGCTAATTTTTAAAACAAGTTTCACAGGTGATGGTACACTTTTTTTGCTTTCAAACATGATATATTATTTATAATACACATTGTATATAGATTCTCAACACAGGTATCTCGCGCGCGATGTTTTTTGTAAACAAAACAAACTCCGACTTTGACCTCGTTAGCACTCTACATTTTATAGTTAAGTTATTGTAGTTATTTTATAAGTTTTGAAATAGTTCTTAAAAAATGGCTATTATTATGGCTAAGAAAAATAAAAAATACGTTTTTTTCTATTTTTCTCGAACATTTTGAGGTTGTGTAAAAAATGACATCTACAAATATTTTAGACATTTTTATGGCAAATGACTTTTCTTTACGTCACTTTTTTCTCCGACAACTTTCGCCGAAAATTGCAATAATACGATTCCCCGCCTCTTTTTACCCCCCTCCAAACCTAACCCGCAACGCCACTACTCACGCATTTTTTTTTAACTTCATTTTTCGTTGCTCTACAATTTCCAATGCTTTAAGTCCTGTTAATAATTTTCCTTTTTCTTGCCTTAAAATATGGTAATTTCACTAGCCTATTAGGATTGGCTGTACCATAGGACGGAAATCTTTATGGATCCATGCATAAATTAAATTATGTACGACAAAAATGACACCCATGACAGATTATATGACCCTAGGGGTGTCCCAGGTCAAATATGACCTAAAATCCACTAATGCATCCTGCCAAATATTCGCCTTACCGAAAGACTGGGACACCCCTTAGAAATATTAAGTTTTGACCCATGCATATCGCATATGCACGAAAAGAAAAATTAAACCAAAAAGTCACACAACTTGAGAACGATCTTGAAAAATTAAAAGCTCATAAAACTTTAGACAATAGACAAAACAACCTTATTTTAATGGGTCTGGCAGCAAATGAACAAAGAGCCAAAACTGATTTACAAATAGTTGCTAAAGTACTTAATGTGGATATTAAGGAAAATGATTTATCCGTCAAAAAAAGGCAAAACATCTACTCAAATTGGACTTGAAGGCGGAGAACGGAGCATCTTTATTAATGAGGATAGCTCAAAAGAGGTACGAGCATTATTCAATAAGGCTCGGGAACTCAAGAAAAAAGGATACGAATTTATATGGCGCAAAAATGGCAAAGTATTTTGTCGAAAGTCCGAGAATACCGACAAAGTTAGGCTAAAAGATGTCGACCATGTAAATAGCATATTGGATGGTAGAAGAGGGAGAGGAGGGTAGTTTTTCTAGTGTTTAAAAAATAGTTAGTTTTAGGCTAGGATGAAGTAGTTAAAATTCTTATGGCGAACCCAATATTTGATATTTTTGATAGTCTAGACCAGGAGGCTCGAAAATAGAGTCAAGAATCTGTAGAGGATATTGATAGTTTTGTTAGCAGGCAAATAGCATATCAAGCTACTTAAATACCATTTTTTCAAATTTTATACAATAATATACAATTTTGATGAATTTTTGGTTTTTTTTGGAATTCACACAACTAAACAATATTGATGTTATAATCTTGGAAGAAACACGATACATTCCAGATACCCGCAACTTTACAATACCCGGCTTTACCACAATCTTTAACAATAGCACAATAACAAATGATGGACTCCTTTTATTTATTAACAATAAAATTAGCTTTGATTTAGAGCACACAATGATGCCTCTATCAAAGGCAATGATAAGTAAATTGACATTTAAATCAAACCACAAATGTATAAATATTTTTGCATGCTATAGGTCTCCTAATACACATAAGAAAGATTTTACTTTAGACTTGGAAATGTATTTTAGTAATATAAAAAAAAATGAAAATTATGATATATTTATAGGAGATATAAACATTGATATTTTGAGAGCTGACATTACAGAAAATAATAATTATCTCACTATGCTACTATCACAAGGATTTACCTCCAGGATAAACAATTACACAAGGGTAACAGAAGAAACAAAAACCTGTATTGATCACATATTTATAGGAAAAAACCTTTTGTCGAAGCGTACAGCATGCAGTTCATCGATATTAAATGTGAATATAACTGACCATTATCCAATTTACTTATCATTATCATATACAAAAACAAAAGATAGAACAGAAAACATAGAAAACAATCAACATACTAAAATAAAATCTAAATATGAACGATTTAACTCTTTGCTTGCTCATAAAAATTGGAGGGAAGTCACGGATGTAAACTGTCCAAGAGAAGCTTACACCAAATTTATCTCTGAACTAACTAACATTTGTGATAGCTGCAGGACAATTACAAACATTAAAATAAAGCGCAATAAAATAAAACCATGGATAACAGATGCAATAATCGATTCAATTAAACACTGAGAGAACTTTAAAAAAAGTTGCTAAAACAAAAAAATAATATAGAACTAAAAGAATCATAGAAAACATGTAGAAACATTCTGAATAAAATAATATCTAAGACAAAATCAAACTATTATTTAGAAAAAATAAGCACAAGCCAAAATGATATGAAAACATTGTACAAAATTGTTGGAGAAGCTACAAATGACTCGGAAAAAAGAGATACATATATTGCAATCAAGAGAGAAAGTGGGGACAGCTTTTCTGATGATAAGGAGATGGCTGATTATTGTAACCAATATTTCATCAACATTGGATCAGAAATGGCAAAAAAAATTGAAGAACCACAGCAAAAATTTCAAAACGAATACCCAAGCATAGAAAATTCAATGTTTTTTCGACCAGTAAATCGAAATGAACTTGAGCTCATATCTACATTAAAAAATAATAGTGCCCCGGGTTATGATGGAATTTCGTCTAAACTTGTTAAAAGCTATCACAAATACCTTTTAGATCCTCTAGTACATATCATAAACTTAATATTTTTGTCAGGGAGGATACCCGACGAGTTTAAGTTATCGGTAATCACACCTATTTATAGACAAGGTAATAAAAAGTATATTAAAAACTATCGGCCTGTGAGTCTTATTACAACATTCGCCAAACTATTTGAGAAATGTGTCAAATCGAGACTCTACAAACATCTGCTAAAATATAAGCTTCTACACCCAAAGCAATTTGGATTCAAAGCCAAGACCAGTACGAGTGATGCAATGTATGATGTAATAAATAACCTCAAAAGAAATTTAGATGAAGGAAATAAATGCATTGCTGTATTTTTAGATTTGGCAAAGGCCTTCAATACGGTGCCTCATCAAAAGCTTCTTGAGATTTTAGAACAGTCAGGAGTGAGAGGCATTGTGTTCGAGGTCTTTAAAGAATATTTTGCAGGAAGAAAACAAAAGCTTAAAATTAATAACACATATAGTAGCATGCTAACAATAGAAATGGGCGTTCCTCAAAGTACGGTCTTGGGTCCCTTGTTATTTATTTTGTACATAAACTTGTTGATGAAAATAAATGGAGTAAAAGGGTTAGTTGTCGCATACGCAGATGACACAGTTTGTCTCTTTTATGCAGATACCTGGGAAATGGCGAAGGAAACAGCAGAGAAAGGAATGGCAATCATAAAACTATGGCTGGATCATAGTAAATTATCCTTAAATATCGAAAAAACCATTTATGTCGCTTTTTCCCTAAATGATTCAAATAGACCAAAGTTTAACAAATTAACTATTAACAACACAAATGTTCAGATTTAAGAGGTACAACATACCAAATACCTAGGAATACAAATTGATAAAAATCTTAAATGGAATGTCCAAGTTGAAACTGTCGTAAAGAGACTAAGAAGGTTTATACACAAATTTTATGAATTAAGAAAATTTCTAAGTAAAAAACACTTAATTATAGTCTATCAAGCTTTTGTTGAATCAATCATCAGATACGGTATCCTCGTATGGGGGGCATTACATGATAATGCACTTCAACCGTTAAAAGTAATCCAAAATTACATCCTAAAAATAATATTTAAAAAAGACAGACTCTATCTAACCAACCAAATATACATTGAAAACCAAATCTTGAATACAAGGCTTCTATATTTTCATACAACACTTATATTTTACCACAAAAATCCTAAACTTAAAGAAACACTTAATCACGAGCATGATACAGTAAATAAAAAGAGCATGATACAAGAAATAAAAAAAACTTAAAAACACCATACCAAAGCACAACCGCAGGCCAAAGATTTATAACATCAATAGGACCGAAAATTATTAATATTCTACCCCCAGAAATTAAAGAAATAAAAAATCATAAAATGTATTCGAAAACTTGCAAAAGATATTTAATTGAAAATTATGAATTATTTATGGCAATCATATAAAAAAACTAGGTCTAGACACTTGACAAATGCAAGATCAAAGTTATTTAAGACCATTTAGGTGATTAGTTTTTTGTTTGATTATTATTTTTTTTGTATAAGTATTTTTTCCTGATCATTTACCTGCAACATTTTTTGTAGACTTGGATGCATACAGGTGCACATGCACTTTTGCTTACTTTATACTACTTACTTTATGTTACTAGTGACAGTAATAGTTGAATGTAATAGCAGGTTAAATAAATAAATTAATTCAATACTTATTGCAACTGAAAAGAAGCTTAACATAAAAGACTGGGATAAAATACTTCTCTCAGTATACTGTCCTCATTACAAGAACTTCTTTAATAACGATCCTAAACTATCTGACAAATATCTATACCATCAAGGGTGGATCCAGAGGTGCTTCTCGGGGGGGGGCACTTTAGGTGAAATTCTGTGTTGGTAAAAAACGGTATATATTTTTTTAAGCAGCATTTTACTAAATTAGTCAGAACTAAAAAGTACAATATTTATTTTGAATTTTTATTAGCAAAAACCTTACTTTTTACAAATTTTTTGTATATTCAGAAAATTCTCGGGGGGGGGGCAAGTGCCCCTAGTGCCCCCCCCCCTGGATCCGCTACTGTATACCATACCACTTTTTTTTAAAAAGTTTATTTACAAATGAGACTAAATAACCGATACACTCTTAATACTGACTATGCGTTATACAGGGTGTCCCAACTAAAAGGTAACAGAGGTGTCTTTGGCTATTTTTCGTACAAGTTTGAAGAAACGCTCGGACACGTCGATTTTGTTTGCGAAGGGGATACTTTTTGGCTATCTTGAAATTTTTGTAACACGCACTATCTTCGACGGGTATAATCGGTATACCTTACGCCTTTATTTTAAATAGAGAAAGTCAGTCTAGTGATACCTTGTTTGAAGTTCTCTTAAATATATTTACAATCGTGTAAAAGTTTTGAAAATCCATTGATTAGTTTTCAAGATATTTGCTTTCAAATTTTCAAATTTAACATTGAATGATTAAATTAAATCTGAAAAATATAAAATTTTAATAAAATTTTTATTTTACCAGTTCATGTTAAATTTGAAAGTTTGAAGGCAATTATCTCAGAAACTAATGGATAGATTTTTGAATTTGCTCAAAATATAAGGGAAAAGTATACAAGTGTTCTAACTTTTGTAGTTCGGGGCCTAAGACGGAAATTTAGGGGCTTGTCTGCATTTTCGCGTACCGTGACGAAATTTGGCACAAGGTTACCAGACACCTAGAGATGCCATTTTAGAAGTAATGCCTCGATGGAACCCAGTGCAGGGCCAAGATACAAGGGCGTACTGGAGGTGGGACAGGAATAATTGATAAATTAAATATAAAACTAGTTTCGCGTACAATTTTTGTTTCTTTAACTTTATAGGTATGTAGCTTATAAATTCAAAAAATCTATTAAAATTAAAGGTTTTTTTTGAGGGGGAGAGGGAGCAAAACTTAGGAGGATAAATTGTTAAAATCTTATTTCGTCTAAGCTGGTCGTGTGAGGTATCGATTTCTAGGTAATTTAGTATTCTAAACCAAAATAAATATCAATTGAGTCAATACGTCAAACAGTTCACATGATATGTCAAAAACTTAATCTGCAGGGGATTATTTAAAATACCTGACCAAGCCTAACTTAATAAAATTTGATAACTTAGTGTAGTGTAGTAAAAGTAAAAGTGGACACTTGTAATGGGCTTCTAGTGCACGGCTAATATCGTAAGATATTGCACTAAAACGGTAAAAATATTGTGGTTTGATTTTTAAAAGATTTTTTTGTACGAATCTCAAAAGCTTCTTATATTTTAGCATGTTTTTAGCAAGAATTGTTTTGTTCTATACGGGGGATATCCAAAAAGTCTGCAAACCTGTAATGAGTTTCTAGTGCACGGCTAATATCGATAAAATTTTAATATGTTGTTCGTCTCACCTTATTGATCAATAGTTGTCATGGGTCCAATTCCATCCTATGACTAGTACTGGAGATACGGGGGCAATCCAAACGATTGTGCACTAAAACGGTAAAAATGCTGTGGTTTGATTTTTAAAAGGTTTTTTTTTGTACCAATCACAAAAATATCTCTTATGTACATAAATTAGCATGTTTTTAGTAAAAAATATAGATTTTCTATACGGAGATATCAAAAAGTAAATTAAAATACGTACGTAAAATAATCGAAAAGATTGACTATATAGAACAAAATAAATGTATTTTTACCTCTAAAACCAAATTTTGATGAACATTTTTTTACGAGGTACACATAAAAAGTAGTGCAGGGTTAAATTATAACCAAAACTTACCTTAAACAAAATAATGGGATATGCTCGCCATAAGGAGCATATCAGTTACCCATCTACCAATAATTTAGGGCAAGTCCTGGATGCAGGTCATCGAAATAATGTCGAAGATTTACCCGAAATAATTGATTGACTATTGCTACAGAAATGCGAAAGAAGAATAAAACGTCTGATCCAAATAACGACTTTGTAATTTTTGAGACATCTACTATTTAGAGTATTAAGGAACTTTAATTATTATTTTTAAATATTGCTTGATAGAATTTTGTTTTAAGAAAGTTGTTTGGTTACAATTTATAACTGCACTACTTTTCATGTATGCCTCGTAAAAAAGTTTCATTAAAGTTTGGTTTTAAAGGTAAGAAGACATTTATTTTGGTCTAATCGAAAAGGTTGACTAGAACCTTTTCGATTATTTTACCAACGTATTTTAATTAACTTTTTGGATACCCCCATATAGAAAATCCATATTTTTTGCTAAAAACATGCTAATATATGTACATAAGAGATACTTTTGTGACTAGTACAAAAAGAGCTTTTAAAAATCAAGCCACATCATTTTTACCGTTTTAGTGCAATATCGTTTGAATTGCCCCCGTGTCTCCGAAACTAGTCATAGGATGGAATTGCGTTCATTACAACTATTGATCAGTAAAGTGAGACGAACAACATATTAAAATTTTATCGATACTAGCCGTGCACTAGAAACTCATTACAGGTTTGCAGACTTTTTGGATATCCCCCGTACAGGAAAATAACAATTTTTGCTAAAAACATGCTAAAACGTAGACGCTTATGAGATTCGTAAAAAAAATTTTTTTACCGTTTTAGTGCAATATATTTTAAATTGCTCTTGTATCTCCGAAACTGGTCATAGGATGGAATTGGGCCCATAACCATTATTGGTCAGTAAGGTGAGACAAACAACATACTAAAATTTGCACTAGAAACCCATAACAAGTGTGCAGGATCCTTTCTAGAATTTTTAATTTTTAACATAATCTGCCAATTCTTATGTACCAAAGCATACACTTTTAATAAAATTACATAATTGCATCCAATTTGAGATTGGTTGTTAGAAGTGAAAACTTAAATAGATATTTGAGAAATACGGATAATACACATTATATAAAAAAATATTTTTTATAAAATTAAAATTACTGTATTTCATTAATAACTTTTTACTTAAGAAGAAAAAGTCATGACAGCTTTTATTTACAAATAATTTTTTTATGGATTGCTGGTACTGTATACTATGTGTATCTTTTAAAAATTATTTTTTACTATAACTCACCTACGCGTCGTTTAATTTTGTCCTTGTTCCACCAATTTAGTTAACGGAAAAATTTTAACAGTTTGCCTAATTAACCGACCTTGTAGTTTTCATAATAACAAAGTTCAAAATATTACCGATTTTAATTTGAATACCCTGTATGTTTTAAGGTCTCTAACTAACAGCTACATAAGTGATTAATAGTTTAACTCTATTGTATATTTTCTAATTTTATAAGTGCTGGGAATAACGTTTTACGTATTTAAAAAAAAATTATATTGACAAAAGAAACACCATGTATTTTCTTAAAATTACAAAGCTAAGTAAAACAATCTACACCATGTAAAAAACGCCTTATTCTAGCTATAACAAGTAGTAAAATTATGGGGGTATCTTAAACTGTATAACCGATATAACGAAAAGTTTGAAACTACTATACTTTACATGATTTTTTTAATATCACCTTGTATTTTTCAGCATATTACAAAATTACACTAACTTAAATTTTTTTGTCATAGCCTGTAATGGGGAACAAACTGTCCCCAGTTTCGTTGCAAAAAGTCTTATTAACGCAGTAGCTACAATAAATAATGTAGAAAAACAGTAAAAATGAAAGCAAAGTTGTTGTGGCCTAGTATACACGTTCAGGAAATGGAACGAAAATACTTTATTGTCTAGTTACTTTTTAACACTCTGTATAAAAAAAATTATTTAAAGAAATAAAAGCTGTACTAGTATTGTTGTAAAGTGCTGACTTTGGGTTTTCCACAGTGATTTGTAAAGTCGTCATAAAAAAACTACTTAATGATCATAAAAATTTTACTTATTTTTAAAAACAGCCTGCATATTTAACAGTTCACACTAATTTTTATTTTCTTTTGGTAAAAAATAAATAAAATCTAAGTATCTTTAACTTCGTATATATTTTTAAAAAATCTTCTTACGTCTAAGAAATCCACATACTTATCCATCTTTTTATATTTTTTTAATTTAGAAGTATTAAATAAAACCCCCCTGTACTCCGACCCTGTATATGTCACACCCGTCCAGCAATTTTTATTTTAAAGAAAAACAATGTGCTTATGTCCGCATTAAATTTTAACACCTTATCTTGCATAACTAAGCTCCTGGATTTTTTTTTCTACTCAATACCCACACCATAAATTTCTCAAAGAAAAATTAATTATTTTTTATTTTTTGAAAGAAAATAAAGCAATAAAACCTCTTTATCACTTATAATCGATGCTAAGTTTCATTGCTATAGTTTTACATTTGAATTTTATAAAGAATTTTAATGAGATAGATGCAATTAAAAATAAAACACCCTGTATCTTTGCTCTACACTGGGTTCGGGATGAGCAACACTTTGTGAAATAATACTATAGTGTTGTACTATAACCGTGCCAAGTTTCATTACGGTAAACAAAAATGCAGACAAAAGTGGCTTAGGCTCCGGACTATTGGGATAAACATTTGTCTCAAGAGCGAATGAAACGCAGGTTTCAGATTAGAACTTTAAAAATGACAAACAATATGAGATGTTGAGCAACTCTTTATTTTTGAATATATTAGGGGCTGGCCAACGGAATGGTTGTAAAACAGTACCCGAGAATAGCAAGCTTTTCTCGGCCAGTACGACAAGTACGAAAAATCCTAATGCGCGCGCACACAGAGAGTAGAAAGTAAAATAGACGAAAACAATTTAAACAGAACGTAGTAAAAGCAATTTAAGGCAAATGTACTTTTGTCAATCCGTAAAAATGTCAAAAATTAAACACACGATACGCAATGAAGAAGAGACGCAAAATTCATCGAAACGTAATTATGTTAAAACAGGTCAAACTGTAAAAGTCGAATCGAAAACTCATCGATTATATAACTCAGCTGCAAAAAACTACCGATGTTACCAAATGTAGTGTTACATCATACTCGCCTAACTTAAGAGCCTGTCAAAACCTAACCGGTCAGCGCCAGTTCAATGAATTTAACCAAGAAATTTTGCTAAATTTGACCACATCGTACCTTCATTTTCGACTTTTCTACCGTTCGATCTTTTTGCATTTCGACAAAACTACGTTTCGATGATTTTGCGTCTTTTCTTCATTGCATATTAATTTTCGACATTTTAACGGATCGACAAAACTACTATTCGTTTAAATTATTTTCGACAACTTTACGGATCGACAACAATACATCTTCCTTGAGTTGCTTTCTGCTCTTTTATTTTTTTTTAAAAAGTTTATTTACAAATGAGACTAAATAACCGATACACTCTTAATACTGACTATGCGTTATACAGGGTGTCCCAACTAAAAGGTAACAGAGGTGTCTTTGGCTATTTTTCGTACAAGTTTGAAGAAACGCTCGGACACGTCGATTTTGTTTGCGAAGGGGATACTTTTTGGCTATCTTGAAATTTTTGTAACACGCACTATCTTCGACGGGTATAATCGGTATACCTTACGCCTTTATTTTAAATAGAGAAAGTCAGTCTAGTGATACCTTGTTTGAAGTTCTCTTAAATATATTTACAATCGTGTAAAAGTTTTGAAAATCCATTGATTAGTTTTCAAGATATTTGCTTTCAAATTTTCAAATTTAACATTGAATGATTAAATTAAATCTGAAAAATATAAAATTTTAATAAAATTTTTATTTTACCAGTTCATGTTAAATTTGAAAGTTTGAAGGCAATTATCTCAGAAACTAATGGATAGATTTTTGAATTTGCTCAAAATATAAGGGAAAAGTATACAAGTGTTCTAACTTTTGTAGTTCGGGGCCTAAGACGGAAATTTAGGGGCTTGTCTGCATTTTCGCGTACCGTGACGAAATTTGGCACAAGGTTACCAGACACCTAGAGATGCCATTTTAGAAGTAATGCCTCGATGGAACCCAGTGCAGGGCCAAGATACAAGGGCGTACTGGAGGTGGGACAGGAATAATTGATAAATTAAATATAAAACTAGTTTCGCGTACAATTTTTGTTTCTTTAACTTTATAGGTATGTAGCTTATAAATTCAAAAAATCTATTAAAATTAAAGGTTTTTTTTGAGGGGGAGAGGGAGCAAAACTTAGGAGGATAAATTGTTAAAATCTTATTTCGTCTAAGCTGGTCGTGTGAGGTATCGATTTCTAGGTAATTTAGTATTCTAAACCAAAATAAATATCAATTGAGTCAATACGTCAAACAGTTCACATGATATGTCAAAAACTTAATCTGCAGGGGATTATTTAAAATACCTGACCAAGCCTAACTTAATAAAATTTGATAACTTAGTGTAGTGTAGTAAAAGTAAAAGTGGACACTTGTAATGGGCTTCTAGTGCACGGCTAATATCGTAAGATATTGCACTAAAACGGTAAAAATATTGTGGTTTGATTTTTAAAAGATTTTTTTGTACGAATCTCAAAAGCTTCTTATATTTTAGCATGTTTTTAGCAAGAATTGTTTTGTTCTATACGGGGGATATCCAAAAAGTCTGCAAACCTGTAATGAGTTTCTAGTGCACGGCTAATATCGATAAAATTTTAATATGTTGTTCGTCTCACCTTATTGATCAATAGTTGTCATGGGTCCAATTCCATCCTATGACTAGTACTGGAGATACGGGGGCAATCCAAACGATTGTGCACTAAAACGGTAAAAATGCTGTGGTTTGATTTTTAAAAGGTTTTTTTTTGTACCAATCACAAAAATATCTCTTATGTACATAAATTAGCATGTTTTTAGTAAAAAATATAGATTTTCTATACGGAGATATCAAAAAGTAAATTAAAATACGTACGTAAAATAATCGAAAAGATTGACTATATAGAACAAAATAAATGTATTTTTACCTCTAAAACCAAATTTTGATGAACATTTTTTTACGAGGTACACATAAAAAGTAGTGCAGGGTTAAATTATAACCAAAACTTACCTTAAACAAAATAATGGGATATGCTCGCCATAAGGAGCATATCAGTTACCCATCTACCAATAATTTAGGGCAAGTCCTGGATGCAGGTCATCGAAATAATGTCGAAGATTTACCCGAAATAATTGATTGACTATTGCTACAGAAATGCGAAAGAAGAATAAAACGTCTGATCCAAATAACGACTTTGTAATTTTTGAGACATCTACTATTTAGAGTATTAAGGAACTTTAATTATTATTTTTAAATATTGCTTGATAGAATTTTGTTTTAAGAAAGTTGTTTGGTTACAATTTATAACTGCACTACTTTTCATGTATGCCTCGTAAAAAAGTTTCATTAAAGTTTGGTTTTAAAGGTAAGAAGACATTTATTTTGGTCTAATCGAAAAGGTTGACTAGAACCTTTTCGATTATTTTACCAACGTATTTTAATTAACTTTTTGGATACCCCCATATAGAAAATCCATATTTTTTGCTAAAAACATGCTAATATATGTACATAAGAGATACTTTTGTGACTAGTACAAAAAGAGCTTTTAAAAATCAAGCCACATCATTTTTACCGTTTTAGTGCAATATCGTTTGAATTGCCCCCGTGTCTCCGAAACTAGTCATAGGATGGAATTGCGTTCATTACAACTATTGATCAGTAAAGTGAGACGAACAACATATTAAAATTTTATCGATACTAGCCGTGCACTAGAAACTCATTACAGGTTTGCAGACTTTTTGGATATCCCCCGTACAGGAAAATAACAATTTTTGCTAAAAACATGCTAAAACGTAGACGCTTATGAGATTCGTAAAAAAAATTTTTTTACCGTTTTAGTGCAATATATTTTAAATTGCTCTTGTATCTCCGAAACTGGTCATAGGATGGAATTGGGCCCATAACCATTATTGGTCAGTAAGGTGAGACAAACAACATACTAAAATTTGCACTAGAAACCCATAACAAGTGTGCAGGATCCTTTCTAGAATTTTTAATTTTTAACATAATCTGCCAATTCTTATGTACCAAAGCATACACTTTTAATAAAATTACATAATTGCATCCAATTTGAGATTGGTTGTTAGAAGTGAAAACTTAAATAGATATTTGAGAAATACGGATAATACACATTATATAAAAAAATATTTTTTATAAAATTAAAATTACTGTATTTCATTAATAACTTTTTACTTAAGAAGAAAAAGTCATGACAGCTTTTATTTACAAATAATTTTTTTATGGATTGCTGGTACTGTATACTATGTGTATCTTTTAAAAATTATTTTTTACTATAACTCACCTACGCGTCGTTTAATTTTGTCCTTGTTCCACCAATTTAGTTAACGGAAAAATTTTAACAGTTTGCCTAATTAACCGACCTTGTAGTTTTCATAATAACAAAGTTCAAAATATTACCGATTTTAATTTGAATACCCTGTATGTTTTAAGGTCTCTAACTAACAGCTACATAAGTGATTAATAGTTTAACTCTATTGTATATTTTCTAATTTTATAAGTGCTGGGAATAACGTTTTACGTATTTAAAAAAAAATTATATTGACAAAAGAAACACCATGTATTTTCTTAAAATTACAAAGCTAAGTAAAACAATCTACACCATGTAAAAAACGCCTTATTCTAGCTATAACAAGTAGTAAAATTATGGGGGTATCTTAAACTGTATAACCGATATAACGAAAAGTTTGAAACTACTATACTTTACATGATTTTTTTAATATCACCTTGTATTTTTCAGCATATTACAAAATTACACTAACTTAAATTTTTTTGTCATAGCCTGTAATGGGGAACAAACTGTCCCCAGTTTCGTTGCAAAAAGTCTTATTAACGCAGTAGCTACAATAAATAATGTAGAAAAACAGTAAAAATGAAAGCAAAGTTGTTGTGGCCTAGTATACACGTTCAGGAAATGGAACGAAAATACTTTATTGTCTAGTTACTTTTTAACACTCTGTATAAAAAAAATTATTTAAAGAAATAAAAGCTGTACTAGTATTGTTGTAAAGTGCTGACTTTGGGTTTTCCACAGTGATTTGTAAAGTCGTCATAAAAAAACTACTTAATGATCATAAAAATTTTACTTATTTTTAAAAACAGCCTGCATATTTAACAGTTCACACTAATTTTTATTTTCTTTTGGTAAAAAATAAATAAAATCTAAGTATCTTTAACTTCGTATATATTTTTAAAAAATCTTCTTACGTCTAAGAAATCCACATACTTATCCATCTTTTTATATTTTTTTAATTTAGAAGTATTAAATAAAACCCCCCTGTACTCCGACCCTGTATATGTCACACCCGTCCAGCAATTTTTATTTTAAAGAAAAACAATGTGCTTATGTCCGCATTAAATTTTAACACCTTATCTTGCATAACTAAGCTCCTGGATTTTTTTTTCTACTCAATACCCACACCATAAATTTCTCAAAGAAAAATTAATTATTTTTTATTTTTTGAAAGAAAATAAAGCAATAAAACCTCTTTATCACTTATAATCGATGCTAAGTTTCATTGCTATAGTTTTACATTTGAATTTTATAAAGAATTTTAATGAGATAGATGCAATTAAAAATAAAACACCCTGTATCTTTGCTCTACACTGGGTTCGGGATGAGCAACACTTTGTGAAATAATACTATAGTGTTGTACTATAACCGTGCCAAGTTTCATTACGGTAAACAAAAATGCAGACAAAAGTGGCTTAGGCTCCGGACTATTGGGATAAACATTTGTCTCAAGAGCGAATGAAACGCAGGTTTCAGATTAGAACTTTAAAAATGACAAACAATATGAGATGTTGAGCAACTCTTTATTTTTGAATATATTAGGGGCTGGCCAACGGAATGGTTGTAAAACAGTACCCGAGAATAGCAAGCTTTTCTCGGCCAGTACGACAAGTACGAAAAATCCTAATGCGCGCGCACACAGAGAGTAGAAAGTAAAATAGACGAAAACAATTTAAACAGAACGTAGTAAAAGCAATTTAAGGCAAATGTACTTTTGTCAATCCGTAAAAATGTCAAAAATTAAACACACGATACGCAATGAAGAAGAGACGCAAAATTCATCGAAACGTAATTATGTTAAAACAGGTCAAACTGTAAAAGTCGAATCGAAAACTCATCGATTATATAACTCAGCTGCAAAAAACTACCGATGTTACCAAATGTAGTGTTACATCATACTCGCCTAACTTAAGAGCCTGTCAAAACCTAACCGGTCAGCGCCAGTTCAATGAATTTAACCAAGAAATTTTGCTAAATTTGACCACATCGTACCTTCATTTTCGACTTTTCTACCGTTCGATCTTTTTGCATTTCGACAAAACTACGTTTCGATGATTTTGCGTCTTTTCTTCATTGCATATTAATTTTCGACATTTTAACGGATCGACAAAACTACTATTCGTTTAAATTATTTTCGACAACTTTACGGATCGACAACAATACATCTTCCTTGAGTTGCTTTCTGCTCTTTTATTTTTGTACGGTTTGGCCTTTTTGCGATTTGACTTTTTTACGGTTCAATTCTTTTTTCGTTTTCGACTGAACTCTGTTTCGATGCTTTTACGTTTTAACTATATATCTTCAATAATTTTACGGATCGTCAAAACTACGTTTCTTCTAAATTATTTTAGTCTATTTTACTTTCGATTGTTTGTTATTTTCGACTTAATTACGGCCCAAAAAATTTTTTTCGACCATCTTACGTTTCGAGAAAACTTTTTTCGATGTTTTTATGGATCATCAGCACTTACACAAACTTTTAATGCAACGTGCAGTTGAAACGCAAATAGAAGTTTTCGGGCCGTTTTTATCAAATGGTGAGTTGGAACGAAGCTAAAAAATATCAGCTAAATAATGGCCCGAAAAACCAAAATTATAGTTTGAGAGGCTTCACAGCGGCGCAAATCACTAGTGTAAATCCTTTATAAAACTTTTTTTTGCTTCGAAGCAATTAAGCACATATAAACTAGAGACCTTGTATGTATGACATATTCCAAAGAATTAGAGACGCGAGAAACTTATCAAAATCAAATTTATCATAACAAAAACATTTCATGTAAAAAAAAAACAAGTTCGCGAAAATGGTATTCCGAAAAAAGAATTGAGATAAAAGTAAGTGTGGAAGTTTGAGTTTCGTATGTCATTCCGAAGTAAAGTTTACATAGGTTAAATATGGGCTGAAATGTTTTAAGAAAAGATGGTATACCGCAGATTCGGCGAACTTGGCGGGGCACTGCCGTGCCCCCAGATTTTTATCAAAATAAATCGTGGTTCTACTACGTTTTACCTCGCTTGTCAAAACGCACTATATAACGATTTTTTGCATGAAAATGATTCTTTGGACTATTATTAGTCGATTTGGATAAACGGGAAATTAAAAAAAAAGTTTGTAACATTCCATTGGTGACGAAACTGCGAGCGAACTGAATGTGTTGTTGTTGATTGTGAACATTATAATTTTCTACCACTTGATGTAACACAAAATTGATATAAAATAAGAGAATATAATATATTACATTCTGGACTGCTATTTTTATGAAACTACAATAAGTAGAAATTAATCCTATTGGTGCTGAAACTGCGACGAAACTAAATTTATTCATGAATGTAAATATATGAAAATGAAATAAATAAAATTTTCAACTATTCTTATTCTAGTCATAAAAATAATAATTCAGCTTTTAGTTTTTAATTTAGGTAGGCAGAATGACAAAATATTAGTTGCCATACTAACTAAATAATCAAGTCAATCAAAACTGTATGTTTTGCTGGTGTCTCGTCGAAGAAAAAATTGGCATTGTTGTGAGTCAAAAAATAGATTTTAAATTTCCTCAATTTGGTGTGGAATGTTCTTACCGAATACCACGCGAGGTTAAATTAAATCCGTAAATTTTTTCTCGCTAATGAATATTTTTAGAAAATTATTAATTATAAAAATATTCATTAGCTCGAAAAAATTTCCGGAAATAATTTAACCTCTAGTGGTATTACTAGTGAAAATAGTATAAAACGACCTAAACTTGTCATTAAAAGCAGAAACGCATTTTTAAACATCGAGGTAAAGTCGGCAAAGCACCACAGTTGGTTGATGAATGCATACCTGTAAAGCGCATATGCTCTACATAAGTTTTTCACCACATAAAATAATTTTGGGACAGAAACTTTTCTGAAATGTAACTGATAGTTTCACAGCACCCATTATTACCTGATATAAGAACAAAACAACTGGTGTGGTACGGACATGTACAATGAATGAATGACGAAAGACTACCTAAACAAATACTACAATGGAAACCAACTGGCCGAAGAAAACGAGGACGGCAAAGGAGAAGCTGGAGAGAAGGAATAGACAGTGAAATAAGAATAAGAGGCCTAGATGATGAATTATGGGCAAACAGAAACGAGTGGAGATTGGGTATCGGAAGACGTAGAACGTTGTGAAACCGATAAATATATATATATTATTACCTTAGGTAATCTGTGGTTTTAAGCTGAATTAAGAATACACGTGCGTTTTGTTACCAGATTTACGGGGTGATTAAACAAAAGGACTAGCCTTATTGGAAATACTATAAATAGTGTGCGGCAATAGCGTCTCTCGTGGGCTTTTTGATGAAGATTTTACACCTGTTTTAATCGATTACTAATGATCCCACCAACACTGCATGACCTGTTAACAGACCCAAAATTGTTTCAGTCAAAAAGTAAGGTTAGGTAGAATTACGCTATTAAAGATCTTTGACAAATATGTTTTATAAAATATATTTTACAAAATGTTTGACGGCCTTCTAGCCCATGTTTTCAAAAAACATGTATTTTTTGTTTTATAAAATTTAAACTAGAACACTAATAAAATTGTTATTAAAAAAGTTCGAAGTGTAATAACAAGCCCTAAACAAAACTATGAGCAAGTAATTCTGTGTGTGTTCAATAAAAACTTACCTGTTTGCATCCAGAGGGCAAAGTCCTGTTGTTCCATGGAGGGCGTGTTGCGAGTGAAAAGGCCTTATGATAGGAGTGATCATACTGTAAGATACCTACACCACTGTGGTCTAGATATAAGAGAGATCTACACTGCATTGTATACTCAAGCAATAACAATAAAGGGTAAGAAAATGGATATTCCGTATTACAGGTAGTCAAACTGGTATTTAAAACTCATTTTAAAAAACTTCTTTCTTATAAATTAATTACTAGTATTTTTATATAACATATTTATCAAAATAATTAACTTGGTATGTTCTAAGGTAAACGAAGTAAGTAAAGTAAATCATTTATTTTAGAATGTGTGCCTCACCTATTGTTAAGAAAAAAATTGTTAGCATAGTAATTTAATAATCAGGGTATTACCCTGATATCAAAGTCAAAACATTTGATACTTGATGTAGATGAAACTTAGAAAGTTTAAAATAGATGTGCCTTTCGATACGTCAAAAGAAGTAGTGGCAGCATCATTACCTTATAATACTTTATCACATTTGAAACGAATAAAAGAAAAATCTGGTTGGTATCTCATGACGTATATCGGCTAAATACATAACCAATCTTCAGAGGAGGTGGATGAGGTCTTTGATCCAAAGATGATTTGACAGCATAGTGTTTTTATACAAAAGAGGTTCATATGGCATGTTTATCATAATAAATACCATGATACGTTCTAATCTAAATGTAGTCTAATTAAATAATTGCTTTCAGGCGGTGTGCCTCATATCTAGTCAAGTAAAATTTAGACAGCATACCCATTTAACAATAAGGACATTTTCATGACACCTATGTAACAAAATTTAATTTGTTAGTTAAAGATATAGGTATGTTGTTCATATGTAATTGCTTTAAGGAGGCGTGACTTTCCTCTTTTCAGTTTTGGCTGAAGATAGTTAACTATTATATTAGTAATAGCTTCATCTGACACTAATTAGATAAAAGCTGTTTTGATATTTAGTAAGGTAGTTTATCTAAAAAAAAGTGCAGTGTGAGGCAGGTGTTACCTGACTGGGGATAAGGCAACTTGAGGCAGCATGAAGGATTTATAAATGAGAGGTATAAATGACACATTTACTGTAAAAATTATTTTGTTTTTTGTTTATATAAGTTTACTTTTACCTGTCTATTACATTAATAGCGTGTGCCTGTCCTCCAGCTAGAGTGAGGTGCGGCAGCTTCATCATATTTTTATAAATATGTTTATATGACATAATTGCAATAGAGTCTAAACTGATACTATAAGATGTTAACGCACCTGTAAATCTTTTCATACAATTCGCTTAATTAGCGACTTCAGCCCACGTCTCGTTATTAACTAAAGTAGGCACATATATTTGAATAATATGACAATATTTGACGGTGAATTATTTTGGTACTGATAACGTAGAGTTTTGTGTCACGGGCTCTTGGTATTTATTGAAAACTAGTTGAAAAGCTCAGTCGCAAGATTTTAAATAAAAGCATGAATCAACCGTTTAATAAACCAAATTGCAAACAAAAATTACGGCGGCGCGCGGCGGCAAGTTGTGCCGGCGGCAAATCGGGCCGGCGGCGGCCAGTTGGCCCGGCGGCGAATCTGCCACGGTGAGTAGGTGGCGGCAAATTTTCCTAGAGCCTGAACAGGAGTTGTATTCTGTGTTTCAAAATTCAATAACATAATTTTAATGTTAAATTCCTTGTGTGATTTCAAGACAAAACGCTTACATTTCGAGATAATAATTTTTTTGTTTATTTTGATATAGGTACTCGCCATACCATGCATAATGGAGCACTTTTTATTTTGATGATAGCAACCTTTGGTGCAACAGCGATTTTCTTTATAACGGTTAGAAATGTGAAAAAATCGCAAGAGACGAAAGTTTGAAAATAAAACAGGGATTATATTTGTTGTTTAAAAATCTAATAGTAGCTTACCACAAAAAAAAAATCCGTGGGAAAAGTCGACATGAACTCTCAAAAAGTATCACGCTGTAGATTTTTACTATTATTTGGCATCTCTAATAGTGTAGTGCCCATAGCTTAATATACGCGTCAAATTTAAGCTAAATATCTCAAAAACTGCACAAACTATAAACTAAAAAAAAAAAATTTACACCCTGTATCTCGAAAACTAAGCGTTTGCAGACCTATGTATATATGAACTTTTTGACTTGAAATCACTTCTAAAATTTTCTTATTGAATTTTGAAACACCCTGTATTTTGGGATTTGGGACGAGGGGAAATTTCCCCTTTTCCCCCTTTTAGATCCGCGCGTGGGTTCTTCGACGCCGATCGGTGAGCCCATTTATTGAGTTAGTTTAATGTTTTCGTCCGTGTGATAACCAACCCGTGAGACAACCAGCCACGGTCTTCCCCACAACCGGGAAACTAAGAATATCACATGAAGGGTACATGGGAAAAAGGGTCTAATGAACATTTATTATTTTTTACAGGAGAGCAATTTCTAGGTTTTTATTCTTTATTTAAAAGAATTTTATATCAAAAAATTTTGCTGCCTTGAGATTTAAGCAATGAAATATAATTTTTTTTTAATAAAAAAACACTCAACTGCTAAACTTACTTGTAAGTACTAGTCGCAGTTGGGTACAAAATTGATAGGTATACCTATAATGTACGACATGCTTCAACTTTTAGTTTTGATGCCCGAAGCGCACTTACAAAATTATACAGTTTTATATTTTCATGAATCAAGTTATTGGGTAATTTTGTACCCAACTGCGACTAGTAGTTACAAGTAAATTTAGCAGTTGGATGTTTTTTTATTAATTTTTTTTTTTCTTTCAAACTTTTAAGTTTAATTCTTATTCAGCGTTATAAAAAGCACTATGCATTTACAATTCATTTACCTTTACCCAAAAAGTACGTGTAGATTTTCTACGGACGCGAACAGTGTTACCTTCCATTCAGTGAAGATGGTGGAGGAGAGAGGGAGGAGGGAATTAGTAAAATGGTTTCGAAAAAAAGTCTTAATGCGTGTGCAGCAAGAATTTTTGAAATCGCTCTATATTTGTGAAAAGTACCCACATAGCACAAGAATCACATCAACGTTAAATTAACATGAACAAAAATAATAAAGTTATTTTTTACTAGAAAACAACCTCATACCATGTAATATTTGTTCTGTTAAATCTACACGCTAAAAGATAACTTAAAAACACGGTGGAATCATGCTATAAAAATGTAATTTTTGCCGAAGTTTCTGGTGCTGTGTATATAATGTTTTTTTACCCTCGTTATTTTCATGTGCCAAATTCACACTTGAAAAATCCTCCACAACATGTTCTGAAACACCACTAGATTAAGACTTCTCAAACCTACTACCTTTCTGCGTCTTTTTTTGTAACGTTTTTTTAATAACATTTTTTTAACTTAAAAGCGACGCAAAAGGAAGTTATAAAAGTTCACTAGTTTAAGACTACAGCACTTCAAGACTACAACACTTCAAGACAATTTTGAAGATGGCGTTCAAGGCAAGATAAAATTAGGGTCATTGTATCCTGGAGACGCCAGGCTTTTAGGATGCAGTGACCCTAGATAAAATATCTATACACACATTATGTCTTTTTTAAAAGCTAAACAAGATTTTTTAACAGTAAACACTTTCACAGAGTATTAATGTGTCTTTATCAGGTTAATAATGACTGATGCGTCGTGATTGTAAAGGATGAGAGATCAGATCCTTAACAGGTTTTTGGAGTTCAGAGGCCAAAAACTCCCTGATAGATTTCGTTAAAGTAAAAAATGCCGATAATAGGTGATGCTACTGCTAGTAAAATCTCAAAAATATTCACGAGAAAAGCCATGCAAGTCGCATTTTAAAATTTGTGTAGAAAAGGCGTGAATCTAATGTGACTTTGACGTTGACAAAAATCACTTAAAAATAACGTAAAAACATTGCTGTTTTAATTTGATAATGGCGTTATTACAACGCAGTTTTTAGCAACGTAATTTTTTATAACGTTAATGAATGACCTATTAAGCTTGTTTTCATATATGACGTTTTTTTCTAGCAGCTTTTAAAGTCAACGTTTTTTTTTTTCACGCGTTTTTTACGTGATTGTGCTATGTGAATATAGCTACAAGAGAAGAGAGGGAGGGGGAAACTAGTAAAATGATGTTGGAAAAAAGTCTTCAAGCGTGTGCAGAAAGAACTTTTGAAATTGGTTTATATTTGTGAAAGTTATAGCTATAACTATTACTAATAAGGATAGCGGGGAGTAAAGAGGGAGAGGCGAGGGAGGGGTGGGTTTACTAGTAAAATGGTTTTGGAAATCGCTTTATATTTAATAAAATTATACCAATATGGTTTTTGAATAGGGTGGGGGGAATGACAGAAGGGGAGATGGGTGGGAGCAGGGAGGACTGCAAAGTAACTACAGCAAATTAGAGGACATTTGCAATGAGTAATCAAATAATTTGTATGCCTTAAAGCCTACATCATGTGACAAAATGGCGTCTGAAGACCGCCATGTTGATTCCTGTTTTAAAAGATATAGCCTATAGCACCTTCGGGATCAGTAGCAATTCAACGGCACCTTTTTTGTCAAAATCGGTTCAACCGTTTCGCCTCTAGCGTGACACAAACATATATACTTACATTATTAAGTAAATAGGCAAAAATAACAAAAACTTATATAATTACAAAATATGCAGAAAAAGAAGGGGCCGATTTCAAAACACTGAGCTCTTTTTTTGTGGTAATCAAGAACTCGATTGACCATTAACGCTGACTAAACCATCTTTTTGATCTAAAGATTCAAAAGCTAATGATAAAGTGACCCGTGAATTAGGCGCTGACTCGTGACGTAGGTTGACATTAGCACCCCGACATAAATTGTAATTTTGGAACATACTCATTTGCATCTCTGTTTAAAGAAAAGCCCATTTTTTATTGCTGTCCAACTCATAGTGCTGCACAGTGGGCTCCCGGATCTGATTTTTGACCAAAATTAGAAAAATAGGTTTTGTCACAATATGTGGTTTTGAAATGAGAAAGAAGTAATTATCAATCAAAATGGCGAATTCAAAATGGCGAAGTTTCCTCTTTATGAACCGGTAAGTATAAAACTTATTTACCAGTAGGTTTCAAATTTGGAACCTTGGCGTGTCGAAAGTCGTTGAGTATAATTATGAAATCAAACTTAAAAATTACATGACGAATCCAAAAGGGCAGAGTTTTCTATTTGTGAACCGATATGTATCAAAACTGGAACTTTGGGGTGTATAAAGCCGAAAGATTTCTCACTCAAACCTAGAAAAAATATTATGGCGGATCCGAAATGGAGAACTTTTACATTTATGAACCGATATGTATTAAATCTGGAACTCTGCGGTGTTTAACGTCGCTTATTATTTTTCACTTAAACAAAAAAAAACTTGCACGGCGGACCCAAAATCTTTATCCTATAGACTATCCTATATTTATAAACCGATTTGTGTCGAACCTAGTACTTAGATTATTTAAGGTTAAAGCTCACCGTGTAATGTGGAAAAAAGCTGCGTTGAAAAGGATGAGGAGTTTACATAACTAACTAACATAAGCTAAAAATCAAACTAAAAATTAAAAATATTAAAAAAAGTTAAACGGTATTGTTTTTTGGCTCTACCAAAAACTAGAAAATAATACGAACGTAACCCTGACTTTGTAGCGGATAAGAACCTGCAAGTTTAATGACTGCATAATCAAAAAAGAATGATTTTTCTAGAAAAATGTGTTTTAAAGTGCAACAAAATAAATATTTTTAAAGCGTCCACTTTTTTATACTAGTTTGTTAAAAGTCAGGTTTGGTAAACTGCTGATGATTTAAAATAGAACCATTTACTTTAAAAGCTTTTTTACCTAATTCGTCTTTCATAAACAATTCACCTGTAAAAGTTAATTTTATCTGTAATTTTAGGTTTTTGAGATATTGCAGTTGGTTTTTATTAAGGATTGACCATATTTTTATTTGATTTTTGAAATTAGTATATAGTTAGTATTTTTATACATTATTTATATTTTTTATTAATATATATTTTTCAATATTTATTTGTTTAATTTAGCCTAAAGTGCTTTAAAAATAATAGGCAAAAACTTTTGTAGCAGAAGATTTTAAAGTACAATTTTTGAAAAATATGTATACATACTTTTTACAAAAATAAAAATTTTAAAAACATGGTTGATGAGGGAAGCAAAATTTTTGTCCATCATTTATAAGAAATCTATATTTTTATAGAATTTCAGAAATGCCTAGCAAAAACCATTGTCTGACCTGTCTACACATCAAAATTGGAATCAAAATGTACAGGTAGAAAGTCTAATTAGGGGAAAGGGGGGCAAAATGGGATACTTAATTTTATAGGCCCTTTTTTCTATTAAATGGTCACCAGTGCGTTCGTCATTTGAAATTAAGTTGGCTAGATACGTTATCTTTATGTTCTAGTTTTCAGTTTAAACGATTTAGAACTCCATCATACTTTTATTTCAATTTTTGTAAAAAGTTGCCTTTGGTAAAATAGGGTGCCTATGTGGCGAAACGGGCGGGTCGGTTGTGTAATTTAGAATCAATATTTTTGTAAGACCAGTCTTATTTATTAAAATACTAAACAAGTTAAAAATACTTATTTAAAAAATAAAAAGTTGTAATATATTGTAAATACATTTATAATAATTAAATTTAGTAATTACAAAATTTATAAAGAATTACAGCGATCAAGTCATCGCTGTCGACTCTCCTACACGAATTTTGCGTCAATTTTTTGCAAAGACAACATAAAATATGAGTTTTAGTAATGCTATCAAAAAACAAAATTGTTTTTGGGGGTATAGGTAGGTATAACAAGGTACCCCATTTTGCCCCTCTGAAAAAACCCCGTATTGGCCCAAATCACCAGTTAAATTCAAACAAAAATCATACATAGTAAAGGACTAATCTTACGGGCGATGCGTTTAATTATAAATAATACATAAACCCACTAATCGTTCAATGTAAACAAAATTTGAAAAAGTCTGTAAAAAATGTACTTACTGTCACAAAATGCGCAAGCTATTTCTACAATAAACAGCGCACAACATCACATGTTGAGCAAAAACCAACTTAAGCTCAGCCGACCGGCACCAATCATATTGAAGAGAGTTGAACCAGTTATAAGGATAAAACATCTGATATTAAAAGGTTTTATTTTTGGGCAATTTACTTAAAACTGCGATATTACGTTTTCCCCGCGTACCCCATTTTGCCCCCCTTTCCCCTACCTTTTTTTTTACAAGATTTATTTTATGCGAATTTTATACAACATAAAATATTGTCGTAAAATGGCTTAAAATCTGGATCAATTCGCCATACAAATATGGTACTTTAACGCGTTCCTTTGAAAGGAAAAATGACACTTCTAAAAAATAACTGAAAGTTACGTCAATTAAATCTGCTGGACTATCTACTCTTTTTTGTAAAGGTATTAAGAAGTTTCAGTATGTTTTTAATTTAACCCTTTTTGGCCAAAAATTAGATCTGCTAGCCCACTTTGCTGCATCAGAAAATTCATTGACGTTGATTGTCAAAATGGCATGACTGTTTTAGATTGGATGCGCCCGTCCCACTACTTTGAGTTAAAAAGAGAGAGTAAGTAGCTGGATGACAATGTGTGAGTTTAGTAAATAAAACGAGTAGACCAATGTTTAGTTATTAAACTCATGTGTGTTTAATATTATTAAGCGCCCTTACTAATACATTAGTTTAAAAAGAGATGGTAAATAATCGGATCATAATGTGTAAGTTCAGTCAATGACACGATTAGATTAGTTGTTGGTACGTTCCGGAATCATATTTTGTGTCGGGGTGCCGTGCTACGTCACAGTCAGCGCCTTATTGATACCAAAGATATTCAGCGAGTCATGTTTAGTGCTGACGAAGATTTGAAAAAACCCTGCCGCTTTTTTGCTGCTAAATATTTTGAGGTGTTGCAAATCATGGAATTTTGCTGCAGAGATTATTTTGTAAGTTTTATCTCTGTGCGCTTCTTTCCGTGTGCACTTTTTTCCACAGGTGATTTCTTCCTGGATAGCTTGATAAAGCAACTCAATAAAAATATAATTTTTTCCAGCCATTAACTTACCTGTAGTAGCTATTCGCCCTTATACTGAATATATTTTTTCGGGTACCGCGGGGGGGGGGGGGGGGAATTACTCCCTTTACACCCGGTTCCCACCTACGGCGGGTGCCCGCTCACGCGTCTCATGATCTCCATATGAAATGTTATGACAGTCATGTGACGCGTGCGCGGGCACGCACGAGAAAGTCGTAGGTGGGAACTGGGTTTTACTCCCCCCCCCGTAGAACCGCCAAAGATAAAAACTGCCACCTTTGCCAGCGCGCGACTTCAGTATTTTTAGCATGAACCCGTTTTTGCCGGTACGGAAAGAAATGAGCCCCTTTTTTCCCTGTACGCCTTAATATTAATCAAGAATATATCTGTAATGAGCACGTTATTTCTAGTTTCTGGAGTATGAGGGAATAGAACTGTAGAAATTCTAGACATTGTAATAATATCTCAATTTTCGATAAAATGTCGATGAGCCCCTTTTTCCCGTGTACCCTTCACATCTAATAGTCTATGGACAAATCGGCCTAAAAGGGGGTTTCGTGTGCAAGTCGTGCCAACTTTTTGCCGATAAGCCAAGTTTGTTAAGGGCACTGCATAGATCAGGTTTTGACTTGTTGTCATTCTAGTACATGCGTTTATTTAAAGATATGGCCCCACCACTTTTTTTGCACGATAGTTTTTAAAACGATGTATCTTTCTTAAAAATAGTCGTAGAGGGTTGCAAAGAATGGCAAATAAATCAATAAACACCCGCTATAAAATAACTTTCTATTATATTTTTCAAAATTTTGCTTCGTTTTTTTAGAAAAATAAAATAACTGAATTTTTACTTTTTTTTGTATAGCTAGTAAAGTTTAACCTACATTTTTAATAACACCAAAGCAAAATTTAAAAAAAAAGTTTAAATAAAAGTTATAGAACGAACATTTTTCTTTAGTTTGGTGTATATAAGTCTTATATAGATGTATATTTTATATTTGTTTCAATAAAAAAACAATTTGTTGTCACCGAAACGACTACCGAAAGTGTACTACCGTACGCGGACGCCTATAAGGCGGCGCGCGGCTTTAGGCAACTGAGGCGTCTAGTTAAACAGGTATTGTTATCGTTATTTGATGGACATTATCAAACAACGTTGTTATTGTTATTTTTGAAAGTCAATATCAATCGACGAAAGTTTTTACAATATAGTGCAGGTGCTAGAGGTAGTTGAGTATGCAAAATATAAGGACCGTAGTTGGACAATGGATCCTAGCTGAGAATAGGTCACAGACTAACGATTTGGATGTTGCCGGGCAAGTTTTTGGTCCAACTTTTTTTTATCCCCCCTTCTTATATAGTCGTGTTCGAATTTCTAAAAATGTAACTAAGTTGACGCCCCAAAGACACAATGACATAGAAATGGATCAAAAATGTGTAAAATCTAAAGTAAAAATAAAATTATATTAGTTTTTTAAATTCTAGCTGCAAAATCCCCCAAAACCCCCCAGATTCCCCAAATCCTGAAATTTTTAGATTTTTTTCAAATTTTCTTAAAAACTAAGCTTACGGAAAAATATGTAGTAATCTTTATTGTAGACCATTAAATTTCCTTTTTAACAACGTATAAGTCAGTGGGGTACGACTAATGACAAACTCTCCAGCGGCGTCCGTTTATTGAGGTAGTGTGAATAAATTTAAAAAAGAAACATGTTTATTAAAGGTTTTACCCGATTTTCTCAAAAACCGAGCTCTACATATATCAAAAGATATAATACACACTTTGTTATAGACAATAAAATTGCCTTTTAAATGATGTATAATAAGGCAATGGTAGTTTTATATATAGCAATTTAAATAAAATCAATTTTGAAAAATCACAAAATTTATCAATTTTTTACAAGTTTTATCCAATTTTCTCAAAAATTAAGCTTTTTGGAAAAAAAATATTTTGCCGTTTATTGTAGAAAATAAAATTTCCTTTTTAACAATGTATTAGTCAGTGGGGTCAGGCTAATGACAAACTCTCCAGCGGCGTCCGTTTATTAAGAAAATATAAAACAATTAAAGAAACCACATAGGTTTTACCCGATTATCCTAAAAACCAAGCTTTCTATCAAAAATTGTGACCTATAGTCGACTGTAGACAATAAAATTTTCTTTTAAACGTGTATAATAGTGTAAGATTTATCTTCAGATTAAAACTTCACAGGCCTGTGCAACTTAAATCAATTTTTACAGATCACCAAACAAATTAATTCTGTTACAAGTTTTTTCCAATTTTCTCAGAAACTAAGCTTAATTGACAAAAATGTGTTTTATACTTTTTTGTAGGAAATAAAATTTTATTTTTAGAAATGTGTAAGTCAGTGGAATTTAATTAATGACAAACCCTTCACGGACGTCCGTATATGGGGGGTCAATTAAAAAATAAAATAAATAAAATCATTTTTGTCACATGTTTCACCCGATCTTTTTTTCAAATATTAAAAAAAAACATTTTTTTAAAATATTTTTTTAATACATTTCAAATTAAGTAATTTAAACTTTGTTGTATTAAAATCGGATAAAAAATAAAAAAGATACAATTTGACTTTAAATATGCTTTTCCGCCATATTTAAAAAAAGGCGCAATTATCACAATGACAATAAGTCAAAACCTAATCTGCTAGGTATGTTAAACAAATTTAAGTTACTTTCAAAAAGTTCTTATGGTTTTCATTAAAAGCATAATTTTCAAATATACCCCAAAGACCCCTATTTTTTTCCAGTTATTTGGAAATAACTTAAAAACTAATTAACGCATTGGAACACTTGAACCACATTTGAATAAAGAATCAAATCAGCTATCTTTTTTATATAAACTTTTTTTTCTAGCTCCAATAATTTTATAAATAAAATTAAAAAAATAAAAAAAAATTACCTTTTTTTATTTTTTTTTGTTTTTTTGACAAATACAAAAAAATACATATTTTCTGACCAATACATTTTTAAAAACATTACAAAGCAAGTATTTTAAACTTTGTTCCATGAAAATCGGATAAAAAATAAAAAAGTTACAATTTTTTTAAAGATACGCCTTTCCGCCATTTTGAATCCGCCATATCTTTCAAAAAACGCATTTACCAGAATGACAACAAGTCAAAACCTGATATATGGGATGCCCTTAACAAGGTTAGCTTATCGGCAGAAAGTTGGCACGACTTGCACACGAAACTTGATTTGTCCATAGACTAAAATACTAAAATAAAACTGATTTCGAAAGTTGACGAACTGGGCTCGCCGAATCAGTAGCGGCTCGTGAGGTAGTGCCAAGGATCCATGGCCATACCGTATTTTTCAGCAAATATACGTTTTTTTATTTTTAAAACATCTTTATTGGTTTTTATTTTTTTTGCGTTTCATTTATATATTATATGAAATTCGGTAGCCCTGTGCAATGCAGTGGATCACAGTCCGACTCTATGCGGCAATGCTGCCGCTGTTCTCTTGGCTCTTTCGAATAGAGATAGATTTTTTCTGCAGCCCATATGAGCGACAGTGATAGGGCCAATGTTGGGCATTTTAGCGTTGCGAAGAATCAAATAAATTTTGTATCTGGCACATGCCATCAGTTTACCACGGATCACCCAGTAACCTGTGGTATTACTCGCATTGTTTTTGTGCGTGGAGCAGCGATGTTTTAATTTACTCCCTTTACAATACATTTCAATTATTTCAGCAGAATTTTTTATTAAATTTGGAGTCATTTCATGGCGGAATTAGGGTAGGCATGGGTAAGTTTCTTTAAAAAAAAATATAGAATTAGAAATCTCAAACATAGTAGTAGTAGATGTGTTTTTAATGACTTGTGGGTAAACATTTGGGCGCAACACGCCTAATTTTTCAATTTCAAAATTCTTGCACTAACATGTTGTATTGATACAAGCCGCCGCTGCGCCCAATTAGCATATATCGCGTGTATGTTTATCGTGTACCTATTTAATTATAAATAACCCAAATTAACAAATACAAACGACCATAAATTAAATTTTATAAAATATATTTGTTTGAAAGAGACTCGCTAAATGGTATCACCACTGATGGACTTTAGTCTAATTAGCGGCATTGTCCGCAACAAAATCTGAAGCCGTAGATATCGCAACATCCAGACCAAGTAGAACTAGAAGTTTCATGTGTGGCTCCTCAAAAGCCTAATCAGGGTTGCCAACTTTAGAGAAATTTTGGCAGCTTCAGGGATTTAGGGAAACTGCGGTGAGATTTGCAGAAATTTAAATTTAGTGTACCAAACAATGTACAAAGTAATTATTTTAAATCGAAAAATTAATTGATGTATTTAATAATTCAATAAAATGTTTTTGAAGTGTAAACTTCTTTAGGCGCGTTTGGCAGTTTTTGTGGGTAGTGAATTGAACTGAGCCGTCAGGCTCGGCTATGTAACGCTTATTCTGGTGAAGTCAGCTCGAGTCGACTAGATCAGAGGAACATTCAGCGAGCGATATGATGAAGCAGATAAAGGCCAGTATTATTAATTTCGGCTTGTTGAAGTTTACACTTCTGCCGTGGGCTAAAAAAGTACAATGTTCCAAAAGCTAAAAAATTGCGTTTTGAGGGTCAAAATAAACAATTTTGGATGTGTTGCATCACCCGAAAAAAAATTGTTGGTAACGCTGAGAGTATTCCCTACGGGTGGTCAACCTCTATTGAAAAACCATATCATTACAAAAACATTTCATGTAAAAAAGCCAAGTACGCGAAAATGGTATTCCGTAAATAGAATTGAGATAAAAGTAAAGCCAAGTCCTCTAATACAAATTTCAAAATTTACGGTTCTTACTAGTTTGGAAAACAACCAAACTTCTTTATGTTCAATTTAGCACTGTGCCTAATAGTCATTCGCAGCCGTAATAGCCAAGTTTAGAAAAACATTTCCAAACTAGTAAGAACCTTCATTTTGAAATTCGTATTAGAGAACTTGGCTTTACTTTTATCTCAAATCTTTTACGGAATACCATTTTCGCGTACTTGGCTTTTTTCACATGAAATGTTTTTGTTATGATTTCACTTCTTTTTTTAAGGATTTGGATAATATTTATGTAGTAAAATATGCGGAATATTGTTCAAAACAATGCATCATTAAAAATTAAGGTTTTTTAATTTTTATGGTTTTATTATAGTTACTATCAGCCTTTCGAAGCTCAGCTCTCCAGCGTTCCTGGAAGTGGACAATGTTACTTTTACATAACTTTACATTTATGGAGGAGGGCAGTAAATTAAAATTTTGGTGCTTTTAAATTTTTTCCTATAGTTTTATCATAGTTCCTATCAGTCTTCCAAAGCTCAGCTCTCTAGCATTTCTGGAAGTGGGCAGTGTGCTCCTACGTAACTTTATATTTATAGGGGAGGAAAGTTAATTATTATTTTGAGGTTTTTTAATATTTTTCTATAGTTTTATAATAGTTCCTATCAGCCTCCCAAAGCTCAGCTCTCTAGCGTGTCTGGAAGTGGGCAATGTTTCTTTCACATAACTTTACATTTATAGGGGAGGAGCTTGCAATTAAAAATTCTGAGATTTTAAATTTTTTTCCTATAATTTTATCATATTTTCTATCAGTCTGCCAAACCTCAGCTTTCTCGCGCTTCTGGAAGTGGGCAATGTTACTTTTACATACCTTAACATGTATAGGGGAGGGGAGTAAATTAGAATTTTGGGTTTTTTTATTTTTTCCAAAGGTTTGGTCATAATTTCTATCAGTAGCATGTCTGGAAGTACAGTAGAATTTTGATGATCTATACATGAGTGAGTGGCAATTTCAACGTTTTCTGAAATTTCGTGACTAATTTACAACTTTATGGAAGTCCATGAAACCTGGAGGGGTTGTTAACTCTATGAAGATCTACAATTGTGCAAAGTTTAAGTTACGTAGCTCATTCCGAAGTAGGGTTTTAGATAGGTCAAATATGGGCTGAAATGTTTCAGGAAAAGATGGTACAGCAGTTTGCGCCGCGAACTTGGCCGGGCACTGACGTGCCCTCAGATTAAGCCGCAATACTACGGCATGGGATCTAGCAAACTTGATTTGTGATTTGCCAAAAACATAACGTGGGAATCTTGTCGAAACATTTACGCAAATCCTAGAACCTAAAGTTTTTGCCATCATCCTTTCGTATAGCGTTCCAATTTCTTCATTCACTTGTATTTATCTAAATAGTGTAAGACGCTAATCATATTAAATAACGAGTTTGCAACCAACGGTATGCTGTTTAACAAAATTTGTGGTTTGTATTTCTGATAGTGTTTCCGTGGTTGCGATATGCTTGGGTTTGCAAAAACGTTTGTGTTGGTTTGGCAAAATTGCTATTTTGTCTCATTAGTGTCGTTTGTTATTCAGCTCAATACCAATGAATGAACAAATTGTACCGGGTGCAAATGCTGGCCGCTAATGAAACTTGAGAAACTACCACAAACACCGTTGGAACGCTTTTCAAGCACACCCGGGAAAATTTGAGGTTCTTTGATTTATGTAAATACACCGACAAGATGAAATAAAGCGCAAACCAAACAAAACTTCAGATTTACATGGCATGTAGAAATAAAATTTCGGACTTTCATTGTCTTTATTCATTTTAAGCACGACGTTTTGGTTAGTAAGTATCTCTAACCGTTTTCAAGTGTAAACTAAACAATCCAGTCTAAAGGCTACTACTACTTGGTTCGGTTTGGTACTGACTGCACAGTCAGGTGTGACGGCCGGCCCCTTTTTAATCCTAAGACGCTTGTCTTCCTTAACGACTGGCTTCCATATGTTTGCTAAGTCCGTCGTTGACTGAAGACTTCTTTATTCTGCATTATAAACGCAGCTTCCATAAACTTTCGTTTTCGCCAATGCGACTCCTTATGCAAAACTTTAGCTTCTGACCATTGAATCCTGTGATCATTTGACCATGCATAATCCGCTAAACCGGATTTTTCAATATCCATTAATTGGGTACGTTTTAGAAGTTCATTTACTCTAACCTGATGAGGGCGTTTCGTTTCACCTACATATGATTTACCACACTCACACGCGATTTGGAAAATACATTCCTTATTATTTGAGGTATTTTCTGGTTTTGTTTTAGGTACTCCTTATCGTATTTCCCGATGAAAATACTGTTTTTATATTCTAGTGTTTGCCTATTCACCTTATGTTGTCTGAAAACTTTTGAACATATGGAATGTTAATGTCAATAACTACCAACTGATTATTACTTTGAGAATTTGCAACATTTGGTTTATTTTTAATTTTAAAAATCGTTGAGCTCATTAATTTCTTGGAATGACCATTCTGTTTTAAGCAAGCGCGAATTTGAGGGGGTAACGGGTTAATTACCCCCCCCCCCCCTTAGAAAAAACAATTCTATTACAAAAAAATTTTTGTCGTCTATTCCCCCCCCCTAGATTTTGACCCAGATCCGCGCTTGGTTTTAAGTCCTTTTTAATTTTGTGGCTGATTCTTCATTATTACAATAAATATTTACGGCTCCTAAATATAAATTTCTTATAACTTCTTCTTTTGTAACAACAGAATGACTGGTCTCAAAATTTAGGTGCTGTGTGTCTAGATTTCCAATATCCAGTGGTTTGAATATTTCTGTCTAATCGTTTGACAAGAACATCCAAAAAAGGTAAGGCCGAATCTTTTTCAATTTCCATTTTGCGTTTGATTGTTGGTCGAATACCCGTCACACCTGACTGCACACCAAGTAGTAGACTGGATTGCTTTGTTTACACTTGGAAACGGTCAGAGATACTTATCAACCGAAACGACGTGTTTCTTGCCAGCCAAAATAGATCCACAAACAAAATAAAAGAGAAAGCTAAACCACTTTTTTTATTTGCAACAATCACGTTTTCTCCAAAATGGAGTTTTATTATAATATAGCATTTTTCTTTGTCTTGCTGATTCCAAAAATATGAAATTTACTATTCTCATCACTATTTTTTTGAGATAACGCCGAAAATGTGTTATGTGTATGTCTGTCCGTAACACGATATCTCCTAAACCACTAAACCGATTTTCATGAAACTTTCAGATAAAATAGTGTTCGACAGTGTAATGAGCTGATTAGATTTTGGTCAAAATCCATTAATGCTAATGACAGTTTGTGTTTGTTTGTATTGTATTAACATTTAAAAAAAGTTCAATTTTTATTTATTTTTTTTACTTGTGTCAGAGAGTTTAAGTGCATTTTTCGTTCTATATAAAACTTGTCATATCTACGCGGTAAACAACTTTTACTTAGCAACACGAAAATTTTCAACTTTACTGACTTAAGCGCTTTTAATTCTGTAATACAACTCGACGTATCGGTAAAGTATCAAACTGAAACGACGCTTAGTCGCGCTTTCTCATATTTATGTAAAAAAATCACTTAAACTCAACTCGTCTGACTTACAAAACATTCTACCTTCCAGCATACATTAAAATGTCATAAAAATGTGCATTCTTAATTCATTTTTATATTATTTTATTTTTTAAAAGTCGCGGTGGCCTAGGTCGTAAACATACATACAACTTACACTTACTTTAAAAAAAAACTCGTACCTACCACCAATCAAATTCTGTGAAAAAAAAAGATAAAAATTTTCGATAAAAAAAATTAGTGTTCTAGTGTTAATAGAAGTTTGTTATACAGAGTGATTTAAACAGCAAAAGTGAGTGAAATTTTAATAAAATCACTACAACATACATTTTTTTAAAGAAAACAGCGGTTTTTTTTTCAATTTTTTGAGAATTTGGGCCCAAATTATAGGTATTTTACCTTTTGTTGCTTAAGTATAAACATAACTTTAAGACCTTTTTATCCACATTTAACAAAGACCGCACGTATAAATAAATGTTTATTATTTATAAAAAATCTATTCAATATTTTTTCTTAGATTTTGTTTCTTTTTAATGAGCACCCTGTAAATAGAAGCACTCAATCATTTTTTTAATTTGCTACTAGTTGTAAATTATTGCAAGATGGATAATATAGTAAATAATACAAATGAAAGCAGTTTTAAAAATCGTTGTGCAATTATAAACGATATTTCGAAAAAAACCGACATCGAAGCAAGCGAAAATGGCCAAAATAATATTAAAGAAAAGGACCTAAAAATAAACGAAGAAGTCAGTGTTGATAAAAAAATTAAAGACAGCAAAAACTCTATTAAAATCAATGACAAAATCTTTACTGAAAACGGTGAAAACAAAAAAAGTGACGAAATCGTTAATAACACAAGTAAAGACTGTCTAGAAACTGCAGACAATCTTATCACAAATGGTGAATACAAAATTAATGATAAAACTACGAAACCAAGTTTAGAAGTCCTTGGGGAAACGCAAAATAGTGATCATAAAACTAGTGAATGTTCACTCGAATCTACTAAAATAAATAGTCAAAGTTGTAGTTCAAAAGTTCTGGACAAGGAAACTCTTTTAAAGAGGTTTGCGAGGCACAGAAGTTGGCAAGACTTTTTCGAAAATAGAAAAACGGAAGAAATAATTGTAAGTCAAAAATTAATAATACTTTTTTAAATCATTTTAGGCGTTTTTAAAATATATATTTATATAACAAATGTGAAATTTAGTACCCGTGAATTTAAAAATCAAACAAGTTTCGTGGCTAATCGGGTAAAAAGGAGTTAACTCTCAACACTTATTAGGTGTCCATTAGATCTTGGACCCCCGTCAGGTTAAGCTTTCAAGCTTCCCATGGAAAAATATGAGAGAAACAAATACTCCTTTTTACCCGATTAGCCACGAAACTTGTTTGATTTATATTTATATAGTTAAGATTTTTTCGTCAACGAGTAATCATAATTTTCCTTTCCCAAATACCTTATCTTTCTTTCTTTAGGATATTTCCATCCAAATGATTTTTGCAAGAAAAAACATCTGCAAAATAAAGTGATTGCATGCAGTCTAAGCTATTATAAAGTGCACAAATGGTTTTTATTATCGAATGCCAGTTGCGGTTCATCCAGTTTATTCAGAAAAACCATACCTAAATCATCAAAATTTTATTTTATAGAGAACTACTTACACCAGGGTAGTGATATATGGCTTGAAGTGATATATGGCATAATGTGCTTTTTACTAAAAACAAATCCAAAAAGTTTTTTTCTTTATTTATTTTTAAATTTTTTGAAATTTTTCAATTTGTCATGTGTATCATAGTTGGAAAGATATTTTAAAGACCTTTCAAACACACTAGATAACACCACCCTGGTCTGTGTAGTTCTCAAGATATCTGAATTAATTTAAGAACCGGTTTAAGCCAAATAAGCCGTTCTTACTTTCAAAAATTAATTAACCAGAACTACTTATCAGAAAATGTTGAAATACACTATATGCTTCATCTCCTTAACGGGTAGGATTATTGTACGGAAACATAGGTAACACAGAGAGAGGGAAACAGTGAGGCATTTAAAATACCTATTAACTGTTCTTATTTTATATTTGAAAAATACTAAAATTTATTTATAGAGAGAAAAAGAAAAATATATCTTTTGATTTTTAAAATAATGATCATATAAAAAAAGGTTATCGGTATTATCGACGTTCCCCAACTAAAAATCATTAACATCGAAAAGATTCTGAATATTCTGATAATTTTTTTTTGGTTGATTATTTACGAGCCCCGTCTCATTTCAGTGACCCGATAAAAAAAAATTTACTTATTGAATAGGGTGAGGAAATTTTTAAAAAATTGTCTCTAAACTTTAGGTTAGGTTAGATTGGGTTAGGCCAAGCTCAGTTAGGCCAAATTAGGTTAGGATAGGTTGAGTTAGGTCAGGCTATAAAAAATACAGGGTGTTTTTAAAAAAAGTATATTTTTTTAACCTAGCCTAGCCTGGCCTAACTCCACCTATCCTTACCTAATTTGGCCTAATTCAACTTAGCCTAACCCAATCTAAATATTTAGAGACAATTTTTTTTTTAATTTCCTTACCCTATTCAAAAATTCACATTTTTTCAATCGGGCCAACTGAAACGGGACGGGGCTCGTATATCCTATAAAAATCAAAACTGCAGGGTTTTTATAAAAAACAGCTCCTTTGCAGTTTTTTAAAATTTTTCTTAATAAAATAGATGAATTTTACCATTGCAGCAAAAAAAAATTTAAATCGAAAATTATATCCCACGCAGCTTGTTATGGGTTAATTCTTTTATCAAGGATGTCCCCCTTCAGGGTCAATTTTGTTAAACTGTATGTGGTACAAACATATTATTGCTAATAAATCTATATCAGATGATGGAATTATTGAGAAATCAATAAAATTGTAGTCAAACGAAATTGAATCAACTAATGCAGCCTGATAACAAAATTCCAGGTCTTCTACGTAGGTATTTTAAAAACTAACGATTTTAGAGAAAAATGTTGTAAACAAAATTTGAGCTTAAACATTTCTGTCTAATTAAGTTCATAATTGATACGTTAGTGGCGTTTAGGATCTATTCTCGCAGCTAGGCCAATTTCGCCCGTCGTGCATCGTAGGTACACTAGATTTCTACAAAAGTTTCTCTAGATCTGACGCATTTTTAACGATTTTGTATCAAGGTGGGTTCATTGGCCATTTTGTTTTAAATTATGAAAAGGGTTGCCTTTGTAAATAGTTGATGTGATGTTCGGAAGGCGGAGATGCGACCTGATTGGTTACGCGAATCACTAATAAAATAAAAATGACATAAATACCTGTTTATCCTAACAACCTAAATTTGGAAAAATTACGTACTTTTCAAACCACCCCGACCCACCCCTTAGACGCCAGCCCCACTTACTTCAAAATCTTAAATGGCAATACCCCACTTGTGGCACCTCTTCGGAAAGCTTATAAAAAATGCTAAACAAGATCATAAAAGTTTTATGGTAGGATTGAAAACCTACCCTTTAATTAAAACAAATAACTAAAAATAATTTTTACAAAAAAAATCAATTGTTCAGCATAAATTACACGAAATTCAAATGAAGAATTTTTCAAACCACTCCAACCTACCCCTCAAGCACCACCCCCACTGAAAACCGATTTTTTTTTGTTTGTTGCTGCCTCCTTGGCCCCTCCCCCGCGGACATCCTCGATCCGGTTTCAATAATTATTCTATGAATTTTTCTATAGGACTTGTAAAACTTGTTATTTCTTTTATTAATACTTACCTATAGTTGAGTAGCCTGTGGTAGCCCGTAAGATAGTTGCGGAAGATTTTAAAAAAAGAGTTGATGTACAAAAGTTAACACCAAAAGTTTGTGAAAAAACATGGAAAAACTTTGCATTTATGTCGTCACACAGGCGCTCTTGCTCAAATTTGAGGCAAACAGCTGCCGACCTAAAGTTCAATGATCCATAACCAATTGATTTCAGATAGTCTTAAACTCCTTTTTCAAATGTATTTTTTCGAGTAAAAAAGTTACCATTTCTTTGTATTTTAAAAGAAATTAATATTTTTGTTAGGTAATTGGTGTTGTCTTGCAAACAAAAAACGTATTGACAGTTTTTATGTAAAACTAATTTAACGAAACTTACAAGCCAAAGTTTGTGAAAAAACATTTAAAAAAAGCCGCCATCTTGGATTTATGACGTCACACAGGCCCTCCTACTCAAACTGAAGGCAACCGCGGTAACTTACAATTGTGTGATCTAATACCAATCGATTTAAGGTAAGAAAGTTTTAAAAAAGCTTTCACCCACTATTTTTGACATGATTTTTGACTATAAGCCTTTCAACTGCTGTACCAATGGTACCTAACAGATTTGTAAACAATCTGAATCGATAATAATCAAATTGCTCAATCGAAGATTTAGATTACTGATAATTGTCAACAAAATTCTAATTCAAACATGATTCATTAGAAATATCTTATGTGAAAAACATATTCCCAGCGGCGTAGCGTGGGGGAAGCGGGGGGTGCGCCGCCCCCCCCGCCCCGAGGGTAGTGGCGCCCCATAGGTGGCCGAAGCGCCCTTAGCTTTATTAAGTCGGGCCGGTAATGGCCAATTGAGTGGATGCCAAAGGAAACTAACGACATGAAGACCTTTTTTTTTGTTTTTTTTGGTCGCCAGATTTGTGAGAGAGGCGCCTTTTTGACCTTTTTGTTTGTTTTTGCCACAAGATTTTTCATCAATTTTCAGAGGCGCCCTTTTTAGCTGTCGCCCCCCCCCCCCCCGCCCTTTCGGGCACGCTACGCCGCTGCATATTCCGTATTTGGTAATTAATTTTATTGCTAAATGCTTATGACAATATTAATTATTTCTAAAAATCGAGGCGTGTGCTCAACCAACAGTCACACCCGAAAGTATTGTACCAGTACGGAAAAAACAAAAAAAAATCCGGTTTTGCATAGGGTAGAGTTACCTAAGGTTGGACACTTTATTAAAAAGCGAACATTTTAAAAATAAATAAAAAATATTGTGATAAAATAATAACTTTTAAGGTCTTAGAGTAGTCGTCTAACTACGAAAACGTTTTAGGTCGGTATAGCACAAGTTGTAGGCATATTATTTAAAGGCATATTAGTAGAAAAAACACGTTTGTGGAGTTTTGGTTACCGTGTATTTAAATAAAAGCCTGTACACTTTTATTGGTTTCGACTATACATTCAATAAAATTCTACAAAAAAATTAAGTTTTGTTCAATTGCACCTATTTCTTTATTTTTAGTTAAATTTCATATAAAAACAGTTAATTTTTGTTTTTTAACATATTACCTAATACCTACTTCACTTAATTTTCAAAAGCCTACTTTTTATGGTCAAGGTAATATAATTACCTGAAAGTGTAATGATACCTACTTATGTAGTAAAGTATGTTCTGCGATACAAAAAAAATCGTTTAAAAAATTTAAATATGTCGTGTTTTTCGGTCTACCTATAATCTTTTACTTCCGAACGATTGAAATTGTTTTGTAAATAGTTATAAATTATAATTTTTTCTAAAATAGGTTAAGGCAGTAGGGGAAAGTGGGGCAAGTTGGAACAGTTAAATTTTTTCCTGAGCTACATAACCAATTTTTTAAAGGAGTGATTCCTATTTTGGAAGGCAGTTGAGCTGTTCCACTCTTATGGTTATTATAGGAACATTTGTGTTTTAAGGCAAGAAAATTTTTAATATTTTTGTTTTTCCATTTTAAATAAATATGTTTTGTTTTAAAACGTTGATCATGAAATATTTCTGTAATAAAGTTACTGGTTTGAAATAATTTAAATAAATAAGAAAAAAAATGTGGGTTGAAACAACTTAAATGGGGTAAGTTGAAACACTTCCACCAGTATTTACTAAAGGGTGCTAAGTGCTAAGTCCTACAATCCTAGATTTAAAAGTCTACATTTTGGTTGAAGGTTTAACTCATTTTTCCCGTAAATGTAATAGTTTTTAATATTTATATAAATTGTTCATAAATACCTTGCGTATGGGTCATCTTTTATTGTTGTTACAAAGACACTATTTCCACACAAAGGTTATAAATAAATAAAAATAATCAAATATTTTGGTTTAACAATGGTAGCCATATTTAAACCTCCAAATGTCACTAGGAAATGTCGAATAAAAACGGTGTAAGCCAGTGTCAGCTGTCCGCTATATTTTACATGTTAATTTTTTAGACAAGTTAGCAACGATTAAACCGATGGTCGATTGTTTTAGTGAATGAGTAATTGAAAACGGTTTCTAATATATCTTGTGCTTTTTACAGTATTTAAATATTGATAGGTATTTAATACGGTAATGCATCTACAGATATAGTTTTAAGTTATTTATGTATTATTTAGCTTTGAATATTTTTGTATGTAAGTTTTTTTGTCAATCATAGATTATTTCTATTGTTTTTCGAACTTTAAACCACCCCTCAGAAGTGGTACTACAATTTGAGACTATTTTTAACGGGAATCCTACGACTGCACGGTTTAAGTTTCCAAAAAATGACATTTGGTTACAAAATTTTTATGTGGTTTTTCTTTATTTCTAAAGTTAATTTGAATTTATATGAGATGAAACTTACTGAGAAATGCTTACTATCATATTGCACATTAGGGTGAACCAAATCTTTGCAGTTATTTGACCAGTGAGTATTAAAAAAATACACTTAAACCGGTCGGTATCAAGTCTATAGACTTGATACTTAAACCCGGTCTACAATGCTAAGTCTTAAGGTCTTAGCAAATACTGGTGTTCATGTCCAGCTGTTTCTCACGGGGTTAAAAGGCATAATTTTTATTGAAACTCAATCTCCAGTGCCTACTAGTAGACAATAACCTAGATTTACTAACAAGGCACAAATATGGGACAGTTACCAAGGTTACCTTTTAAGTTTTGCATATCGTCACCCTAATTCTGAAACGTCGTAACACAACTCAACAAAATTTTACAGGAATAATAGTTCAGGCAAGATTCGGGAAAATCCACTTTCTAGAAGCATTTTATATTACTTTTTGGCAAATGGGCAATTCCCCCTATTTTGACCCCGCTGAATCCGAATATCCCTGTTGCCAACTCGAAATATTGACAGGGGCTGAGATATTCAAGATGGCGGCCAAAATGGCGGCGGAATTTTAAATTGCCGCTGGAAAGCCCAAATTGTCACAGGTGTACATTCAAAATATATATTTGTATAATTAAAAAATAATAACATATTATATTTTTTTTTTGAATGGCTGCAACAACCTCCAAAAACCGCCCCAGACCCCCCAAAATCTGAAAGTTTGAGGTTTTTTCAAATTTTCATAAAAACTAAGCTTCTAAGAGAAAAATGTACTTTATTGTAGACAATAAAATGCCCTTTTCAACATGGTATAACTTAATAAAGTTAGACTAATAACAAGCTCTCCAGCGGCGTCCGTTAGTTGAAGTAATTAAAAAAAGTTGAAAAAATACCTATGTTTTTTCCAAGATTTATTTAATTTTTTTAAAAACTAATATCTACAGAAAACCATGTATTATATTTTCGTATATTCAATAAAATTTCCTTTAAAATGACGTATAACATGATGAAATCGCTTTTATAAATAAAACTTCAGGAGCATCCGTAAATTAAGATAATTTTGAAAAAACAGAAAATAAACCATTTTTGTTACACGTTTTATCTAATTTTCTCAAAAACTTATTCTACACTTTTTTGTACACACGGAAATTCCCTTTTTAAAAATGTGAAACTCGGTGGGGTTTGACTTATAGCAAACTCTCCAGCGACGTCCGTCAATGGGGGTGATTTCAACAAATCATTAAAAAAACATGTTTTTTATACGTTTTATTCAATTTTCTTAAAAACCAAGCTCTTTATCAAAAAATGTGTTCTATACTTCGTCATAGCCAATAAAATTTCCTTTCAAACGATGTATCACAAAGTGGAAGTTATTTTATATTTACCGCTCCAGTGGTGTTCTTAATTTAAAGAAATTTGGAACGGACTATAGTTGTTTTCTTTTATTTGCATTCGATCTTTTCATTGATCGATATTGTATAGCAGTGTTTTCCCTGCTTTTGGTTTTTTGTTTCTCTCGTACCTCGGTAGATGGCGCCTCTTGCTATAGTTCGCTCACTAATTACATTTAATTAGAGACAAAACCGTCTGATTAACTTAGCAAGATTTGTCACTTGACCAGCAGTGTTCTGAGGAGTCCCATAAGGACGAAACGGTTAACTGTCAACACTTATTAGGTGTCCATTAGATCTTGGACCCCCGTGAGGTTAAGCTTTCAAGCTACCCACGGAAAAATATAAGGGAAACAAAAAACTCCTTTTTGCCCGATTAGCCATTAAACTTGTTTGATTTTTAAATTCACGGGTACGAAATTTCACGTTTGTTAGTATTATTTGGCTTAAAAATTCCGTTGATTGACGCTCACTGTCTTGATGACGGGTAAAAATGCAAAATGCGTTGATCCGGCCTGAAAAGACAAAGAGCTGTCGTAGGTCACGGACTATAGTTGTTTTCTTTTATTTGCATTCGATCTTTTCATTGATCGATATTGTATAGCAGTGTTTTCCCTGCTTTTGGTTTTTTGTTTCTCTCGTATCTCGGTAGATGGCGCCTCTTGCTATAGTTAGCTCACTAATTACATTTAATTAGAGACAAAACCGTCTGATTAACTTCGCAAGATTTGTCACTTGACCAACAGTGTTCTGAGGAGTCCCATAAGGACGAAACGGTTAACTGTCAACACTTATTAGGTGTCCATTAGATCTTGGACCCCCGTGAGGTTAAGCTTTCAAGCTACCCACGGAAAAATATAAGGGAAACAAAAAACTCCTTTTTGCCCGATTAGCCATTAAACTTGTTGATTTTTAAATTCACGGGTACGAAATTTCACGTTTGTTAGTATTATTTGGCTTAAAAATTCCGTTGATTGACGCTCACTGTCTTGATGACGGGTAAAAATGCAAAATGCGTTGATCCGGCCTGAAAAGACAAAGAGCTGTCGTAGGTCACGCACTAAAGTTGTTTTCTTTTATTTGCATTCGATCTTTTCATTGATCGATATTGTATAGCAGTGTTTTCACTGCTTTTGGTTTTTTGTTTCTCTCGTATCTCGGTAGATGGCGCCTCTTGCTATAGTTCGCTCACTAATTACATTTAATTAGAGACAAAACCGTCTGATTAACTTCGCAAGATTTGTCACTTGACAAGCAGTGTTCTGAGGAGTCCCATAAGGACGAAACGGTTAACTGTCAACACTTATTAGGTGTCCATTAGATCTTGGACCCCCGTGAGGTTAAGCTTTCAAGCTACCCACGGAAAAATATAAGGGAAACAAACAACTCCTTTTTGCCCGATTAGCCATTAAACTTGTTTGATAACCATGTTTTTTCTAAATAATCCCAATTTACGTACGCCACTGAAGAGCTACTTGCTTTTCCTAACCTCATTGACCAATACATCGTTGGAAACGGAATTTTATTCTCCACAAAAAACTGTTCTTTGCAATTTTTGATAAAAAGGTTAGTTTTCGAGAAAATTGCATAAAACTGAAAAAAAACAGGTTTTTGGGGTTTTGGGGGGGGATTTTCTCCGTCCCTGTCGATTTTTCGAGTTGGCAACAGAGATATTCGGATTCAGTGGGGTCAAATTGGGGGGAAATGGTCTGTTGCCAAAAAGTAATATGATTTGCTTCTTGACCGAAAACAGAAAGCCTTTTAAAATACTCTGCCAATATATGGGCCCCTAAGCTTACACTAGGTACTATAGTTATAGTGTACGTGTGAGCTAATATAACTAAAAACTGAAATATATTTTATTAAACTCCACAGTAAATTACCTTTTGTTTGATACCACACAAGCCATGTTTTGACTTAAACTTACATTTTTGAAATCCACCCCCACCCTTAAAAAAAACAAAAACTAAAATGTATTTTGTTAAACTCGGGACTCAATTACCTTTCGTTTGATATCACACACGCCATATTTTCACTTTAACTCTAATTTTTGAAATATACCCCCACCCTTTTTTTAAAATAAATTAAAATGTATTTTGTTTAACTCCAGACTCAATTACCTTTCGTTTGATATCACATACGCCATATTTTCACATAAACTCTAATTTTTGATATCTACCCCTACCCTTTTATTTGGTTTGTGTTCGGTGGAATTTGTTCATTTTTAAATGGGACCATCTCGACTCAAGACCCAGCCTAGGTACCAAATTTCATTAAAATCGGCCAAGCGGTTTTTGAGTTATGCGCATTGGTCGTTACAGACAGACAGACATACAGACAGACAGACAGACAGACAGACAGACGGCGCAACAAAAAAGTTTCAAAATCATCTGAAACGCAAAGATATATAAAAATTTTTGAAATCGGAGCAACTTTTTTTTTCGAAAAAATTAGGATCACCAAAGCTCACACTACTATAGTATAGTATATGTGTGAGCTAATAATATGCTCTGACTATAAGAAAAGTTAGAAGCAAATTATATAGGGTAAGCATTATGCGACTTCTTAGAAATTGCGGGAATTACCGTTTTAAATTTTTTTTTGGTTGCGAGGATTTAGCAGCATATAGCTATGCATAATTACTAACCTTTGACGCAAAAACATGAATTTTAATTTTTTTGTGGGTTACGACGGGACGTTTCAGAATTAGGGTAACGATATATTGCTGGAATAACTTTTAAAGACACTTTATTACTTTTCGTATTCTCCACGAAAATTAATGCCCTTTTGCGTGCGCTCAAACCAGTTATTAAAGCTGAAATTCCACTTGTTTGTTGGTACTGTCAAAATTGCATTCTTCAAGGCGTCGACTGCTTCCTCTGGCGATTGAAATCTTTGACCTCGCAGTCTTGATTTTTGGAAAAATATAGAAATCAGTGGGGCTTAGGTCGGGATTGTATGGAGGATGGTCCAACAATTCTACGTTTTGTTGGGTTAAAAATTCAATGTATTTTTTGGAAACTCTTCTTGGAAATGTAATTAAATTAAAAAGCGAGGAGACCTTTTCGTGGACTTTTTTAGTAACTTTTTTATTGACAACTTAAAAACAATGACATATATAATCAAACATCAAAATATAGCAAAACCATATAGGAAGATCTAACATCCTCCCGGCCGACTCTGGACTAGAATCGCTTTGGCTTCTTGAGTTTTCTTCCATATCTACTTCTCTGTTCTCGTCTAGCTGTCCCTTGTTAAATATTATTATTCCAAAGTATTGATTTAAAATATTATGTTAGTAACACTGTTATAATTTTTATTAGGACACTTGTTATATTTAAATAGTAGATATGACAAAGTCAGTTTTTGATAGTGAACGTTTTTGTCTCAAATAGTTATAAAAATTTTTGAGTAATTTAAATAAAAATTCGTAAACGAATTAGTGTGCTAGCTTGCTTTTGACCCAACATTTATCAGGTTATGGGCCCAGAGCACCTATAGGCAGTTAGTAGGGCGTAACAGAGTGCTGTAATCAGTGCAAAAAGTGGCCAAAAAGCAGGCATAAAATCTTATAAAAATTTAAAAAAAACAGAAAAACTGTAATCATGTCCGTCTTGAACAGTGTTTCTGTCCCCATCCTAGAAGCAACTAATTACAATAACTGGGAGTTCAGGATGAAATTAATACTGAAAAGAGAGGGGTGCAGTGAAGCTCTAGAAGAATCACCATCAGATAGTGCAACTACTGAAGAAAAGAATAAATTCTTTAAAGCAGATGTCAGGGCGCAATCATTTATTGTTCAGGGAATTTCAGACAAATATTTAGATTTGATTAAAGATTGTCTAAGTGCAAAACAGCAGTTAGAAAATTTAAGAAAAGTTTTTGTAAGAGCTAGTGCATTTACAAAACTGTCGCTGTGGAGAAAACTTCTAAGTTTAAGTCATGCAGAAGATGAAAAGTTGAAATTCGAAACTATTATAAGAGAGCTTAAAGACCAAGGATCAAATATAGTTGATGGAGATAAGGTATGCCTTTTACTACTATCGTTGCCATCAAAGTATGACACTGTAGTCACAGCAATAGAAACCATCACAGATGTTAAGATAGATTTTGTGAAAGCAAGACTTTTGGATGAAGAGTTAAAGATTAAAGCTAAAGAAGAGAATGGAGATGAAGTAATGTTTAAAGCAAGCACAAAAGGATGTTTTACATGTGGCAGTACACTGCACATTCAGTTCTACTGTCCTAAAAGAAATGGAGAAGAAAGTAGTGGTAGAAATCACACGAGAGGTAAGCCTAGAGGAAACTATAGAGGTCATCGCGGAAATGCAAGAGGAAATTATCGCAGAAAACAAGTCACCATATCAAAAACTGATTACACAAGGCAAGATGCACAAGTGGCAGAAGAAAACATAATACTGTATGCAGCAAATGTGTGTAAAGAGGATCAAAATATATTAAGTTTTGTCATGGATTCTGGAGCAAGTAATCACTTTGTGGAAGAAAAATTAGAAAAATATATGTATGATATTAAAAAATAGATAATTCTGTAGAGATACATATTGCAAATGGTCAAATATTAAGATCAAACAAGATAGGTAAAGTAAAAACAAAATGTCAAAATCAAATTTTGATAATAGAAGCACTTATTGTACCTGGAATAAAACATAACCTCATATCTGCTTCAAAAATGACATCAAGAGGGCACAGTATAATTGTAGAAAAAGATAAAGCATGTATTTCTGGCAAGAATTTTCAATTAATTTGTGAAAAGAAGAATGGATTGTATATATTACAAGTTGATGAAATTGTGAAACAAAATGCCGAATGCAACGTTATGACAGAAGAGCAAAAATGGCACAGAAGACTGGGTCATGCAGGAAAAGATGCTATGGTACAACTTGGACTAAAACTGATGAAAGAAATATGTCCACCATGCATGGAAGGTAAAGCTACTAGATTACCTTTTAAACGAAATGAACAGTATACTAAGCAACTAGGAGAGCTTGTACATAGTGACGTATGTGGCCCTATGTACCCAAGTACAATAGACGGTGGTAAATATTTTCAAGTAATCTTGGAAGATTATTCACATTTTTTGGTGACGAAAGTTTTAAAAAGCAAAAATGAAGCTGAAAATAATCTTATACAGTACATTCAAGAATTTGAAAGGCAGCAAAATGTGAAAATAAAAAGATTAAGATTGGATAATGGTGGAGAAGTAACATCAAACAATTTCAAGAATTTTTGTAAGCAAAAAGGTCTAAAATTAGAATATACAGTACCATACAGCCCACAGTCAAATGGAAAATCTGAAAGAATGAATAGAACTCTTTTGAACATGATAAGAACAAAGATAATTGAATCAGGTGTACCAAAAACTTTGTGGGGAGAAGCATTAAGATGTTCTACCCTATGAACTAAATAGAAAAATCAAATATCACTTTATAAAGGAATTGTGCAACAATAAGATTATTTCTTTGCAATATGTTTGTACCAATGAAAATTGTGCTGATATTTTTACAAAACCGCTTGGTAAAGAGAAATTTCAATACTTTTAGAAGAAGTTTTGATTAATTAGCAATTTAAATGTTATTTTGGATTTTTAATATTGAAGGTCAGTTTATTTTTTTTTGTGTGTGTTTTATAATACATTTAAATTGAAGGGCCGTGTTAAATATTATTATTCCAAAGTATTGATTTAAAATATTATGTTAGGAACACTGTTATAATTTTTATTAGGACACTTGTTATATTTAAATAGTAGATATGACAAAGTCAGTTTTTGATAGTGAACGTTTTTGTCTCAAATAGTTATAAAAATTTTTGAGTAATTTAAATAAAAATTCGTAAACGAATTAGTGTGTTAGCTTGCTTTTGACCCAACATTTATCATCCCTTTCTTTTCTTATGCTATCTTCATCTAATGATGGTGGTTTTTGAAGCAAGTCGTTTACACTTGACGAAGAAACCTCTAAGGGAAATAATCTTTGTAATTGTCGAACTAATATCCCATTTTTGGTTTTCAACTTTGCAACAGATGCCGTCTGTTCCTTCACATAGCTCCAATACCCTCCCTAGGGGCCAATAAAGTCTCTTTTTATTCATAGTCTCAATCCAAACGACCCTCCTACTTCTATCGTTTTTTCTTTTCCTAATTTTGCAGAATGAATCAAGGTTGCAAGATACTCCTTTTCAAACCTTCTGTATGTAATTCAATATTTTTACTAAATGCTCTTTTTCTATTTTATCCAGGTCTTCTGTCTCTATACCATTATTGAATTCATTGGAATGTTTTAGAAATCTTATCGGGCATAAGGGCACCAAATCATCCTCGTCTGAAACATATGTCAAAGGTCTTTTATTAATGACATCTTCTATATCACAAAGAATAGTATAGTTCCTCGTAAAATAAATTTTCTCTGTCCAAGTTTTTCTTTAACAAATCTTTGACAAGTCTCACAAGTCGTTCCCAGAATCCACCACACCAAGGTGCTGCAGGTGGATTAAAAATCCATTTTATTTTTCTAATATTCGAATATTCTTAAATTTTACTCCAATCTAATTTTGACAGCTGATTCTCCATTCCGATAAAGTTGGTCCCATTATCTGTTTAGATTACATTTGGTCTTCTTCTTCTACTTATAAATCTTCTGAAGGCAAACAAAAACGCTTCAGTGGATAATGACAATGTAAGTTCTAAGTGTACCGCTCTATACACTGCACTGAAAATCACAATCCAACATTTTTGCTTTGTTTTTAAATACAATGGACCAGCCAAATCAATGCCAGTTACCTCAAATACTTCCCTATTTTATATTCTATTTTCGTTTGATACCACACAAGCCATGTTTTGACTTAAACTCAAATTTTTTAAAGCTACCCCCACCCTTAAAAAAAAACTAAAATGTATTTTGTTTAACTCCAGACTCAATTACCTTTCGTTTGATATCACACACGCCATATTTTCACTTAAACTCTAATTTTTGACATCTACCCCCACCCTTATTTTTAAATAAACTAAAATGTATTTTGTTTAACTCCAGACTTAATTACCTTTCGTTTGATATCACACACGCCAGATTTTCACATAAACTCTAATTTTTGGAATTTACCCCCACCATTTTATTTGGCTTGCGTGCGGTGAATTTTGTTCATTTTTAAATGGGACCATCACGGCCCAAGACCCAACTTAGGTACCAAATTTCATTAAAATCGGACAAGCGGTTTTTGAGTTATGCGGGTTGGTCGTTACAGACAGACATACAGACAGACAGACAGACATACAGACAGACAGACAGACAGACAGACAGCAAAACAAAAAAGTTTCAAAATCATCTGAAACGCAAAGATATATAAAAATTTTTGAAATCGGAGCAACTTTTTTTTTCTCGAAAAAATTAGGATCACCATAGCTCACACTACTTATATAGTAGTAGTGTGAGCTAATATTACATCTCACACACTTTCACACAACATCTTTAACAGATTTTCTTGCTTTAAGAATCCAAACTTTTTCTCCAATTATGCTCATAAGTAAATTCACTGCAGCATGTTGATTTTTTAGATGTTCTTCCAGTATCATTTTCTTAATAATAGGATGATTTCCTGGTAAAACAATTGGAAAAATAAAATTGTCTTTGAAATCACCATAAACTAATTTTGATTCAATTCATGCAATATTTTTAAAAAAATTTTGTCAATTGTCTCATTCTGAATTGCTCTACACAAAATCTTTTCTGCATTTTCCATTTCTTGAAAAGTTAAAATTTAATTTTTATTTCTATCTTTTTCTTCGTCGCTATTTACAAACTTTTTACACTGCATTCTTGCATTCACACAAAATCTTGTCATCCATCCAATCATTTTCACTATTCCACTAAAAGTCTATTTAAATTAATATCAATAACTAATTCTTTATTTTCAGCTAAATTTGTATTTATAATTTTTTCCAAATCTGTTTCAAAATAATCATTTTCAGTAGTTGGTCAATATTCCTTTGCTTTCAAAAGCCAGTCTGGACCATTCCACCACCTTTAGTTTAACAACTGTTCAACGTTACAGCCTCTTGATAAAACGTCACAAATATTCATTTTTCAGGTACATGATTTCACTGATCTGGATTACTGAATGATCTTATTTCTCTCACCCTATATTCCTTATGGAATTTCTATTGGAGGGTATCCAAAAAGTAAATTAAAATACGTTGGTAAAATAATCGAAAAGATTGACTAAAAGAAGAAATAAATGTCTTTTTACCTTTAAAACCAAACTTTAATGAAACTTTTTTACGAGGTACACATGAAAAGTAGTGGACTTATAAATTATAATCAAAACTTTCTTAAAACAAAATACTGGGATATGCTCACCATAAGGAATATATTATTTACCCATCTCCCCATAATTTAGGGTGTCCTGGATGCAGGTCATCGAAATAAGGTCGAAGTTTTACCCGAAACAATTGATTGATTATTTATACAGAAATGCGGAAGAAGAGAGAAGTAGTATAGAGAGAGAAGTGAAATAGTAGTATAGAGTATTAGAAAACTAACTTTAATTGTGTTTTTTAAATTTTGCTTGAAAAAATTTTGTTTTAAGGAAGTTTTGATTATAATTGATAACTGCACTACTTTTCATGTGTACTTCGTAAATAAGTTTCATTAAAGTTTAGTTTTAAAGGAAAAAGGGCATTTATTTTGTTTTAATTCTAGTCAACCTTTTGGATTATTTAACCAACGTATTTTAATTTACTTTTTGGATACCCCCGTATAGAATATCTATATTTATACTTTTGTTACTCGTACAAAAAAAGCTTTTAAAAATCAAACCACAACATTTTTACCATTTTAGGACATTACAAGTGTGCAGGATCCTTTAGAACATTTTTCCTTTTAGTGATAAAACGACAAAACGCCCTTTATTAATTATCCTACCTAGTTGTAATGCCTACATAAATTTGATGTTCGAATCAAGAAATTTAGATAATAATAACTTAAAATAAGCATCAGTTACACCGAAATTATTTCAGTTTCCTTTTGTTTACCTAAAATAAAAATTTTTTAGTTGTGTCAGTTTCGTTCTGAGGGTGCGATTAGGATTATAAAACGTGAAAAACCTCTTATGACATTTAATTACCGAAGGGACATTTTAATGATTTAAATACTATGCCGATCTATGGGCACCTAAGCTCACACTAGGTACTATAGTTATAGTGTACGTGTGAGCTAATATAACTAAAAACTGAAATATATTTTATTGAACTCCAGACTCAATTACCTTCCGTTTGATACCACACAAGCCATGTTTTGACTTAAACTTTAATTTTTCAAATCTACCCCCACCTTTTTTTTTACTAAAATGTATTTTGTTTAACTCCAGACTCAATTACCTTTCGTTTGATATCACACACGCCATATTTCCACATAAACACTAATTTTTTTAATTTACCCCCACCCTTTTTTTAAAAGTAAAATGTATTTTATTTAACTCCAGACGCAATTACCTTTCGTTTGATATTATACACGCCATATTTTTACATAAACTCTAATTTTTGAAATATACCCCCACCCTTTTATTTGGTTTGTGTTTGGTGGATTTTGTTCATTTTTAAATGGGACCATCTCGACCCAAAACCCAGCGTAGGTACCAAATTTCATTAAAATTGGGCAAGCGGTTTTTGAGTTATGCGCGTTGGTCGTTACAGACAGACATACAGACAGACAGACAGACAGACGGCGCAACAAAAAAGTTTCAAAATTATCTGAAACGCAAAGATATATAAAAATTTTTGAAATCGGAGCAACATTTTCTTTTTCGAAAAAATTAGGATCACTATAGCTCACACTACTATAGTATAGTAGTAGTGTGAGCTAAAATATTTATTTACGATTTCTACTAAATAATTGGTGACTTTAAGTGGTGTCATAACTAAAGTTTACCGTATTCTATATAATTCAATTTAAAAAGCTTAGGTAAGCCTCCAACAATTTTTTTTTTGGCCGGTGACAGCCAAATTTCGGTTTTGTTCCAAAAAAAAAGTGCCATGGATGTCCACAAAATAGTCTATGGACAAATCGGCCTAAAAGGGGGTTCCGTGTGCAAGTCGTGCCAACTTTTTGCCGAAAAGCTAAGTTTGTTAAGGGCACTCCATACATCAGGGTTTGACTTGTTGTCATTCTGGTAAATGCGTTTTTTTAAAGATATGTCCCCCACCACTTTTTTTTGCACGATACGTTTTAAAACGATGTATCTTATTGTCCATTTTTTTTTATCCCCCCTCCTTATATAGTCGTGTTCGAATGTCTAAAAATGTAATTAAGTTGACGCCCTAAAGACACGATGACATAGAAATGGATCAAAAATGTGTAAAATCTAATTCGAAAATAAAATTATATTAGTTTTTTAAATTTTAGCTGCAAAATCTCCCAAAACCCCCCAGATTCCCCAAAATCCTGAAATTTTTAGATTTTTTCAAATTTTCTTAAAAACGGAAAAATATCTACTGATCTTTATTGTAGACCATAAAATTTCCGTTTCAACAATGTATAAGTCAGTGGGGTAGGACTAATAACTCTCCAGCGGCGTCCGTTTATTGTAAATAAATTTAAAAAAGAAACATGTTTATTACAGGTTTTACCCGATTTTCTTAAAAACCGAGCTCTTTATCAAAAAATATAATACACACTTTGTTATAGTCAATAAAATTGCCTTTTAAATGATGTATAATAAGGCAATGGTAGTTTTATCTATAGCAATCTAGGGGCGTCCGCAAATAAAATCAATTTTGAAAAATCACTAAATTTATGAATTTTCTATAAGTATAATCCAATTTTCTAAAAAACTAAGCTTTTTGGAAAAAAAAATTATTTGACCGTTTATTGTAGAAAATAAAATTTCCTTTTCAACAATGTATTAGTCAGTGGGGTCAGGCTAATGACAAACTCTCCAGCGGCGTCCGTTTATTAAGAAAATATAAAAAAATTAAAGAAACCACATAGGTTTTACCCGATTATCTTAAAAACCAAGCTCTCTATCAAAAATTGTGACCTATAGCGACCGAAACGTGTATAATAGTGTAAGATTTATCTTCAGATTAAAACTTCACAGGCCTGTGCAACTTAAATCAATTTTTACAAATCACGAAACAAATTAATTCTGTTACAAGTTTTTCCAATTTTCTCAGAAACTAAGCTCAATTGAAAAAAATGGGTTTTATACTTTATTGTAGGAAATAAAATTTTCTTTTTAACAATATATAAGTCAGTAAGGTTTAAATAATGACAAACCCTTCAGCGACGTCCGTATATGGGGGTCAATTAAAAAATAAAATAAATAAAATCACTTTTGTCACATGTTTCACCCGATTTTATTTTTCGAATATTAAAAAAAAAATACATTTTTTTTAAAATATTTTTTTAATACATTTCAAATCAAGTAATTTAAACTTTGTTGTATTAAAATCGGATAAAAAATAAAAAAGATACAATTTGTTTTTAAATATACTTATCCGCCATATTTAAAAAAAAAGGCGCGATTATCACAATGACAATAAGTCAAAACCTGGTCTGCTAGGTATGTTAAACAAATTTAAGTTACTTTCAAAATGTTCTTATGGTTTTCATTAAAAGCATAATTTTTAAATATACCACAAAGAATCCTATTTTTTCCAGTTATTTGGAAATAACTTAAAAACTAATTAACGCATTGGAACACCTGATTTGAATAAAGAATTAAAATTGCTATCTTTTTTATATAAACTTTTTTTTTCTAGCTCCTATAGTTTTATAAATAAAATCAACAAAATAAAAAAAATTTACTTTTTTTTTTGAATTTTTTTATTTTTTTGACAAATACAAAAAATACATATTTTCTGACCAATACATTTTTAAATAAATTACAAAGCAAGTAGTTTATACTTTGTTCCATGAAAATCGGATCAAAAATAAAAAAGTTACAATTTTTTTAAAGATACGCCTTTCAGCCATTTTGAATCCGCCATATCTTTCAAAAAACGCATTTACCAGAATGACAACAAGTCAAAACCTGACATATGGGGTGCCCTTAACAAAGTTAGCTTATCGGCAGAAAGTTGGCTCGACTTGCACACGAAACTTGATTTGTCCATAGACTAAAACCCATATGGCCAATTTTTAAAAACTCGTATGCATTTAAAAAAAAAACAACGTTTAACATCATATTTTATAAAAAAGTTTATTTTTTAAAGCCTTCCACTTAAATTTATAAACACTATCAAGAAACAAGTAACGATTTTATTAATTCCATTCCGTATAGAAAAATAAACAAAGTAAAACTTGCCAAATTTTTCTTTAAAGTTTTCCTAATCTACATAATATTAAAATTTAATATCCACTATTATAAGAAAATTTATCGGAAATTTTTCTAATAAAAATATTACGTCAAAAAGTGGGCAACATTTAATTTATAACGCGTGCGTGTTTTGAAAATTTGTGGATCCCATTTAGCCTTCTTTACGTAGGATTTTACAGGGTGTTCACGAACTGAAATGGTACACAGGAAAACTGTAGTTTCCTCAGTGGCGGCTTTTTTTCCCTCCCCCTATTTTTTATACACACATATAAAAATAAAAATATAATAAGATGCTAACAATGTGAATACCTACTACTACTTACCTAAATTCAGTAAAATTAGCGAAATCAGGTAGTAGTTAGAGCAAAACATTTAAAAAGGCTCTCCGTTTTCGGTCTAGAGGCAAATCATATTACTTTTTGGCAACAGACCATTTCCCCCTAACTCGACCCCGCTGAATCTGAATATCCCTGTTGCCAACTCGAAATATCGACAGGGACAGCGAAAATACCCACCAAACCCCCAAAAACCGGATTTTTTTTTCCAGTTTTATTCAATTTTCTCGAAAAAGGTAAAGCTAAAGTAGCTCTTCTGTAACGTCCGTAAATTTGGATTATTTCGAAAAATAATGTTTACTATAGGTTTTATAAAATTTTCTCAAAAACTACACTTCTTCGGAAAAAATATATATTAGGTATACCTTATTGTAGAAAATATAATTTCCTTTTAAAATCTGTAATATAATGTGGGGTTTATGTCACAGGAAAGTCTCCAGGGGCGTACTTATAAAAAATAACCAAAATAATCAATTTTTGTTACATATTTTATGTATTTTTAAAAAAATAAGCCTCTTAGGAAAAAAACTTATTCTATGCTATAGACCTTGGTTTGTAAGAAAATTTTACAAAAATGTTTTTTTCGTAATTTTTGAGTCTGACCCTAATATACGGACGTCCCAGGAGAGCCATATTTTCTATCACATTTTGTGATACACTGGTTAAAAAGAAATTTTATTATCCACCGAAAAGTTTGGAAGACATTTTGTAGTAAGAACATTAGTTTTTAAGAAAATTGAATAAAACCCTCGATAAAACCTGTAAAAACAATGATTAGTTTGGTGATTTTAAATAGGTAATTACTTTAAATTAAGGACACCACAAGGAAACTTCATTGTCTATAACAAAGTAAAAAACATATTTTTTGATAAAGAACTTTGTTTTTAAGAAAATTGAATAAATCGTGTGAAAAACATGTTTTTTTAATGATTTTCTTTTAAATCACCCCTATTAAGGACGTCGCTGAAGAGTTTGTTATAAGTGAAACCCCACCGAGTTTTACATTGTTGAATAGGGAATTTCACTGTCTATAACAAAGTATGGTACATATTTTTTTATATTAACCTAATTTCTGAGAAAATTAGATAAAACCTGTAACAAAAATGGTTAATTTTCTGCTTTTTTCAAATTGATTTGTTTCGGATGCCTCTAAAGGTTTAATTATGACACCAATCCGATCATGTTACACATCATTTTAAAGGAAATTTTATTGACTATAACAAAATATAACATATATTTTCCTGCAGACATTAGCTTTCAAAACAAAGAGCATAAATCTTGGGAAAAACATCGGTATTTTTTCAACTTTTTTAAATTTCTTCAATTAACGGACGCCACTGGAGAGTTTGTTATCAGTCTACCTTAAATGAATGATACCTTATTAAAAAAAGAATTTTATTGTCTACAATAAAGTGTATTATCAATTTTCTTCTTAGAACAAACTCTTGAAAATTTGAAAAAACCTCAAACTTTCACATTTTGGGGTTTCTGTGGCGGTTTTTGCAGACATTTAAAAAAAACTAATATGACTTTATTTTTTAGTTAGATAGATATATATATTTGGAATGGACACTTATGTCAATATAAACTTTACAGCGGCAATTTAAAATTTCGCCGCCATGTTGGCCGCCATCTTGAATATCTCAGCCCCTGTCAACATTTCGGGGTGGCAACAGGGATATTCGGATTTAGCGGGGTCGAAATTGACCATGTGCTAAAAAGTAATATAAAATGCTTCTTAAAAGTGGATTTTCCGAAATCTTGCCTTAACTATAAGTGGAGAGAAATTGCAGTTGATATTTTTTAGCCCGCACAGCAATGGCTAGAGAAGCTATTGTTTTCGACGAAATTTTTTTTTGGGATAACGCCGGAAATGTGTTATTTTGGTATATTTTGCCCTACCCTAGCAATATCGTCGGGATGTCTGTCTGTGTGTGTGTATATATAACTGTCCGTAACGCGATAGCCCCTAAACAGCTTAACCGATTTGCATGAAATTTTCAGGTAAAATAGTACTCGATACTGCAACGAGCTGATTAGATTTGTCAAAATTCATCAATGCAAATGACAGTTTTTTTGACAGTTAAAAAGTTTTTAAAATGCTGACTTTTTAACGGAGCGTCGCATCAATGCGGTTTTCGGAATATAGTAGCGCGCGTTTTTAAAAAAATTTGTGTTATAACCAAAAAGTTTGTAGGAGCTTTCATTTCGGAGATATTTACAAAAAATTGTTTTCAAGGTTGATATAACGTGGAGTGTGCTAATGGGCTAGGAAGGTATCAGATCCGTCATGGACCCATTTATTTTAAATGTATACCATACGTCCTTCTATGTAATCATTCGATAAATAGGCGGTGGTGTATCGTCATAATTTTGCAAATATTAATTAATTTGCATTAAATCATTTCTTAAGCCTTTTCATGCTTTCTGCTTATATTATTATTATGTTAAAATAGCATAAACAATTTGACCTAGTAACCTTACAACAACATAAAGTTTATTTTAAATATATTTTTTCAACAACACAACTTTATTATGTATTTTAAAAAAATTACTAAACAATTTTTAAATGTTTATGCCAGAGTTATTCAAGAATATATTATTTTTTATTATGTAGTTTTTCGTAATCTATAGTAATACTAATGAGTGCTCTTTTTAAGCTCTTTTTAATAAAACAATTAAACTAACAATAGCTATAAATTTCATTAAAAAAAAAAATTAGTATCTGTTTGGAAAGTAAAAAAAAAAACAAAATAATTTGTATGACATACGCCTATCAGAAATATTATTTGTTATTACTTTAATTTAAAATTGAAACAATTATTTTTCGAAACCGAATTACAATTAAATATTATCATAACAAAGAATAATAATGTTTGGATATGTAGTCCATGGGCCAGTTAATTTGGTGGTACTAATTTTCTTGTTTACGAAAGTTAGAGCATCTTGCCAGTGATCTATGATGGCCAATCAAAGATGGCGGAAGACGTTTAAATTTGAAAAACGGTAATTGTAAATTATGCATCGTTTCTTTACTCCAAAGGCTAAATTTATTGCTGGTTAGACCCCAAAATATACCTACCTAAAGACATGGCTTTGTTTTTTTGTAAGTTTTTAATGTCTATCAACGTCAAAATACGCTTTTCTTATAAAATACGTCAGACACTTCCTAGAAGAAAATATCAGGCGCGGACCTACGGGGGGGGGGGGAAGGGGGGGTGGTAATTTATTTAGTTTTGACACACAATATACCTTCTGGTCAGGCTGTGGGACAATTCGCCGCCACCGACTCACCGCCCGGCCAACTCGCCTTCGACCCGTTTCGCCGACGAGATAATTCGCCGCCGGGCCAACTTTGAGGCCGACACAACTCGCCACCGCGCGTCGCCGTAGTTTCTGTTTGCAATTTTGTTTATTCAACGGCTTATTTGCGCTTTTGTTTAAAATCTTGCGACAGAGCTTTTTCAACCACTTTCCAATCAGGTACAGATTTTATCTCTATTCGACAGGTGTATAGAGTTCCAGTGACAACAAAATTTAATATTTTTTAAAACAAACAATTCAAAATGGCGAATCTAAATTGGCAGAGTTTTTTTATTTATAAACCGCATTGTCTCAAATTTGAAATACAATACGGTGTTAAGGCTACCTAATACAATTCTTGACTTAACATAACGCCATTTTGAACTCTCTATTTTTATTGTTTTCAGGTATAATTCAAAAATCAAAATCAGCAACCTTGAACACCCCAAAATTTTAAATTTAATACAATAGTCACAGTCCTCCATTTATGAATTTTTTTGTGGTAAAAAAATATTAAGTTGCATTATTACCGGAACCCTAAACACCTGTGAAAATTGAAAACTGGAAGTTTGGCGGCAAGTTGCCCGGCAGCAAACCAGGTTGAAAGTGAGCTGGCCCGGCGACGAAGTGGGTCGGCGCTGGAACGAATTGGTCCGGAGGCAAATTAGCGGCAGCGAATTATCCCATTACCCTTGGTCACCAAGCAAAACGTAAAAAATCCGCTCTTGAGATATAGACTTTAATTTCTAATCTTAAAATATCAGATTTCGGTGAATTTTACCCCTACAAATTGCTTTAAAAGGGGTGGTCCAGAAATTATTTAAAAACATTTTTAAAAAGTGATTTTTTAGCGAAATAACGCACCTCAGCCAAAAACATCAAAAATACTTTGTCATAGTACTTTTAAATCCGTATTCATAAAATATGTGGAAAATACCTAAAAAAATCTTAGGTTTGGGGGGGTTGTCAGTCCCCCCTTCTTATATACGCCACCGGTATGCATACTCCAATTATGAAATTTTTACACTTTTTTTGGTCCTAGCATACCAGACAAAATCTGCATTATTTTAAGTAAAATATATGATTTACGCTTTTACGCTCCAGTGCAATAAGTTGTTGAAAAAAATCACTTAATCACATCAGAACCTTCCTTTAAGTGCAAATGTCAATTTGACAGATCATGTTGTTAAACTTTTTTATTTAACTTTTAATGTCGCAACAAAAATCAACGTCAAAAGAAGTTATGATTTCAATATTTCAAATATTTATTTTGGTAAATTGCACGCCACTGAATGAATAAATTCTATAAAAAGTACTGTGAGCGAACACAAAACATAAAATTTCAGTCGTTTTTTTATGTTATTTACAAAAATATTAAATTATTGGGAGCCTGTAAACCAGCTGGTTTCTTGACCAAAACAAAAAGGTATTTTTAATTAAAATCGGTCCTGTACAGTTTGAGATAAGACGTTTTAACCATTTAACTTTTTAGCCTGAATATCTTTTGCTAAAACAAGAAAATTCCACTTAATCATTACTTTCTTATTATCTAACCGAATAGGCAAACAACCAGCTATAAGCAAATAATTTAATATTTTTGAAAGTATGTAACATCAAAAAAAAAAGAAGGCGAATCTTCACGTGATTTTAAACTAGTTCGCAATCTTGAATTTCAGTATGGCGGTAGTAGTTTTTTATTTTCTTAAAAATATGATTTTTGGATTATGCAACAACGTTTCATTTATCGAGTTCGTTTAAGCGGTAAAAAAGTTATCAACAAATACAAGTATGCAAAAATTTTGCTTCTATTTTTTCTTATCTATTGATCACTATACGTTCAATAACAAATAGTGTGCAAGTAGAGTAATTTTACACAAATAATCAAATATCATTAGTCCATGGGCCAGCTCGCCAGAATAAGGGAAATGTTATAATTTGGGGGTACTAATTTTCATTTTCACAGCAGTTAGAGGTAAGGTCACTCATCGTAAAGCAAGGTTTAGAGGTAGCGAAGCCTGACATTAATTTTCTATTTTTTGGTTATACTTTTTGACATGTTTTCCTCGGTTTCGCATTGGCGGTTCTTTCTTATTTTAAAAATGTGGCTTTAACAGAGTCTAAAGATCTATTTAATAATAATAGCGTTTCCGGATACTTTGAAACAAAATTTCAGACTGTGTAAAACAACATCTTTAAAATAAAACCGAGCTGCCAATACGAAACCCAGAAAAACATGTCAAAAGTCAAGTCAAAAATAATAACCAAAAAATAGAAAATCAATGTCAGGCTTCGCTTCCTATAAGGCTTGCCTCTACGATAAGTGTCCTTAGTTAGAGGGGTTTCTCAGGATGTTAAAAAAATTTAATGGCTATCTCAAAGTGGTAGCTTAAACAAATGATGGCCAATCAAACATGGCGGACCATGTTTAAAAATCAAAAAATTTGAAACACGGTAATTGAAAATTATTTTTATTATTTTTATTTCACTGCATCGTTTGTTGGCTCCAAAAGTCAAATTTATTATTTCTACCGCCGACCATATACGACGTATATGCCGCCGACAGGGGTGGTGGTGGTAGACCACAAAATGAACCTGAAGACATTTTTTTTTTCAAATTGTATGTTCACTAATGCCAAAATACGCTTTTCTCATAACAATGTCAAACCGTTCCTAGAAGAATGGACTTTAATTTCATATACTTTAAAGTTTTGTGGATGGTAATTTCTTAGCGAAAGAACGCAAAAATATGATAAATACGTTTAACTCTGCTTCTTTTGATGTATCACTTAGCATCCTAGCTTTGGTAGGTAGCTGCCCAAGCCAACTAAAATTTACAACTTTGCAAAAATTCTATGTTTTGGCTATAAAAACTGATTTTTCCTCAACAACTGTGAAAGATATGACAGTACTTGTAAAAGCATTTTTTCTACGTAATAAAAGTTTGTGGTATCTAAACATTGCTAAAATTAGCTACAGTAATGATTGACTGTAAACCGATTTTTTAAATTCCTTTAAAGCAAAATGTTTAGGGCTGTTTTTTGTTCAAAAGCAAAATTCAAAGAAAAAATGAGAAGATGCATTGCATAGCTCAGCTAATCTGCTTTTGAATGGTATAACTTCAAGCTATATGTCTATTATGGCAGTGGCGGATCTGGGGTAAAATACGTCGTGCGCAGTGGCGGCTGCTACAGGGAGGGTAACGGGGTAATGCACTCCCAAAACTAGACAACAAACAGTATTTTTAATTGATTTATTTAAAAAAAGTTAAATCTTCCGTTACAACATGATTGTCTAGTTCTTTTTATTATCTGTGGTTAACCGCAAGCGATTAATTGGGTGAACTTTTTTAGCGTAAATAATTACAAGCCGACAGCGCCGCGCGGGGCAAGGTTTCAAATTCACCCGTTTTTCAGCGGGGTATGGGTGGAGGTTCTCGAGCGGGGGCGGGAGGAATGTGTGTTTTAGTTGAAGTCGGCCATCATCATTGTGCGGAAACGTACGTTGCTTTTCTACATGTTGCCAGTTCTATCCTTAGTGAAGAAGTATGTGTTTGTTTTGATTTGGGGTATGTCAGTAGTAAAAAGCATTGCCGGTCGCGTGTTATTGTTTTTGTTATCTTTTGTTTATAAAATGGAAATAAATACCGTCGATTACATAATTAACTGTGCAAATTTAAAGACGTTGGCATATGAAATCTTTAGGGCCACATAGACCGGACCTAAAAATCCTAAAAATTAACCAAAATTTTAGGGCAAGTATTAAAAAATTATTCGATGCTGAAAACTGGTTGTGCGGTTGTGAAAAACGAAATGCTTTTTTTGCTACAATCCACGAAGTGATCCTGCGTGAGTGGCAAAAGGAATGTATAATATCAAGCACTTGTGTGTGAAAAGCTAAAGACACAAAGCAAGTGCTACTTATTTAAATAACCACATAGAATTTTCTATACTAGGCAAGACTGATATTAGGTGCCAATTGAATAGTGCCTATAGGCAAAACATTACCGAACATAATAAAAATGTGGCAAAATAGAATGCTTAAAATTCTGTAGGATTTCTGAGGTTGCTCTACGAGGCCATGATGAGTCTGAAACTGGTGCTAATCCAAGCACTTTGCGCATGTAAAAGAAGGGCGAATAGACTTTAGCTATAAACAAATAAACTAAAAACTACACCAAGTAGCTGCTTGTTTGTAAAATGCTAAAATGCAATGCAATATAAATTTCTGCCCCCCAATTTATAACGTCACCAGCCGCCACTGGTCGTGGGCAAAGCCAAAATTAGGCTCTACGATTTCGGCACATTTTGGCGCCCCTGGCGTTGTGGGCAGGTGCCCACTCTGCTCACGCCTAGATCCGCCACTGATTATGGTAAGCGAGCTGGGAAGTATGATATGCAAATATTGCGGAATTCTGTGGTATACTTGGTCAGTGTTTATTATTAACTATATTTGCTTGTTGTTGACGATATTTAATAAAAGCGTCATTTGTACATACCTGTCAAATGTCATGTAAAATTTGTCGCATTATTAGGGTTACCATTAATTCGTGCATATATCGCCCCATTAAGTGTCGGCAGTTATTAAATTTTAAATTTGAAATGGCCACCATTTTATTTTGTTATATTAAGCAGTTCTGAAAATTGAATCAGGCTTTCTCCTCGTCACAGGTATAACATATAATAATTTAAATCAAATCAAATAAGTACTTTGTGAGTTGTGGATACAAAAAAGATAACAGACCTACAAACACTCCGAATTACAGACATCCATATACGCAACAAATATTTTTTTCTATTTTTGGATTTAGTATAAGGCAAAACGCCAAAATTTAAAACATTAAGTCGGGTTTTGTGTAGGTATTTCATTTTTGGTTCCCTTTAAGGCTTTGTCAAAATAAACATTAACACCGTCAGTAATGTATGTGACAGTTGACGTGGTGATGTGTGTTGAATTTTTTTTTCGTACGCACACCTAGGAAAATCATGGATTTCACACGATCTGCATCCTCAGAAAACGTTAAATTTCCGCGGGCAGAAATCTTTCCGCATATGCGTGGAAAAGTACGATGACGTTACCTGTCACCATACTTTTCCGCAATGTATTGCAAAGTACTTTTCCACATATGTGCGGAAAAGCAGTTTCATTTGATTTGTGCAAAATTAAAGATCAATTTTTACAAAAACTATTGTAGTTCAACAGTGTTCGTAGGAAAAAAAGCGTAGGTACACAACTCGATAGAAAGTAACTTTCCTACACTCGCGTGTTGCTCCACTCGACCAGCACTTTGTTCACAACATTCACGCTCGTGTGAAATTTGTCACTTTGTTCTCTTGTAATATACTATGAATATCGTCAACAACAAAAATTTAACCAGTATATACTAGTCCCAGCATGTTGACATATTATTTGGATATAATATCCAAATATGTTAACATACAGGGATTCTAGCCTATACCACAGAATAGCGCAATATTTGCATGAATGACAGGGTTCATATTAATGTTCCTAGCTCGCTTTTCATAACCGTTCGAAAACAAATTACCGAGCTGAGCAATGCACCTTTTCGTTTCTTCTCATGTTTTTGCTTTAGAACAGAAAATACGACTAAACATTTTGTTGTAACGTACTTTAAAATACTCTGCCAATCTATGGGCACCTAAGCTCACACTAGGTACTATAGTTATAGTGTGAGCTAATATAATCAAAAACTGAAATATATTTTATTCAACTCCAGACTCAATTACCTTTCGGTTGATACCACACAAGCCATGTTTTCACTTAAACTCTAATTTTTGACATCTACCCCAACCCTTTTTTTTGAACTCAAATTTTTTTAATCTACCCCCCACCCTTTTGAAAAAAACTAAAATATATTTTGTTTAACTCCAGACTCAATTACCTTTCGTTTGATATCACACACGCCATATTTTCACTTAAACTCTAATTTTTGACATCTACCCCAACCCTTTTTTTAAAAATAAACTAAAATTAATTTTTTTTAACTCCAGACTTAATTACCTTTCGTTTGATATCACACACGCCATATTTTCACATAAACTCTAATTTTTGGAATCTACCCCCACCCTTTTATTTGGCTTGCGTTCGGTGGATTTTGTTCATTTTTAAATGGGACCATCACGGCCCAAGACCCAACTTAGGTACCAAATTTCATTAAAATCGGATAAGCGGTTTTTGAGTTATGCGGGTTGGTCGTTACAGACAGACATACAGACAGACAGACAGACATACAGACAGACAGACAGACATACAGACAGACAGACAGACAGACAGACAGACAGCAAAACAAAAAAGTTCCAAAATCATCTGAAACGCAAAGATATATAAAAAAAATTGAAATCGGAGCAACTTTTTTTTTTCTCGAAAAAAAGGGTGCTAAAATAGTTTTACATTCAGTCATTACCGAGAGTCATACTACAATATAGCTACGTCAATTTTAGAAATTTTTAAGTAAGAATCTTATTGCCCAGAAAAAGTGTTATTACAAGTATTGTCATCTTTTACCGCCAAAATTCGATGTTCCTTTTGCCACTCACGCAGGATCACTTCGTAGATTGTAGCAAAAAAGCATTTCGTTTTTCACAACCGCACAACCAGTTTTCAGCATCGAATAATTTTTTAATACTTGCACTAAAATTTTGGTTAATTTTTAGGATTTTTAGGTCCGGTCTATGTGGCCCAAAAGATTTCATATGCCAACGTATTTAAATTTGCACAGTTAATTATGTAATCGACGGTATTTATTTCCATTTTATAAACAAAAGATAACAAAAACAATAACACCCGACCGGCAATGCTTTTTACTACTGACATACCCCAAATCAAAACAAACACATACTTCTTCACTCAGGATAGAACTGGCAAAATGTACAAAAGCAACGTACGTTTCCGCACAATGATGATGGCCGACTTCAACTAAAACACACATTCCTCCCGCCCCCTCTCGAGAACCTCCACCCATACCCCGCTGAAAACCGGGTGAAATTGAAACCTTGCGCCGCGCGGCGCTGCCGGCTTGTAATTATTTACGCTAAAAAAGTTCACCCAATTAATCGCTTGCGGTTAACCACAGATAATAAAAAGAACTAGACAATCATGTTGTAACGGAAGATTTAACTTTTTTTAAATAAATCAATTAAAAATACTGTTTGTTGTCTAGTTTTGGGAGTGCACTACCCCGTTGCCCTCCCTGTAGCAGCCGCCACTGCCCACGACGTATTTTACCCCAGATCCGCCACTGCCATAATAGACATGTAGCTAGAAGTTATACCATTCAAAAGCAGATTAGCTGAGCTATGCAATGTATCTTCTCATTTTTTCTTTGAATTTTGCTTTTGAACAAAAAACAGCCCTAAACATTTTGTTTTAAGGGAATTAAAAAAATCGGTTTGCATTCAATCATTACTGTAACTAATTTTAGCAATGTTTAGATACCACAAACTTTTATTACGTAGAAAAAATGCTTTTACAAGTACTGTCATATCTTTCACAGTTGTTGAGGAAAAATCAGTTTTTATAGCCAAAACATAGAATTTTTGCAAAGTTGTAAATTTTAGTTGGCTTGGGCAGCTACCTACCAAAGCTAGGATGCTAAGTGATACATCAAAAGAAGCAGAGTTAAACGTATTTATCATATTTTTTGCGTTCTTTCGCTAAGAAATTACGATCCACAAAACTTTAAAGTATATGAAATTAAAGTCCATTCTTCTAGGAACGGTTTGACATTGTTATGAGAAAAGCGTATTTTGGCATTAGTGAACATACATATTGAAAAAAAAAATGTCTTCAGGTTCATTTTGTGGTTTACCATCACCACCCCTGTCGGCGGTAGAAATAATAAATTTGACTTTTGGAGCCAACAAACGATGCAGTGAAATAAAAATAATTAAAATAATTTTCAATTACCGTGTTTCAAATTTTTTGATTTTTAAACATGGTCCGCCATGTTTGATTGGCCATCATTTGTTTAAGCTACCACTTTGAGATAGCCATTATAGTTTTTTAACATCCTGACAAACCCCTCTAACTAAGGACACTTATCGTAGAGGCAAGCCTTATAGGAAGCGAAGCCTGACATTGATTTTCTATTTTTTGGTTATTATTTTTGACTTGACTTTTGACATGTTTTTCTGGGTTTCATATTGGCAGCTCGGTTTTATTTTAAAGATGTTGTTTTACACAGTCTGAAATTTTGTTTCAAAGTATCTGGAAACGCTATTATTATTAAATAGATCTTTAGACTCTGTTAAAGCCACATTTTTAAAATAAGAAAGAACCGCCAATGCGAAACCGAGGAAAACATGTCAAAAATTATAACCAAAAAATAGAAAATTAATGTCAGGCTTCGCTACCTCTAAACCTTGCTATACGATGAGTGACCTTACCTCTAACTGCTGTGAAAATGAAAATTAGTACCCCCCAAATTATAACATTTCCCTTATTCTGGCGAGCTGGCCCATGGACTAATGATATTTGATTATTTATGTAAAATTACTCTACTTGCACACTATTTGTTATTGAACGTATAGTGATCAATAGATAAGAAAATATAGAAGCAAAATTTTTGCATACTTGTATTTGTTGATAACTTTTTTACTGCTTAAACGAACTCGATAAATGAAACGTTGTTGCATAATCCAAAAATCATATTTTTAAGAAAATAAAAAACTACTACCGCCATACTGAAATTCAAGATTGCGAACTAGTTTAAAATCACGTGAAGATTCGCCTTTTTTTTTTTGATGTTACATACCTTCAAAAATATTAAATTATTTGCTTATATCTGGTTGTTTGCCTATTCGGTTAGATAATAAGAAAGTAATGATTAAGTGGAATTTTCTTGTTTTAGCAAAAGATATTCAGGCTAAAAAGTTAAATGGTTAAAACGTCTTATCTCAAAATGTACAGCTGGTTTACAGGGTCCCAATAATTTAATATTTTTGTAAATAACATAAAAAAACGACTGAAATTTTATGTTTTGTTTTTGCTCACAGTACTTTTTATAGAATTTATTCATTCAGTGGCGTGCAATTTACCAAAATAAATATTTGAAATCATAGCTTCTTTTAACGTTGATTTTTGTTGCGACATTAAAAGTTAAATAAAAAAGTTTAACAACATGATCTGTCAAATTGACATTTGCACTTAAAGGAAGGTTCTGATGTGATTAAGTGATTTTTTTCAACAACTTATTGCACTGGAGCGTAAAAGCGTAAATCATATATTTTACTTAAAATAATGCAGATTTTGTCTGTTATGCTAGAACCAAAGTGTAAAAATTTCATAATTGGAGTATGCATACCGGTGGCGTATATAAGAAGGGGGGACTGACAACCCCCCAAACCTAAGATTTTTTGAAGTATTTTCCACATATTTTATGAATACAAACATAAAATAGCATAAAATACGGCCTCAAGAGGTCTCGCCCCCCCCCCAAACTGTCTCGAGCCCACCCCAAAACCTTTTTCTATGAACGCTCCTGATGCATACGCAAAGATAACCCTAGGCGTAAAAATATGACATGTTTGTTTAAAGAGTTTAATTATATTGTTAATTAATTAAATTACATAATTATAGAAGTATGTATATTAAATATTATTGAAATCTAATACTAGCATCCAGTACCACATAAAAGATGCAACTAATGTAGTTGTGATGGCTGGAATAGCCCATCATGTACCTACCAGTTAACCTCGGGTATATTAAGTTATTCTTTAACTTAGAAGCCTGTGTCTATAGCAACCCAGAAACAATTCATGCGGCATTAAATAGCAGTCTGTAAATATAGAACTTTTGCCATTGGTTTTACCACAATATATTAGCTCACACTACTACTATACTATAGTAGTGTGAGCTATAGTGATCCTAATTTTTTCGAGAAAAAAAAGTTGCTCCGATTTCAAAAATTTTTATATATCTTTGCGTTTCAGATGATTTTGAAACTTTTTTGTTTCGCCGCCTGTCTGTCTGTCTGTCTCTCTCTCTGTCTGTCTGTCTGTCTGTCTGTATGGCTGTCTGTCTGTAACGACCAACGCGCATAACTCAAAAACCGCTTGCCCGATTTTAATGAAATTTGGTACCTACGCTGGGTTTTGGGTCGAGATGGTCCCATTTAAAAATGAACAAAATCCACCAAACACAAGCCAAATAAAAGGGTGGGGGTATATTTCAAAAATTAGAGTTTATGTAAAAATATGGCGTGTGTGATATCAAACGAAAGGTAATTGCGTCTGGAGTTAAATAAAATACATTTTACTTTTAAAAAAAGGGTGGAGGTAAATTAAAAAAATTAGTGTTTATGTGAAAATGTGGCGTGTGTTATATCAAACGAAAGGTAATTGAGTCTGGAGTTAAACAAAATACATTTTAGTTTTTAAAAAAAAGGTGGGGGTAGATTTGAAAAATTAAAGTTTAAGTCAAAACATGGCTTGTGTGGTATCAAACGAACGGTAATTGAGTCTGGAGTTCAATAAAATATATTTCAGTTTTTAGTTATATAAGCTCACACGTACACTATAACTATAGTACCTAGTATGAGCTTAGGTGCCCATAGATTGGCAGAGTATTAGCTCACACATATACTATACTATAGTAGTGTGAGCTATGGTGATCCTAAATTTTTCGAGAAAAAAAAAGTTGATCCGATTTCAAAAATTTTTATATATCTTTGCGTTTCAGATGATTTTGAAACTTTTTTGTTGCGCCGTCTGTCTGTCTGTCTGTCTGTCTGTCTGTATGTCTGTCTGTCTGTCTGTCTGTCTGTATGTCTGTAACGACCAACGCGCATAACTCAAAAACCGCTTGGCCGATTTTAATGAAATTTGGTACCTAGGCTGGGTCTTGCATCGATATGGTCCCATTTAAAAATGATCAAAATCCACCGAAAAGAAACCAAATAAAAGGGTGGGGGTAGATTTCAAAAATTAGAGTTTATGTGAAAATATGGCGTGTGTGATATCAAACGAAAGGTAATTGAGTCTGCAGTTAAACAAAATACATTTTAATTTATTTAAAAAAAAGGGTGGGGGTATATTTTAAAAATTAGAGTTTAAGTGAAAATATGGCGTGTGTGATATCAAACGAAAGGTAATTGAGTCCGGAGTTTAACAAAATACATTTTAGTTTTTTGTTTTTTTAAGGGTGGGGGTAGATTTCAAAAATTTGAGTTTAAGTCAATGGCTTGTGTGGTATCAAACAAAAGGTAATTTAGTCTGGAGTTAAATAAAATATATTTCAGTTTTTAGTTATATTAGCTCACACGTACACTATAACTATAGTACCTAGTGTGAGCTTAGGGACCCAGATATTGGCAGAGTATTTTTTCTGGTTTTACCGAAAACCAATGACTACATAACCGAAAGTATATTACATAGAAGATAGAAAAACAAAAATACTTGTTTTAATTTAAGAAAATTAATGTCTTGTTTGTTAAAAATTCTTGTACTTGTTTTCATGTAAAAAAATATACCTTTCTGATTGAGGAAATAATGGATTTTATTTAAGGAAGGAAAATTCTTGCTTGAAAATGTTTTAATTTCGGTAATTCTTTGTTTAATTTGAAGAATGGGTTTTTCAGGTTAATCAATATATTTAATAACACTCAAACACTTAATTTGAAAAACAGTTTTTTGTTTTAAAATAGTCTTTTCAAAGCTTGATATCGAGAAAAATAAAATAATGTTGGAAAGCAGACGTTGCCGTTGCTTTGAGAGAAGATAATATTATCCAGAAAATACGTTTTGTAGATTATATCGATGGTTGAAAGGTAAAAGGTCATAACCGACAGTTTTCAAATTTCACAGCAGGGCCACTTAAAGTATTATTTGTCGCTAAGTTAAAAAATAACCTGGATCAATTCTTTTTTCATTTGACTTAATCTACATAAAAATCATCGTAGAACCCTGAAGCTTATTCGACGCAGAAAAAAAAATAAAAAACTGAAAACGCTTGAAACACTAGTTCAAATAATGTGTCGCTTATGCCCTTTTGCCTTTCAACCATCGATATATATATATTTTTATGTAAAGCTCACCTTTAGCTCGTTTCACTAACCTGCCAATGTCAAAAAATAGATTATATTTTTAAACTTTTTTATTTTACTTTTAATGTTGCAAAAAAATTAACGTCAAAAAAGTTAGGATTTTAAACATTTATCTTAGTAAATTGCACGCCACTGAATGAATAAATGATTAAAAAAGTACTGTGAGCAACAAATATTTGTTTAAATATTTTCGTTAAAACAAAAAAAAGTATTTTGCATTTCTAAATAAAACATTAAAATCCTAAAAAGCATAGAGCTTTACAGCATTTTGTGAAAAACTTGAAAATCCTTTTTTTAATATATATGCATAACCTGGTTTCTTTGGGAGTTTTCTAAAAGATAGGAAAAAACAAAAAAAAATTGACAGCTTGTTTTTTTTATAGTTAATTCTGTATAGCATCGTTTTTTGATTAAATATTTTTTAATAATTTTTTTGTTCGGAACGCCACTAAATGTAACGAAGTGTTAATAGGTCCAATTTTTTAGTTGGGATATTAAACTACACTTGTGACCTAACGTTTGATATATAAAAAACTAGAATACCATTTTGCAGAATAGGTAGAAATGACTTAAAATAGTTTTTTGTGAAAAATGCACAAAACCTAAAACTTTGAACCCCTGTATCTTAGAAACCATAGGTAGGCGGACGATTTGGTAATATTATATATTATTTCAAAATATCATTGTCAGTCATTATTGTTTTGAACTTTGACAATTTAGACAGAAAAGAAGGATTCTTTTTATAACAAATCTTCTTTCTTTATATAAATACTACTTTATATATATACACCTTTAAATTTCTCTTCTAACCTCTTCATAATAATTTTAAATGTATTACGAGTATTTTATGAAATTTTATACTAAAATCAAGTTTTTTATACTAGTTTCAACAAACTTATAATAATTTCATTCAAAATTTTTTTGTTACCTTGTTCCCAAATATTTCGACTCGTCGTTTTTATTCGCTTTTTAGTATAAAAAAATCAGAATGACCGAAAGCTTCAGACTCAAGCTCAAGAGACCTACTTAAAAGGTCTTAGTGTCAATCCAAACCTAACTAACATATTTTTATGGTTTTAGGAAGAAAGCTTTCATAGAAACAGATCAAATTCAGATGGAGCTACGATAATCAAGAACATCATCCATGCCGAGGCATTTCCAAGCCTCCCAAACTCTGTTTTGGAGGAAATGGGATTGCATGGAGACCCATACAAGTAAAGAGTTTATTTCCACAGTCTCAACACTTGTATACAAGGTCTTTGAGTCCACCCGTACAGGCCGATTATTTTAAAAGGGTATTTTTTTTTTAATTTAAAAACACTATTAAGGTAGTAAGATGTGCTCTTTCTGATGATGTTAGTTTTAAGGTCCTAACCTTACAGAAAGTGTCAAAATCCCGCTCGAAGTTGATTTTTTTAAATGGAATATGCTATTTCTAATTACGGATTTCAATTCTACGCAAAAAAAATTATTTTATTTTTTTTCTTTGTTGTTTTGTAATTTCTAATTCACTACATTACAAAATTTTTGGAAATAAAGTTTCTTATTTTTTTAATTAGAATTTAAATCCGCAATAATTATAGCATATTCCATTTAAGAAAATAAACTTCGAGCGGAATGTTGGCACTTTTTGTAAGGTTAGAACCTCGAAACCAACATCATCAAAAAGAACAGATACACACACTACCTTGATAGTGATTTTTATTTTTTTTAAAACAAGGTTTTCTTTTAAAATAATCGGCCTATACGGGTGGTCTGAAGGACCCTGTATACTCGCCAAACTTTCTTTATCTTTATCCTGGGAGCCCAATGCAAAAAACTATATAGTCTAAATTATACGCATTTGTAATGACGTCACCAAGTGAGAAAAAAACGTATGGCGTAGATATTTTTGCAAATCAATGTTTTTTGATTGACAGTGACGGATACTTCAAATAACCAATTACTTACCTACCTATTTAAATTAGGGACACTCATCGTAAAGGCAAGCTTTATAGGAAGCGAAGCTAACGTCAGGCTTTTCATTTGTTGGTTATTATTTTTCACATGTTTTCCTCGGTTTCGCATTGGCGGCAAAGATTATAGATTTGATTGGCGGTTCTGTTTTATTTTGAAGATGTTGTTTTACGCAGTATGAAGGTACCTAAACTATATATATATTTATGTAATTAGAATTAAAAAGTTATGCTGCAAACTATCTTGAAACTATATCATTATTAAATATTAAACTGTGTTAAAATCACATTTTTAAAATAATAACGAACCGCCAATGCGAAACCGAGGAAAACATGTCAAAAATTATAACCAAAAAATAGAGAAAAGTGGAGTTAGGCTTCGCTACCTGTAAAGCTTGCTTAACGATGAGTGACCTTAATTTAAATCATAGACACTACTTTTTTTAAAAAGTTTATTGTCACCGTTGTTTATAATATACTAAACAAAGATAAACAAAAATGACGTCATTACAAATGGGTATAATTTGAACTATACCCATCTGATTATTAGCACCATTTTATGTTCAGGTGATCACTATGCACCTTTCAAAACAAAAACCATAATGATGTTCGATGAGTCAAATTGACCTTCCAAAATGTCAGGCTTTATCAAGGTCTGCCAACCATACGTTCCAAGGTGAACTTAGGCAGACCTGTAATTTTATGTTCAGATGATCACTAGGCACCTTTTAAAACAAAAACCATTCATCGAGGTGTGCCGATCACACGTTCCAAGTTAAACTTAGGCAGACCTGTAGTTTTATGTTCATGTGATCACTATGCACCTTTTAAAACAAAAACCCTGATTATGTTCGATGAGTTATGTTGACCTTCCAAAATGTCAGACTTCATCGAGGTCTGCCGAGCACACGTTCCAAGTTGAACTTAGGCAGACCTGTAGTTTTATATTATTCAGGTGATCACTATGCACCGTTTAAAATAAAAACCATGATGATGTTCCATGAGTAACGTTCCCCTTTCGATATACCTATCTTTATCCAGGTCTGCCGGTCACTTATTCCAGGTTTGGGGACAACATTTAACTCATTTAGTACCGGGGCTGGTTGTCACACTTTATTTATTTGGATTTTTATTCTAAAATAGAAAATATAACCTTTGTCGAAAAAGAGAAGTATGACTTTGATTTGCATTGGACCAAGGGCGGGCCGATTTAAACTGCCTCCGTGCAAGACCTTGTCTTGCCCCCCCCCCATATGGAACTTGTTGCTTTCGGAGAGGTTCGGTTTTGTTCGGTGGGGGTTATATGGAAATACCAGTATAACATTATTAACATTAGCCGCCCTTTTTCTATAAATCCCTAAAAAAATCGATCACGATATCATAAACTTATATTTTGTTGCAAAATTTAAGTATTCTTTTGATATTGGGCACAGATGTACAACAATTTCGCTGTACTAAAAAAAACAATTGCGCATGTCTCTCTTTTAACATTTTAGAGCGTCAAGTAAATTAGAAGAGAGTTAGTGCGCTCGCGTTTCTTCGACACTGATCGGTGAATGGTTTTGCCGGTGCACATAGGAGTATTCGTATCATAAAACGAGATAGAATTAATTGTTGTGACAAACTTTCATGATAATAAACTGTTTATATTTAAAAAATCCATGTCATGGATAAATCGGAGTTAGGTGATGGGGTTGAGGTGATAAGAATAACGATATAAGTATATTGTAATCCGGTTTTTAATAACTTCAGAGAGGTCATTTAATGTTTTTATGCCAGGCGCGGATCTTCGGTGTCGGGGGGGAAAGGGGAAATTTCCCCTCCCAAATCCAAAGTTATAAAATGATATTCAGCTTTGACACACAACCGTTCTGGTTCCTATTTTTAAAATTATTGGTCAACGTTTTATATAATTTTGGTTTATAGGGGTACACTAAATTTTTTGCTTAACCAAAAAATGGTTAGAAAATAATTTTAAGAAATAATTTTTATTGGAAGGCTACACCATTTATAAACGTACACTAAAAAAAATTATTACGTTTAGTTGTTCCACTGTTTCATGAAATAACTTAAAAGTATCAATAATCAGATTTTTTTAAGCTGGTTTTAAAAATCGAATAAAAAGAGGGTCATTTCATAAGAAAAATATTAACTGTATGTAATATCTCAAAAACTGAGAGTGATAGATAAAAATTATTGTGCCAGTATCCCACTGGCTTTGTTGCAAAAACTATAAAAAAAATCACTTTACACCAATATGAAATTTTCATAAATAAAAAAGTTATAGGCCCCTTCCCAAAATGCAGACTTCTCAAAAGAGCCCTGTAGCTTCAAAACAGCTTGCAATATTAAGATGCGGTTTTCACCTTTAATCATCCTTTAAAAATTGAGGCTTGCTAGTGGGAGTAGAATTTTTTTCGATCTCTCCTAGAAATACCTAAAACCCCGAAAAACTTCAACTTTGGAACACCCTGTACATATCTTTTGAGTTTTATTGTTTTTACTTCCTTTTTTATTTGTTTTTGTACATTTCTGCATCAAATAGAAAAAAATTTTAATTAAAAAAAAGAATTTTTTAGTTTTAAAAAAATCATATTTTTTACGCATATCACTGCTTTGAATGCCTATAAGTGAAAACGGCGGACGTAGGCAGACAATTTTTTGGTGAGCCATGATTGACATAAGCCTTAACTTCATGTATATTAAAGAAATATGTATAGCTCGGCAAGGCCGGCAGGCAACCAAAACGCTTTGATATGGAAAAAAACCGGCAAATATAAATACCCAAATAGGGCATTTTAAAATATTTCGAAAACGTACAATGTACAATTGGTTTTTCTAATATGAGCCACACGAATACACAATAACACTAACACCTCATAACAAGGGTCGTGAACAAAGGCTTGTGATTTCAAAATTCATTAAGTTTCGACTGGCCTCACGACACGATACAAGTAGAGGGGAATGTTTTATGGAGGCGGCTTGATAGATAGGTTATTGGAGTAGAACGAAAAATGGTTAGAAGGTAATTTTGAGTATCTTGGCAATTTTTATATTTAACCGGTTTTAATATACAGACTCCTACGTGCGGTGTGACAACGAACCTGTGAAACGACCACTCCCGGTTTCCCCGAACATGAGCTGCTCGCCTAAAGTTTGACAATGGATATTTCTTTTTTTTAGAGAAAGGCCTTCTGAAATTCAAGAAACCGAGCAAAAATTCACCACATTATCTCTGGCCTTCGCCATAGATGCAGCTACTATTAAAGACAGGTAGATAGTTTTTAATGTCTTTATAGAAATATATTTGGTTTAGCCCCCACAGTTTATCATAAAGGACAAAAGAAAAATCGTAGAAAGGCCACGGTATAAAAGTTTAATGTACAAAACGGAATTATTAATAACCGGACATCAGTCATCAAAACAAGACATAATCAAAATTGAAGTTTATCATAAAGTCCTCCATCATAACGGGACAACATAAAAATCTTCCGCGGTCAAAAACGAATTGGTAATAATCTAAAAAAAAAACAGAAACGTCATTTACAAAGCCGCACATAATCATAAAAAGGGGCTTGGCTTCTGTGTCGTTCACCTTAGGAAGAGCAGTTCTGATATTGCTATGCAATTGGAGTCTCCTTCCTTGCAACCTCTATAGTCCATTTTAAGCAACCAAAGAAACGCGGATTAAAACTTAAAAATAAATAATAGTTTGTTTTAAACATAAGGTATGCATCCAAATACCTGTATTCAGCCAACAGGAAATCTTAAATCAATCATTGATTATGCTATAGGTGGCAACACCCGAAACCAGTGGCGTGTCGTATAGGGGGCGAACGCCCCCCCGCCCCTCGGCGCTTGGCGCCCCTGGCGTCCTTTAAGAAAAAAATAGAATTAATACTGTTATTATTTTAAAAAAATTTGCGCCCCTTAAGGTCTTTGCCTCCCTCCGCCCTTTTATCCACGACACGCTACTGCCCGGAACTAAAGTGGTATTATGTGCGAGTACTTTGTGGTGTTAACTGTGGAGCTGACCAGTATTGGGGAAAATAAAAACCTAGAATGCATCGAAGAACATCAAAAATACAACTTTAGAAGCCTAGAAATCGAAAGTACGCAAGGATTGTATGAGAAACGATTGGATGAAAAATTAATAAACACACAACATTCATTTGAAGAGATATATACAAACATAGTAAACAGCTTGAAGGAAGCAAGCAAAGAAGCTGTTGGATACCAAGATAATAGAAATAACAATAAGATGTGGTCGACAGAGGAAATACAGGAAATGGTCAAGGAGAAAAAACGCACATACTTAAAATGGCTCACTACTAAAGAGCAAAGAAACCTAGAAATTTACAGGGAAACGAGAAGACAGCTAAGAAATTTAATATGCAAATACACACGTAGGAGGTAGGCAGAGTTCTGAAATATGGAAATTCATTTCTACGGTAAAAAACCCCAAAAAAGGAAAAGTAAACATTCAGATCATCAAATCAGAACAATGGACAAAACACTACAAGGAAACGAAACGAAACGAGACCCAAATATCTGTCAGTTTATTTTTATAGACACATAGAAGTACATGGAGAGATAATTGAACTGAAATAATGGAATTCGGATTTGCCTTTTAAGGCCCTGTAAGACATAGGCCCCAAACATTTTAAATGCCCGCTTTTAACTCACACGATATAATAACGATCATAAGGATGTAATACTGCATAGCAATACAAAATCCGCTCCTCTTCAGTTGCTTAAAATGTGCTATAGAAGTTGCAGTAAAGGTGCTTCAATTGGATAGCAATATCAAATCCAGTCATCTTTAGGTGAACGACAACCACATTTTATGATTTTGCCCGGTTTTGATAAAAGACGTTATTTAAAACTTTGAGTCTATTTTGTCCGATTATTACCAATTCCCCAGTATATACAAGGACTTCCTTGTATACACTGTGCCAATTCCATATTAACTGCAGACAATTTTTACTCATTGTGACCGAGGACTTTTGATGATTTTTTTACATTACAAGCTTTTATTTAACTTCACCTGTATGTATGTATGTTGGTATTGTTACGGGTTCACAACGACAAATTAAAACTCGCAAATGTCAAAAACGATTTATCAATTTATTTCGATAAATTATGTACAAAAACACGCACTTAAACTTACTAATAACTTGCTAATAATTTACTACTTTAATCCGCCTATTAACTTCGCGTTAACATCTAGCGATCACTACCGTTGGTTATCTTTGACTGGCTCGATGCGCCGCGTCCGGCCCTATATATAGGGTCTGCCTACTATTCGAGAACCATCCATCCTTCTTCGATTCACGAGCATTCTCGTTTCTTCCAGAAGGTACGCGGCATGAGTGCCATAGAAAACGCAACTAAAACCTAGACTAAGAATACAACCATAAGATACGTCACCCTGATACTACACTAAACCTAAATAAATTCTAACTATAAAATTTAAATAACTTAAATTTGTAACAGTATCTATGTAATCAAATCTTGCAACTCATTTCTGAAGAACTTCCAAACATCCGATTGACTTCAAATTTCGCATAGCGTCTTAGTTCCGATGAGAATACAATAATGTGGTTTCATCGGGTACCTACCTCCCCCCTAACGTGGGGGGTGGAGAGGGGGTAAAATTTTAGTTTGTCCGATTTCTACCAAAATTGGTATCTGGGGGTTTTTGAGGATGACAATTACGAATTTTTGATCAGATTACAAAAATTCAATATGGCGGATTCAAAATGGACGATTTAAATTCAAGTTTTTCTGATTACTTTCAACTGACTTCCACGTATCCGATTGACTTTAAATCTCGTATACCGTTATAGTTCCGATGACAATCCAATAATGTGGTATCACTGACTGCCTACCTCACCCCTAACCTGGAGGGCGGAGAGGGGGTAAAATTTTAGTTTGTTAGATTTCCACCAAAATTGGTATCTGGGGGTTTTTGAGGATGAGGATTACGAATTTTTGTACAGATTATAAAAATTAAATATGGCGGATTCAAAATGGACGATTTAATGTCAAGTTTTTCTGATTACTTTCAACTGACTTCCACATATCCGATTAACTTTAGATTTCGCATAATGTTATTATAGTTATGATGACAATCCAATAATGTGGTATCACTGACTGCCTACCTCCCCCCTAACGTGGAGGGCGGAGAGGGGGTAAAATGTTAGTTTGTATTTTGTTTAGTATCAAATCGTTGGACGGCCTTCTCATAGAAGACTTAGACATTTCAAAATTGACAGGAAAGACTCCCTGCAATATCGATGCGCTTGCTGAAATGCATAGACGTAGACAAATCTAAAAATTAAAAAATAAATTTAGAAAAAAAAACTTTTTGAAAACAAGCCTTTATAAAATGGACTAAAACGCATAAAATAATTTTTTGAGTGTTCTGATATCATAATAATAAAAGCGAAGGGCATATTCAATATTAGGTAAATGCCTTTGCATGCGCATTTGGTGGATCGTCCACAACCGATGATGGGCCGACTCTTCTTTTTCAATGTGACAAAATAAATCGACACACTGCCGGTCGCGGATGATCTGCCTAATATGAAGCAGGCGTAATAATGTCGATCCATATCAGAAAAATGTAAGGGTAGCTTGAGTAGGGTTGGGTTGGGTTAAATTATCTACCCTTATATTTCTCTGCTATAATATAATGAATTTGGATTTTCACTAACCTTCGAGTTAACAAGGCTAAAAGAAAAACGGGTAAAGTTCCTTTAATACGCCCATTGCTTTTATTATTATGATATCAGAAAACTCAAAAAATTATTTTATGCGTTTTAGTCCATTTTATAAAAGCTTGTTTTCAAAAAGTTTTTTTTTCTAAATTTATTTATTTTAAAATTGGACTGGACTGATTTTCATTCATATTTCGACCCACTCAATACATTGCGGTAGACGAAAAAAAACAATGTCGGGAATTATTAAATTTGTGCTGTTTTTAGGTGCAATAATACTTATAAAAAAAATTTCAAATAAAAAAAACACCCAACTGCTAAATTCACTTGTAACTACTAGTCGCAGTTGGGTACAAAATTGATAGGTATACCTATAATAATGTACGACATGTTTCAACTTTTAGTTTTGTCCGAAGGGCACTTACGAAATTATACAGTTTTGTATTTTTATGAATCAAGTTATTGAGTAATTTTGTACCCAACTGCGACTATTAGCTACAAGTGAATTTAGCAGTTGGGTGTTTTTTTTATTTAATTTTTTTTCTAACTTTTAGGTTCAATTTATATTCAGCCTTATAAAAGGCACTATGCATTTACCATTCATTTAGCTTTACCCAAAAAGTACGTGTAGATTTTCTACGGACGCGAACAGTGTTACCTCTCATTGAGTGAAGGTGGGGGAGTAGAGAGGGAGGAGGGAACTAGTAACATGGTCTCGAAAAAAATCTTAAAGCGTGCGCAGAAAGAATTTTTGAAATCGCTCTAAATTTATGAAACGTATAGCTACAACTATTACTAGTAAGGAGGGTGGAGAGAAGAGAGGGGTAGGTAGAAGGGGGGAGACTATTAAAATAATGATGGAAAAAAGTCTTAAAGCGTGTGCAGAAAGAATTTTTGAAATCGCTCTTTATTTATGAAAGGTATAATAGCTACAACTATTACTAATAAGGAGGGTGGGGAGAAGAGAGGGAGAGGGAGGGGGAAACTAGTAAAATGATGATGGAAAAAAAGTCTTAAAGCGTGTGCAGAAAGAACTTTTGAAGTCGCTTTATATTTGTAAAAGTTATAGCTACAACTATTACTAATAAGGAGGGCGGGAAGGAGAGAGGGACAGACGGGGAGGGACTAGTAAAAGCACGGATCACCTCGTGGTAAAAGGGTGTTCTGAAAGCGCATGCAAAAAGAATTTTTAAAAACGCCCTATATTTGATAAACTTATGCGAATATGGTTTTTGAATTGGGTGCGAGGAATGACAGGAGGGGAAATGGGTGGGAGCAGGGAGGACTACAAAGTAACTACAAGAAATTGCAATGGGTGATCAAAGGAATTTCATTAATATCGTCTGAAAGGATCAGGCACACCTCTTATGGGATTTCTGTAATCCGTCGAACCTCATGAAATTTTGGTATGTTGTGGACCGAGCCTTTCTTATAAAAAGTTCTCATGGAACCAACACAAATTAGTGACCAGTTTTTGAAATACAGGGTGTTGAAACTGATAATGTCCAAGAAGCATAATAGCTCTTTAGACGGGTTTTCCAAACATAAACGCAATGTTACCATTACACATATTTGCGATTTACTTATTATTTTTAATCTGCAGCTTTAAAATATTATCTATAGGGTGTTTAAGTAAATATAAATATTTAATATTAGTCGAAAGTTTTAATGATAAACAGGCTTTAGAATGTTGTAAATTAAACCTTGCTTATCAGAAGTTCTCATTTTTTTTTTTTAATTTGTCAAACACACTGTGTTTTTTTTATTACAATCTAGTCAGTAAGACTAATTAGCAATTTTGTTTTAACTTAATTTACTAGAAAAGTCAGATTTAAACTTAGGGTTCACTCAACAGTTCTCCCCGCTTTGTTTAGTCTGTAACTCACAATTGTGTTGTGTTTATAGCATTATTTTGTTTTATGTGTAATTCACTTAGTTTACTAGCTCAAACGGCTTCACTCTTTTTAGTCGTCGAACTAGCATAGTATTGTCTAGAAGCTGAATTGCTTCCACATTCACATGCCGATGGAGTCTATCTTCATGGCTTTTTGCGTACTTTTTTATAGTCTCTGCTACAGTTTCGATTTTTAGATCTCGATGAAGGTCACTATTTCGAACGTACCAAGGTGCATTCACAATGTTTCTTAATACTTTATTTTGAAATCTCTGTACAACTAGAATGTTACTCTCTTTAGCACAACCCCATAGTTGAATACCATATGTCCATACTGGTTTCAGTATTTGTCTATAAAGCAGTAACTTATTATGAATTGTTAAATTGGACTTCCTTCCAATTAGCCAGTTCATTTTTCTATACCTTATCTCAAGTTCTTCTTTTTTTTTCTTAACATGTGCTTTCCAGCGCAATTTGGCATCAAGTGTCATACCTAGATATTTTGCCTGATTCGAATATGGTACTGGAATGTTGTTAATTGTTATTTGTATGTGATTTATATTTTTGTTTGTAAAATCAACATGAATTGATTTGGTTTCATTTAATTTTATTCGCCACTTTGTGGTCCAACTGTGAATTTGGGTGACTGCATCCTGAAGTTTCTCTATGCATTTTTCAATAGATTTTTCTACCGTCAATAAACCAGTATCATCGGCAAATGTTGCTAAGTGACAATTTTCTGGCTTTGGGATATCACAAGTGAATAATAAGTATAGATAAGGGCCTAGTACGCTACCCTGGGGCACGCCTGCTTGAATTTCTCTTAAATTTGAGTATGAGTCTTCCTGTTTTACTCTAAAATGTCTATCAGATATGTATGATTCCAAAATATCCGAATACTGATTTGGCAGAAACCTTTTTAGTTTAAAATTAAGGCCTTCATGCCACACTTTGTCAAATGCTTGTGCTACATCTAGAAAAACTGCAGAACATACTTTTCCCTCTTCTAGTGCTTTTTCTATTATATTAGTAATTCTGTGTACTTGATCTATCGTGGAATGCTTGTCTCGAAAACCAAATTGATGAGATGGAATAATTTCTTGTCTTTCTATGATGGGTTTTATTCTTTTAAGCAATAATTTTTCATAGAGCTTGGATATAATTGGCAGCAAAGATATTGGCCTGTAAGATGACACGTCATGGAGTGGTTTTCCCGGTTTTGGAATCATGATATCTTCTGCAACTTTCCACAGTTTAGGTACATACCTAAGCCTAAAAGACGCATTAATTAGGTTGCATAGTTTTACGATAGCTTTTCTGGGGAGTTGTTTTATGACTACCCCGTTAATAAGATCATACCCTGGGGCTTTTTTCGAATTAATATTTTTGATTTCTGTTAATATTTCTTTTGGTGATGTAAGCTTAATATGGTCCTCGATTTGATGGGGTTCATTTAAATGAAAGTGTTCATCTGGTGCTTCGTGGGGCTGAAATGTTTTTTCTAAATGACTTGCAAAAATATCTGCTTTTTCTTCGTTACTCCTTGCCGACTGGTTGTTAGATTTTCGTATGGGTGGAATTTGGATAATTGGTCTTTTAAAATCTTTGGTTGCTTTCCAAAGGGAATAGTCGGTATTTTTATCATCTGTAAGTTCATTAAGAAAATGGTTAATAGATTCATTTTTTATTACTAGAATTTCTCGCCTAATGCGCTGCGTCATGTTGTTGAGATTTGTTTTGTCCCGAGGATCACGGCTTTGTTGCCACTTTCTTCTTAGTTTCCTTTTTTCCAATATAAGGTCTCTAATTTCCTTTGGATAGTTTTTTCCCTTAAAAATTCTCTTTGGTTTTGGACTGTTTTCCCAAGCTGCTTGTTGAATATTTGTAACAAAATAATCAACTTCTTTATCGATTTGTTCTGGCGTTTGCAATGGTACTGATAGGTTTATTTTTTCTGACAGACTTTGTTTAAAACTAATCCAGTCAGTCAGTTTATTAACTAGTGAGATATTTGCTTCTTTCTTTATTATGTTTTTACTAAGGGTTAGAATAATAGGTGAATGATCTGAGTGTAAATCAAAACTTTCTTCTATATCTACAAAACTTAAAGATATATTTTTTACTATAAAAAAATCAATTAGATCTGGAATTTTTCCTGGATCTGTTGGATAGTATGTGGGCTTACCAGTTGATATCGGCTCACATTGATATTCACTAATAGCTTGCAAAAGTTCTTTTCCTTTAGAATTCGTCAGTCTAGATCCCCAGTAGGTATTTTTTGCATTAAAGTCACCTCCAATTATAAAACGGTTTCCTAATTTTCTGAGAAAATTAAGATATTGATTTTTCTTTAGTAAGTGCCTTGGTGGTATATAGACAGCACTTAGGACTAATGTATATGTTTTGGTTCTCATGAGCCCAACTTAAATTAATTTCCAGTTTTTGATATACAGGGTGTTAAAATTAATAATGTCCCAGAAGTATAATGGCTCTTTAGACGGGTTTTCCAAACATAAACGCAATGTTACTACTAAATATATTCACGATTTATTTACTATTTTTAATCTCTACCTTTAAAACATTATCTACAGGGTGTTTAAGTAAACGTTAGTCGAATGCTTTAATAAGAAATAAGTTTTAGTATGTCATAGATTAAACCTCACTCATCAGAAGTTCTCATGGGCCTAACTTAAATTAATTTTCAGTTTTTGAAATATAGAAATACAGAGTGTTGAAAGTGATAATGTTCAAGAAGCATAATAGCCTTTTAGACGGGGTTTCCAAACATCTACGCAATGTTACTATTACATATGGAGTATTTATTAGCTTTTTAATATTTCTTGACTTATTAAATATTTAATACGGGATGTTTCGGCAAACATAATTTTTTAAATACTATTACAAAATCTATGAATTTTATATACTATTAAGCATTCTACTATTAACACAGAGTTTTTAGCGAGTTTGTGCTACAAAAAAGCGAACTCTACCACCCTGTAGATAACGTTTTAAAGGTACAGATTGAAAATAATAAATAAATCGTAAATATAGGTAATATTAACACGGATCACCTAACAAAAGGTGATCCGTGATATTAACATTGTGTATATATTGAGAAAACCCGTCTAAAGCGCTATTATGCTTCTTGGACATTATCATTTTCAACACCCTGTAATAACTTTTGATAAGAAAGGTTCAATCTAAAACATACTAACGCTTGTTTCTCATAGAGATTCAAAATAATAAATAAATCATAAATATATGTAATACTAACATTGCGTATATCCGCGGAAAACCCATCTAAAGAGCTATTATGCTTCTTGGACATTATCACTTTCAACATTCTGTATTTTAAAAACTGGTAATTCATTTAAGTTGGCCCTAGGAGAAATTTTGATGAGCAAGGCCTAATCTACAACATACTAGAGCGTTTTTCTCATTAAAACATTCGACTAATATTCACTTTACCACCCTGTAGATAATGTTTTAAAGGTACAGATTAAAAATAATAAATAAATCGTAAATATATGTAATACTAACATTGTGTTTATATTTGGAAAACCCGTCTAAAGAGCTATTAAGCTTCTTGGACATCTTCACTTTCAACACCCTGTATTTCAAAAACTGGTCATTAATTTGAGTTGGGCCCATAAGAACTATTGATAAAAAAGGTCTAATCTACAACATATCAAAATTTCATGAAGTTTGACGGATTACAGAAATCCCATAAGAGGTGTGCCTGATCCTTTAGATAATTTGTATGCCTTAAAGCCTACATCATGTGACAAAATGGCGTCTAAAGACCGCCATGTTGATTCCTGTTTAAAAAAATATAGCCTATAGCACCGTCAGGATCCGTAGCAATTCAACGATACCTTTTTTGTCAAAATCGGTTCAGCCGTTTAGCCTCTAGCTTGACACAAACATACATATTTACATTCTTGCTGCAGTTGGGTAAAAAGACTTGTCAGCACGTGCAACCTTTCAAAGGGTTGCCGTAATCAATTATTATCATGAGCAAAATTATTTAAGAAAAGCCGGACCTGTCCCTCACCCCTACCAATTTTCTTGATTTTTGTGGGAATATTACCTACCTGGAGAATAGACAAAAGGCAAAATATTGGCTTTCAAAAAAATTTATTGGCTAGGATATAGCCATTTTTCTGTTTTTCATAAATTTTTTACATGATTTTGGGTATTTTCTATAATTCAGAAGTTTTTTGCAGTAAAATGTTGAAAATTGGTACATTGATGTAGAAGTGATCAGAGAACAAGAATGTGGTCAATAATTTGACCTAGGACAAACTTCCACAAAAATGGTAGCCAAAACCCCTAAAATTTACAGAAAAATACCCATTTCTTGGAAAAACGTTGAAAAAAAATTCTTCAAATTTTTTGAATGCGTCTTACAGAAAAAGGATCAGCGAATCTAATGAGCCCGTACTCATATTTTTCGGATTAATCGTTTAGAAAATACAAAATTGGAAGTTGTTTTTGTAGGCGGTAAATATTGAGATTTTTGACCGAATAAGACAATCTTCGACTTAAAGATCTATTTTGTTTGAGCGAGACATGTAGCTACCTAAAAAAAAGTAAAAAAATGCAAACCCGTCAAACGCGCTGGGTGATTTAGCTATATTAGGCCAGTCATTAAAGCGAAAAAAAGACCCCTAGCTTGCAAAAAGTGGTAGTCACGATTTTGACATATTATATTGTTCACATTGGAGTTCTAAAAGAAAATTTAAGTTTTCGACTTGGGTGGGGCGGTTCCCTCCCACCGTCTTGGATTTAGTGTGCACAAAAACCTTTTTTTTTTAAATTACTTGGTCCCTGCACATTTTAGAAAATAAAGTTTTAGACAAAAGTTGAACACAATAAAATTTCTTGCAAAAACGGTTTTCGAGTTATGACGCTAAACATTTCTCCGCCTTTTTGGATTTTAAACAGTTTTTTTATTAAGTGGCCTTTAACTTGAAAACTGCTTATTTTTGGGAAAATCTGTTATAACATAAAATAAAGACCAACTAATAGCCTATAAAATGGCTTTTGGATGCCAATTAAGTGCTAACCGTGGACTTGGCCCACTTAGGTGATACATCGTTTAAATGATAATTTAATTTTCGACAATAAAGTTCATTACATACTTTCTGTAAAATGCTTACCTTTTTAGAAAATTACATAAAACTGAATAATTTCGGTTTATTTTGCATATACTATGGAAATACATAGGAAACGGGTGTACTGCTAACACTTCAGGATTCGTATCTCAGCAAGGGTACTACCCAGATGAACTCAGTGATTTGGGTCTTTATTTTACGTTATTACAGATTTTCTCAAAAATAAGCAGTTTCGAAGTTAAAGGCCATTAAAAAAAAATTGGTCACAATCCAAAGTAGAGGCGAAATGTTTAGCGTCATAACTCAAAAACCATTCGTTTGACAAAAAAATGTATAAAAGCGTTTTTGTAGGGAATTTTAACATCTTCAACTTTTGTTGAAAACTTTCTTTTCTTAAACGTACAGTAACCATGTAATTTAAAAAAAAAACCCTGTTTGTGCACACTAAATCCAAGATGGCGGAGGGGCTAAGGTCACTCATCGTCAAGCAAGCTTTACAGGTAGCGAAGCATAACTCTAATTTTCTATTTTTTGGTTATAATTTTTGACATGTTTTCCTCGGTTTCGCATTGGCGGCTCGTTGTTATTTTAAAAATGTGGTTTTAACACCGTCTAAAGATCTATTTAATAATGATACAGTTTCAAGATAGTTTGCAGCATAACTTTTTAATTCTAATTACAAAAATATATATAGTTTAGGTACCTTCATACTGTGTAAAACAACATGTTCAAAATAAAACAGAACCGCCAATGCGAAACCGAGGAAAACATGTCAAAAATAATAACCAAAAAATAGAAAGCCTGACGTTAGCTTCGCTTCCTATAAAGCTTGCCTTTACGATGAGTGTCCTTAGGGGGGCGGCCCCCCACAAGGTCGAAAATTCAAATTTGTTTTTAGGACTCCAATGTCAATGTCATATATCAAAATCGCGACGACAACACCTTTTGCAAGCTGGTCTTTTTTTCGCTTTAATGACTGGCCTAATGTATCTAAATCACCCAGTGCGTTTGACGGGTTTGCATTTTTAACTTTTTTTAAAAGTAGCTACCTGTGTCGCTCATACAAAATTGGTCGAAGATTGTCTTATTGGGTCAAAAATCTCAATTGTTACCGCGAACAAAAAAAAACTTCCAATTTTGAAACAATGTATTTCCTAAACGATTTATCCGAAAAATATGAATAAATGCTCATTAGATTCGCTAATTCTTTATCTGTAAGACGCATTTAAAAAAGAAAATTTTACGGGTTTTGGCCTCCATTTTTGTGGAAATTTGTCCTAGGTCAAATTATTGACCACATTCTTGTTCTCTGATCACTTCTACATCAATGTACCAATTTTCAACATTTTACTGCAAAAAACTTCTGAATTATAGAAAATACCCAAAATCATGTAAAAAATTTATGAATAACAGAAAAATGGCTATATCCTAGCCAATAAATTTTTTTGGAAGCCAATATTTTGGCTTTTGTCTATTCTCCAGGTAGGTAATATTCCCACAAAAAATCAAGAAAATCGAAGGGGGTGAGGGACAGGTCCGGTGGCTGAATTCTGCAGTAGAGATTAAAAATTTGATACTCACAGCAAAATTTGTTCAGAACCTTTCCGGCTTTATGTGGATTTTCAACTGGATTTACGAACTCAATTACTTACCTAAAGAATTTAAAACTTAATTGAATTTATCTTAAACCAAAGGAGATCATTGAAGACATGCAACAGGACGATTCGATTTTTTTCTGAATGTCCCATATAGGTTCTAAAGGAGGTGGCGTTAACGCACAATTTTAAATCCGGATATGCTCAAACAGCAGCGCACCCAAAAATATGCCTTAAGGGGGCCAATACCTTATACCCTATGATGGACCGTTACCCTAGTTGTCCGTCTTGAGGGACGGCACAGAAATTTTTATGTAAAAAAAAACTTGCGCTATTTATTTGCGTTTTTTAGATATTGGATTTTACCTTAACATAGTCTTATGTACAGTATTTTTCTGTATTAAAATCCAAAAACCGCATATCTATTGCTGTTGTGGTAACCAAATGATGATTTTTTAAAATATCCCAACCTATTCTTGTAGTATATTAAAAACTTAATATCTGACAGATTATTATTATCTAAATACGATTTTGTATATAATTTAATTTTCGAAACTGAAGCTATATAGTTCTTAAGTTATAGTTTTTAGACAATAAGAGGGAGTCTTCCACCCCTTTTTGTTCAAGTAACCCCACCAAAAAATCATCAGCTCTTCATACTATTATTTTCGCTGAACTTTTGGTTTAAAACGGTTTAATTTTTCTTCAGCTATCGCATGACTTTTTCTTATGTTTTCAAGTCAAGTATAAATTTCTAAAACATTTTGATGACCAATTGACCATTGCTTATTGGCCAAACGTCACATGGAAATATTACTCTATTAGTTTGATATAAAATTTGTCGAAATTTATTCCACAGCATCAATTATCTTGCTATACAAATAACACTTGAAACTTGACTTGCTTAGAGTGGGTCCGGTGACGTCACTACGGCAGTGCGAGCTCGGACTGACCTGGCAGAAAAAAATCGGTGATTGAACAGTCCTCTGGGTTTATCATTCTTGGGCTAGAATAAGCATACAGTGTGGAACAGCCAAATGGAATAAATTCGATAACCAATAAATGTTGGGAAAAACGCTTGGACACGTCGATTTGCATTTTTAAATGCGCATTTTTTTCAACAAAAAAAATTATATAGGGTGTGTCATGTGACAGTGGCAGATACCAACTTTCTTATTTTAAATGCAACCCCCTGTATATTATTTATTTTTTGTATTCTACAGAAAATACTAGACATAATTCATGTACAATGTCCTATACCTAAGTCTAACCATTTTCGAAATATTGACAGTTCAAAAACGACAATCTTCAACTTCAAGGCTAAATATTTTGAAAACGGTTAGGACTATGGAAAAACGGCTTTCATGTCCCTATCCTTATTTTTAATTATCTATCGATTGACATTAACCACGACCACATCCGGTTTTAACGGAAAATCGGAAATTCCGGTTAAACCCTAGTGTTCGTGTTTGGTGTTAATCGATAGATAATTAAACATAAGGATAGGGACATGCAAGCCGTTTTTCCATAGTCCAAAAAATAAATAATATACAGGGGGTTGCATTTAAAATAAGAAAGTTGGTATCTGCCACTGTCACATGACAAACCCTATATAATTTTATTTTGTTGAAAAAGATGCGCATTCAAAATGCAAATCGACGTGTCCAAGAGTTTTTCCCAACACGCCCTCATTTATTGGTTATCGAATTTATTCCATGTTGCAGTTCCACACTGTATACATAATATTCCAATACCAACGGTAATTACCAATGCATGATGCAAACATAAGTCCTCGCGGTCCTTAAGAAAAAATGTCCTGATTGGTTGCTTTTAATCACAATGCATATTATTTCCATATAGTACGTATTATTCCAATACCCCGATGCATGATGCAAACATATTTGAAATTGCAATATTAATGGACCTAAGTCTATCCCTTTTGTGGTCCTTAAGAAAAAATGTCCTGATTGGTTATACTTTTACACATGCCTATTATTTTATTCGTGTATTCGTCTCATCAAATCATCGGTGCATGCACAAAAACTCTATCTATCTAAATTTAGAATGGATGCATTTTTCGTATTGTTACGGGTTCACAACGACAAATTAAAACTCGCAATTGTTGAAAACGATACGTCAATTTATTTCTACAAATTATGTACAAAAACACGCACTTAAACTTACTAATAACTTGCTAATAATTCACTACTATAATCGGTCTATTAACTTCGTGTTAATATCTCACGACCACTACAGTACGTTATCTGTGACCGACTGACTGCTGCACGACGTCCGGCCTTATATATGAGGGCTGCCTACTATTCGAGAACCCTCCTTGTTCGATTCGGAATCATTCCAGCCCTTTTCTAGACTTTCGCATACCAGTTTGTCACAGATAACGCAACTAAAAGCTAGATTAAGAATACAAACAACAAATTCTAACTATAAAATTTAAATACTTAAATTTGTAACACTATCCTCCTCTTCAGGTTTGATCGCCTCGATCAACATTTCCCAGGTTTAGTCTGTCTAGATGAACAACTTTCATCTTGGACTTCGGGCTTTTCTGGATCCGGTAGACTACATCATTAATTCTCTTAACAACTTTATAAGGCCCTTCTCATGGTGGTGTCAACTTAGGTGATCTTCCTTTCTTGCGTTGAGGATTGTATAGCCAGACTTGATCATTCTCTTTGAACCCTGAAGAGTTTGCTTTCAGGTCATATCTCGCTTTCATGCGGTCACTGGCTATTTCTATTCGCTCTCTAACCACTTCATGGATATCGTGCAGCTTTTGCCTTAAACGTTCGACATAGTCATTAACCTCTAAGTGTTCTTCAGGTGAACCAAACATGATATCACATGGTAAACGCAGTTCTCTACCAAACAGGATACTACATGGAGTAGCTCCTGTCGTATTGTGAATGGCGGTTCTATAGGCCATCAAAAACAATGGAATATATTGGTCCCAATCTGTTTGGTGCTCATCAACAACTTTGCACATATGTTCTTCTATTGTTTTATTAAATCTTTCAACCATGCCATCTGACTGCGGATGTAAAGCCGTAGTCCGTGTTTTATGTATTCCTAAAAGGTCACAGAGATTCTGGAAGAGCTTCGATTCAAAGTTTCTTCCTTGATCTGAATGTAGTTCCAAAGGAATGCCAAATCGGCTGAAAACATCATTAACCAGAACATCCGCAACTGTAGTGGCCTCTTGGTTAGGCAAAGCAAAAACTTCTGGCCATTTGCTAAAGTAATCCATGACAACAAGGATGTATTTGTTGCCTTTTTTAGTTTCTGGAAATGGTCCGGCCACATCAATAGCAATGCGTTCGAATGGTAGACCTACGTTATATTGTTATATTTGACCTCTGGACCTTGTTTTGGGACCTTGGCTGGCTGCACAAGTCGAACATCGGCGGCACCAGTTTTTCACATCTTGAAAGTAATTGACCCAATAAAATCGGTTTCGAATTTTGTCCATGGTTTTATTTATGCCTAGGTGCGCGCCTGATTTTCCACCATGGCATTCGGCCACTATATTGTCTACCATGCTCCTAGGAACCACTACTTGATTAACCACAGTAAGGCCATCGGCACTTTTCCAGGCACGTTTAAGGATGTTTTCCTCTACTATCAGTGAATCCCATTGTGCCCACAGTGATTTGAATATCACCCCTTGGTTTGTGATATCTTGCAATGATGGTCGTGGCTTGTTTTCTTCTTTCAATCGCAAGATAGGTCCTACATCTTTGTCGTTAAGTTGTGTTGTTCTAATCGAAGCCGACATCCATTCTTCATCTGGTTCTAACTTTATCTGGCGCACGTAGGTAATTCCTTCTTTCTGATCAATTTTCCTGCTATGTTTACAATCCTCAGGGCAAGGTCTTCTGGACAATGCATCTGCATTATTATGCACCCTTCCCGCTCGGTGCTTAATTTGATAATGGTACTGTTGTAGCTTTTCTATCCATCTCGCGACTTGCCCCTCAGGTTGTTTCATTTTCATGAGCCACTGTAACGCAACATGATCCGTTCTAATCAGAAACTCTTGTCCGTAGAGATATTTGTGAAAGTGATCTACGGATTTAACTATGACTAGGAGCTCCTTTCTAGTAACACAATAATTTCTGGTTTGGATAGCTTCTTGCTGAAAAATTCGATGACCCGTTCTTCTCCATCTTGTACTTGGGAGAGTACTGCTCCTATGCCATCGTTGCTCGCATCAGTATCTAATATGAATTTTCCTTTTGGAATGGGATATGCAAGAATCGGACTAGAACATAATGCTGCTTTTAGTCTTCTAAATGCTTGGTATTCCATTTGTAAGAAGCTTTATCTTCTGTAAGTCTATGTAATGGAGACGCTATTTTGGCGAATCCTTCTGCAAATCGTCTGTAGTATGTACACAGACCCAAAAAGCTTCTCAATTCATGTTTGTCACGAGGTTGAGGCCATTCTTTTATTGCTTGTAACTTCTTTTCGTCGGTATGGATGCCTTCTCGGGAAACGACGTGACCCAGGAACTCAACTTTTTCTTGGAACAGAAAACATTTCTTTGAGTTCAATTTAAGATTTGCGTTCCTGATTCTTGAGAATACTTCTCGTAAATTATCTAGATGATCTTGAAATGATTTCCCCATTACTATGACATCATCCAAATAGACTAGGCAGGTTTTCCAAGTAAGGCCTCGTAGAACGACTTCCATTAGTCTTTCAAATGTAGCTGGGGCATTGCACAGGCCAAATGGCATCACATTAAACTGATAAAGTCCACTTCCAGCAGAGAATGCAGTCTTCTCTTTATCTCTTTCAAAGATTCCTACTTGCCAATACCCACTTTTCAGGTCAAGAGTAGAAAACCAATATGATCCTGCCAATGTTGTTAATGTGTCGTCTATTCTTGGCAGTGGGTAACTATCTTTCTTGGTCACATCGTTAAGTTTCCTGTAGTCGACACAAAATCTAGTACTTCCATCCTTTTTAGTGACCAACACCACAGGAGATGACCAAGGACTTGATGACTCTTCAATAACACTGTCGCTGAGCATTTTATTAATGAGATTGTGAAGTTCTTCTTGCTTGGCCATTAGTAGTCTTCTTGGGGGTTGTCTTATCGGTTGGGCATCGCCAGTGTTGATAGCATGTTGAATAAGGTTTGTGCGTCCCGAACTACTCCTAGTTTCGAAGATATTACTTTGTTCTTCTATAAACTCTCTCGCTTTACTAAATTCTTCTGGAGTGAGATGTTGCCAAGTTGACTCAAATTGCTGAAGTACCTCCATTGGTAACTTGCTTGTATCCTCGGAAGTTGGCTCTTCACATCTTGTTACTTTCTGTACTGGTTCAAATAATGCTACCACCTCCCCCTTATTAATTTTGACACTATTTGGGAAAATATTGTCGACTCTAATCGGGATGTCTTTATCGGTTTTAACTAGTGATTTTGCAACGAGGTAGGTGTTGGGTGTGTTTTGTTGGCTTATGAGTCCGATGCAGCTTGATGTTTTACTTTCCAGCCTCCCAAAAATTATGGTCTCACTGTTACCGACTAGTCTTGTTGTGCATACTGCCACCACCTTAATTGGTTCTTTATTGATGTGACTATTTGACAAAATGAACTCTTCGTTCCCAAATCTTAGGGTATTAAGTTTATTATCAAACGCAAATCCATGTTTACTTATCAGGTCCATTCCCAAAATAAATTCGTCTTCTATGTCTGCAACTAATACCGAGTGGCGAATCTTCAACCTCCCCAGCTGTAGGTCTATGTCTGTCTGCCCCAACAGGTCGGCGGATTCTCCAGTCACAGTCTTAAGTGTTATTTTCTTTTCTGTTGGTCGAATTTTATATCTCGTTGCAATTTTGAACTTAAGCAATGATATGGCAGCACCAGTGTCTACTGTTATATTACTTTTCTTCCATTAATAAGTCCGTCGATGTTAAGACTGTCAGCAGTATGTTTTAAGCTCTTGATAGAGTAAATTTTGGGGGCTAAATTCCCATTAGCCAACACCCGCCCCTCTGCGTTGACTAGTTTTAGTTTTCCTGATCTCTTCTTCGGTACTCTGTCCCACTAGATGGTGAGCGAGACCTTATTTGGATACGACAATCGCGTTGAATATGCCCTGTACGGCCGCATCTGAAACACTTTACATTTGGAGGGGATCGTCTACTTTCTTTCAAAGAATCAATCTTCTCTATCAGTGATTGAAACAGTTGGTTTAGCGTTTTTAAGTTGACCTCATCTCCAGTGCTCATTTCTTCTCCCTCCTGAATTGAAACAGCTCTTACTTTTGGCCTGGGCATATTATTTGATGATTCAATTTCAAGGGCTCGAATCAACACTTCACTGCTGTTATCGAAGCGTTCTCGACGAAGTAATTTTGCTAAGTCCGTGTCTCGCAAGCCGTTAATAAAGCGATCTACCGTGAAGGGATCTCTGTAATTTTCTGGCATTTCTGGGTAAGCTAAATACATCAGCCTCCTAATATCTGCTTCATACTCTTGCAATGATTCTCCTGGTCTTTGCTGACGAATATTTAATTCTGACCAATGTAAATTTCGCAAGTGTTCGTCTCCATACCTTCTTTCTAACGCTGCCACTAAAGCGTTATAATTCTGTTTTTGTTCGACTGGAATGGACCGTAAAAGTCCCAGAGCAGGTTCTCGTAGAGCTACTAACAATACTCTAGCTTTTTCCTCATCATCCCAACCATTTGCAGCAGCGGCAGCTTCAAACTGTTGTTTGTAAGTAGACCAGGAAGACGTACCATCGAAATGTTTTGGTTGGAATGTTTTGGTTGGAATTCACAACACATCCCTGAGCTTTCATTTTGTTGTGTTCTTTTTGGAGCTGTATAAGCTGTTTTGACACGTCCTGGAATTTTTCTTCCATGGTTTGAAAAATGTCTTCCCTAACATTCTGTACCTTTTCTTCAACATTATGTACCTTTTCTTCTACATTCTGCAATTTATTTTGTACCTTTTGTTCCACACTATGCATTCTTTGAGTTATTTCTTCCTTAAGATATTCGGTTGCAGTCTTAAACTCTTCTCTCAGCTGTTCGGAGTTGCTCTTTATTTGGTCAAAGTTTTCCTGCATGTCGTTCTGGTTTTGTTTCATGGTCTGTCTTATATCGTTCTGGCTTTGAGCCATTTGAGCTGCGAGAGCCTGCATCATTTTAGTTAGATCTTCCATCTTTGCCGATCCTTGTCTAGTAAGCATCAACTTCCTGATAAATCACTTAAAACGTCTATTTTAGGGCTATAAAGCGAATGTCGAAGTCGGTTTTTCAATATCTCTTCCAATTCTTAAATAGAACCTAATGGAATGTTCTGGAATATACTGGTAAATGCTACTCTTTCTGCTACTAGGCAAATGTAGAAGTCACTTTTTCATTATCTCTTTTGGTTCTCGAATAGACCGTCGTAGAATGTTATGGAATATTCTAGAAATAATTTATAATTCTTACTTTTAAAATAACTAAGCTACTGTCGAAGTCGGTATTTGTATATCTCTTCTAGTTTTTGAATAGAACGTCGTAGAATGTTATGGAATCTTCTAGAAATTCTTTCTAATTCTTACTTTTGAAATAACTAAACTAATGTCGAAATCGGTATTTGTATATCTCTTCTAGTTTTTGAATAGAACGTCGTAGAATCTTATGGAATCTTCTAGAAATTCTTTTTTTAGTTCTTACTTTTGAAATTACTAAGCTAATGTCGAAGTCTCTTTTTGGATATTTCTTCTAGTTTTCGAATAGAGCGTCGTAGAAAGTGATGGAATGTTCTAGAAATTCTTTCTGATTCTTACTTTTAAAATTACTAATCTAATGTCGAAGTCGTTATTTGTATATCTCTTCTAGTTTTTGAATAGAACGTCGTAGAATGTTATAGAATATTCTAGAAAATCTCTCTAATTATCGATTTTTGGACTGTAAAGTTAATTTCGAAGTCGGTTCTTAAATATCTCTTTTAGTTTTTGAATAAAACAATATCGAACTTCTTCGAATATTCTGGAAAAAATCACTTACTGTTTTTCTGTCCAATTGTCCTATCCGGTGGTAATATGTAAGGGTAGTCTTTGCACTATTCAGTTCCGAATATTCTGGCAAAATCACTTACTGTTCTTCTTTTTAATTGTCCTAGCCGGTGGTACTGTGTAAGGATAGTCTTTGCACTATTTATTTCTTTTAATTTCACTTCTGACACCAATTGTTACGGGTTCACAACGACAAATTAAAACTCGCAATTGTTGAAAACGATACGTCAATTTATTTCCATAAATTATGTACAAAAACACGCACTTAAACTTACTAATAACTTGCTAATAATTCACTACTATAATCGGTCTATTAACTTCGTGTTAATATCTCACGACCACTACAGTACGTTATCTGTGACCGACTGACTGCTGCACGACGTCCGGCCTTATATATGAGGGCTGCCTACTATTCGAGAACCCTTCCATCCTTGTTCGATTCGGAATCATTCCAGCCCTTTTCTAGACTTTCGCATACCAGTTTGTCACAGATAACGCAACTAAAACCTAGATTAAGAATACAACCATAAAATACGTCAACCTAATACTACACTAAACCTAAATAAATTCTAACTATAAAATTTAAATACTTAAATTTGTAACAGTATGTTTATTTCTGAATGTTTGCATCAAACGCCAGTCATTGTGTAAATGGGTAACAGGGAGTATTGGAATATGACGTATGTGAGAATAAGAAATTGAGATCGATTCATCCAAATCTATCATATTTGCATTATCAACTATAGTACTACAATTTACTAACATCAGTTATGTAGTTGTTTGATAGATAGAACAACGGTTATATACAGATTTGTTTTTCGTTCGAGATTTTTTTAAAATAAGACAATGAAATGCAAATAAAGTATGAATTTAACCCCTACTTCTCTTAAGAAGGTCATGGAATTCCGGAACCCCACATTCTGTTTTTAGCTAAATACGTTCTTGACAAACACTCTAAAATTCTGCAAACAACGACTTCCATGTAATACATTTTTAATTTGTCTTTGAAACTTTTAGGTTAGATCGCCAAAGAAGACACAGGGATCAGACCGAAAAAAACTTAAACCAAGATATAATCAAACTAAAAGAAAAATTAATTTTTTTACAGCCACTCTGCATGGATTTTGAAAGTGCTGAATTACTTTCCATTTTACTTTCACAGGTATGTAGTTTACTACTACAGTAGCACATATTACATACAGCATGGTTAATTGCTATAGGATTCATGTATGTAAGATAAGAAGATGCATATGCATAAAATATGTAGTTTGTAAGACCTGTCCTCTGTATGGTCCGGTAAAGTAGACACCGATTGTTTCCCTTAGCGCGGCGATCTTTTCTTTCGACAGTTCGTAAAGAAAATTCATCGAGGATAGTTGTACATAAAATATCGGAAGTTTAGACGATAACTACGCAACGTATAATCTCTGACACCTATAGTAGCACTATACTACTACTCAGCTAGTTTTCTGCCTTTTATTAGTGGTGATATTATATGTGCTTACTAGTTTTTTAAAAGTAGTAGGTACACACTAGTTCTCTGCCTCCTAAGAGTGACACGGACAATATTATACTGATCTTTTGGTCGTATCATCGAGAATTTTAAATTAATTTAACTGCAGCAAAATTGTTCCTTAATTTACTTTCACAAGTGGGATATTAAAAATAGCATAGAATATACTTCTTCTCTAGTATATAGTTGCAAGACTACTAAACTAGTCTTCCAGTATCTGGTAGCACAAACTAGTTTTCTAGTATTTACTAGCACACACTACTAAACTAGTTGTCTGCCTTTTGGTAGTGGTAATATTTTCTGTACCTACCTACTTGTTTTTTAGTAGTAGTCAGCGGAGGCTCCGGTCAATACAACATGGTAGTGCTAAAATTTTGAGTCAGTAAAAGAAATTTGGGGTGTTGCACCCAAATGTTTACCCACAAGTCATTAAAAAACATACCTACTACTACTATGTTTGGAGTTTCTAATTATATTTTTCTTAAGAAACTTACCCATGCCCACCCGAATTCCGCCATGAAATGACTTAAAATGTATCAAAAAATTCTGCTGAAATAATTGAAATGTATTGTAACGCATAAAAAGAATGCGAGTAATACGAGTAATTGATGGCCTGTGCCAGGCACAAAATTTCTTTGATTTTTCCTATTTAAACAACGCTCAAATGCCCAACATTGTCCCCATAAACTGTCGCTCATATACTTATGCTGCAGATAAAATCTATCTCTATTCGGAGGAACCAAGAGAAAAGTGACAGCGTCTACTACGCTGCTTTAGGTTTCAGTGGGCCGCTCTGCCGTCATTGCGAGTCGGAGTGTGATCCACTGCGTTGCACAGGATTAGCGAATTCATAATATAAGATATAAATTAAAAAGAAAGGCATAAAATAAAATAATAACCAATAAATATTTTATAGTAATTATGTTTTTGCACAAAAATACGGTAGTGCCATGGCTCCCTGGCACCACCCCACGAGCCGCCACTGGAGTAGTAGGTACACACTAGTTCTCTGCCTTGTAATAGTAACACAGACAATATTATACTAATGTTCTGGTAGTAGCACAGACAATTTTAATTTAGCCACTAGTTTTCTACTTTTTCTAGTCGTGATATTAGGTATACTAGTTTTCTCTGGTTTCTACTTATAATTATTAGCACAGACTAATAAAATTAGTTTTCTGGTACTTAACAGTGGCGGCTCGTGAGGTAGTTCCACGGTGCCATGGCACTACTGTATTTTTCTGCAAAAACGCGTTTTTTTGTTTTTAAAACATATTTTTTGGTTTTTATTTTATTTTATGCATCTCTTTTTAATTTATATATTATATGAAATGCTGTGACCCTGTGCAATGTAGTGGATCACACTCCGACTCGATGCGACGGCAAAGGGATAACTGGGGCCCACTAAAAGTACTTAAAGCCAAAGCAGCATATGAACACGCTGCCACTTTTCTTTTGGCTATATGAGCGATAGTGATAGGCCCAATGTTGGGCATCTTAGCGTTGTTTAACTCGGAAAAATCAAAGGAATTTTGAGCCTGGCACAGGCCATCAGCTGGTCGTATTAATTGCATTGTTTTTGTGCGTGGAGCATGGCTGTTTTAATTTACGCCCTTTACAATACATTTCAATTATTATAGTAAAATTTTTAGATAAATTTTGAGTCATTTCATGGCGGAATTCGGGTGAGGATGGGAAAGTTTCTTTAAAAAAATAGAATTAGAAACCACATACATATATAGTAGTTATGTTTTTAATGACTTGTCGGTAAACATTTGGGCGCAACACCCCGATTTTTTTTTACTGACTTAAAATTCTGGCACTACCATGTTGTGTTGACTGTAGTTAGAGTCAGTAACGACTTTATCATTAACATATTTTTCAGGTTGAACGAATATCTCGGGCGGCCTCCGAGGTTTCCACGGCCGCGGAACGGTACGGCGCCGTTCAGCATGAGGAGCGATTGACAGAATCTGTCAGACTGATGGTCAACTACGTACAAGCTTTGAAACAGCAAAGGGATAGCGCTAGAAGACAGTTGCAGTGCACAAAGTACGTCAGGTTAGATATTCAATACCCCTCCCAAAAAAAAAAGGTTATGGCCAAAATCTAAGGAATTTAATTGATTGGCTAAGGATAATTTGATATTTGGGTAATTCCATTGTAACGGGTGCGACATTTTGTATTTTTAAATATACTTTTTTATGACTGTAGGATTATTGATTACAGAAAATCATAAGGAACTTTATTCAACTTAGACTAGTGAAAGTCAAGAAGTAAACAAACTGCACAAACACGAATCCAGAATAAAGATGTTCTACGAAAAACGAGCGTAACGGGTGCGACATTGTTTTTCTTGTTTTCTTGACTAGGACTATGTTGAATGCTCCTTCCATAAAAATTTAATTGGTGATAATTCTTTAATAATTTTAAAAGTAAAGAAGAATTAATAACAAGTATATGTTGTGTGTTGTTTTTAAAAAATCTATTTATTTTTTTTTGTTTTTTTTCTTTAAGGTTGTAACGGGTGCGACATTCGAGCGTAACGGGTGCGACACGGTAACTTCTTTTTAAACTTTAGAACATTTTTGTTCGATAAAAAATTTAAATAATTTGTAGAAATGTTGACTATGCTATCAAAAATCAATTCTAAAATGTTTTTAGAAGCATACTGAAAAACAAGAAGATGGGAGAAAATCATTTATTAACAAACTCAAAGATTAAATTGAAACAAGCAAGGGATAAAATATATTTAGTTAAAAATAGTAACAATAAATTATAACTATGGAGACTTCAAGTAACTTTTCTCAAATACAGATTTGTGAGTTATGGCTGAAAAAATAGCCTGGAGTCAGCGCTTTGAAAGTGGTGCTTTGATTGAATGTTGGGAATCTCTTTTCCAAAAATTTTGCAGTTTCTTGCACTTCCCTCTGTGACACATAAATAGAAATAATTCCTTTCGCATGAATTTTGAGAAAATTGTAACAGTCTCTGGGACTGCGAAGTATTGTCTGCCGAGCTTTGACAGCTGTCCACATGGTCCTTTTAGCCACAGCACCAATGCCGTCAACGGCTCCCTTACCGTGACCTGTTGCAAAAAGGACCACGTCAAGGAAACACCAAAATCATCCTGTGCTGTACACAAGTTAAAAAGAGTAAATCTGTTCTTGAATTGTGCAGCACATCCATCCGAAAAAACGAAAATTTTAGACAAGCCAGGGGTTTTTCGACGTAAGTCATCAATTATTACTTTCAAAAAAAGCCACACGGAGTGCTTATTTTGCGTTAGATCATCGCTGACTACCACGTAAGAGAAGGACTCTACATTTATTGAATTTTCCGGTTTTAGCCAGGCACATGCTGTAAAAATGGTTGCCTGTGGATGTCGCCAGTGTGCGCTTTGAATTTCGTCTTGTGAGATTATTTAAAAATTTTCTGCAAAGTCCAGCTGCAAGACAGTCTCTATAGAAGTTAGGTTTTTTTTTGTTTTTTGGAAATACTCGGCTTGCGCATTTTTAATAAATGTATGTTTCTTAAATTTCACTTTAATTCCAGGAGCCCGACGACTTATATCATCTCGTATAAAGAATGCCCTTACATGCTCCAATTTGTCTTCGTTTGGTCTTTCAGAACGCAACTCCCTTTTTATGTTACTTGGCAAAATTTCATTGGCCAATTGTTTTAAAACGGCTGTCCACTTAATAACTGTGACTGCTTTCTTTAAAGCTCTTTTTGATTTATAAGATCCAATAGCTGAGCTTGATGAAAGAGCGAGTGGTTTGTTCCGTTTTTGGTCTCTAGGCCTCTGTTGCCTAATTCTATCACGATTTCTCCGATTCATCATAGATTATTTGGTCATATTTTCTTTCCTATGCTGTCTCCTTTTTCCATCTCGCTCTCTTTCTTTTTGTAGATGTTTTTCTTTTTTTTCTGGATTTTCCCTCAACTTCCGCCTATATTACTGCATTCTGTTGGTGAACTTCATTTTTATACTGAAACAAAGAAAAAAAAATTTAGTCTATATTTTATAAATAATAGGTATAAACCCAAGATAGGTACTATAATTCAAATTAAATATTTGATTTATCTGGGTAAAGATCCGAGAAAGTTACCACACTTTATTTATTAAAGTTCATACCATATGGAATACTTGCTTGTCCTAGCATTTTCACAAAAACCATGTACCTATCTAGTTACGTTGTCACTTAATTTCTGCTCTAATGTTGAAAAAATTAAAAAATTTGATTGCCACTTACCTTTTTGTGAGTATTCAATTTAAGCACTAGTTTTGCACTAATTTCAGAACACAATAACAACATTTTTAAGATTCACGGACATCCTTCTGTCACAGAAAAGTCACCCTTCTGTCAAGTTGTTTTGTTGAGCATTTGTTTTTATTACTGTCGTGTCGCCTACTTGACTAAAACTACATTTTTGTTGAACAGTATAAAGTTGCGATTATTTTATGGTTTTGGGACCCTTAAATGTAACGGGTGCGACACTTCATAAAATATGAATATTTGACATTTCCAAACTTTTATCAACAAAATGTCATGTTCAAAACTAAGGCCGTTTTATACTTGTAACAATCCTAAGTCCTTGAATTGTTTTTGTTTTTAGATGTCTAGTAATCTCAATTTTTGTTATTTTTCCGTAACGGGTGCGACATGTTTACTACAAGTAATTTTTTTGACGTAAATAACCTTAAAAAAATGACTTCCTATTTTTTTTTTTGGTAAATGTAGAACACACAACCTATTTCTCTCCGATATGTGTATGATCGCCATAAACGTCAAAATGGCAGCTAGAGGAATTTTTATTAAAAGACTACAAAACCATGTTAGGCATGCTATGCAATTGGAGCCAATTAGTGTCGAATTTTTGAAAGTACCATAAAGATATAAAAAGTTATTGTTCATGTATTCAAAAGTCTGGTTCTTCTCCCTCACGTTTAAGCAGATTCTAAAAAAATCAAGAAAAGTTAAAATTTGTGCATGGTGAGGTAATTTTTTTTGGAATTACCCATTTGCAATCGTGATACTTCGTGGCGGCGCACAGTGGAACGTTTGACTAATCTAGGTGGACATGGTTAAGTACTGTAAGTTAACATTTCAGCTACCTACAATTAAAGAGCATATTGCATACATCCTAGATCCAAAATATTATTTTTTTATCCCCTCTGGTTGTCAAGATATTTGCATTGAAAGTTGCATCTTAAAAATTTTCTGCTTAGACATTTTAATCTTATGTATGGGCAATGCTTTAAAACAATATTGTTTTTTCCCGCGTAGTAGGCGCTGGAGTAAAACAAGTGCCAGGCATTTTTAGAGTGACATGTCCTCAAGACTAGGGAGGCATTTTGACTGTCATTGTTGCAGTGTTTTACTTGCTATGATTTTATGAATTTGCTGGTGTTTTGGTAAGGAAAATTTTATTTTTATATAGTTTTTGTTGGACTGAAACTTTAGTTTGTTAGAATTTGTTGATGTTAGTTTTAATATTTTCTAATTAACCGAAATCTCTACTTTCTGGCGCAGTATTGAAATTCTGTCCTTTTTATGCGGTTAACTTGTACTTAAATATGTTGTTCATGCCTGCAACTCTAAAAATAGAAAACGTATTATTTGTGTCAAATGACATTTTCTTTTTGATACCTTCATAAATGTGCCCTTTGGGGATTTTCTAACCTAAATTAGTCAATCTTCGTGCATTTTTCTATATCACGATGAGTGAATGTGTCTGTTTGTCTACAGGGTGTCCAGATAAAAGAAAGTACATAGGGCTTTGTGGGATTTTCAGAAACTGTAACATTTACGATATTCGTTCAAAAGGAAAAAAGTGGCGCTATTGCGAGCTTAATCGGATGCAGTGTCGAAGTTAAAAATATCTACAGGGGGTTTCAAAATAATGCTTAAAAACTTAAATTGTGTTATTCGAAAAATTAAAATATTGTCGCCTTCTTTTAAACAAATTGAATAAAATTATATAAGTATGACTAGGCCAATAAAATGACGTTAACAATTTTTTTAGGACTTTATTTTTTCAAAAAGTCACAATTTTTAGTTTTTGCCTTCCTAGCCCGCATAGCAATGGTATAATAATAGGTATTATTTTCGACGAAAAAAATTATTTTAGATAACGCCGATCTTCATAAAATTTTCAGGTAAAGTAGTGCTCGACACTCTTATGAACTGATTAGATTTTGGTCAAAATATATTAATGCTAATGACAGTTTTTGACAATTAAAATTTTAAAAAAATCTATCTTTTTAACGGAGCATCGTATCAATATACAGTTTTCGTAATATAGTAGACTATATTTTGCTCAATAATTCGTGTAATAACTAAAAACTTCGTAAGAGCTTCAGTTTCTCAGATATATACAAAATACTTTTTAAAGCTGATATATTATCATGGCTTCACTTGAAGTGTGCTAATAGGCTAGCTAGGAAGGTATCAGATCCCTCATGGATCCATTTATTTCTCAATATTTTGAAAACGCATATAAATGTTTTCTTTGATACAGCTCGGAATAGCGCCACTTTTTTAGCCAAATTGGTATGTCTTACCGTCTCCTAAATCCTCAAAAACCTCCTTGTAGTTACTTTTATCTGAGACACCCTATCCCATGTACCTATGTGTATGGGCCGATTTCTAAAGTACGTAACGCTTAAGGGGGGGAAGGAGGGTTATTAACCTTGCGTTACACTGTCATGATTCTTGAATATATTTTTTCTTAAAAATGCATTACGGAGGGGGGGAGGAGGGGTTACGTAATTTAAGAATATGCCCTATATATGTCTGTACGATGGGTTTTTGAAACTCTCGACTTTCACGAATTTTTGTAAACAGTAACTTTTTACTCTGTCACAAACTTAACCAAGCTTAATAAAAATGCATCTGCACCAAACCAAAGGAAGTTTTTTGAGGTTAAAAAAATCCAAAAAAATAAGGTTTAAACGGAGCGAATTATTATTATGCTGTTTTAGAAATATGATAATATAATTTTCTTGTCTTTTTTGTGTCAGATTGCGAAATTAATTAACACAGTTTAGTTTGCAAGATAATAATAAAATGTACTTGTGTTAGTTAATTATTCTATTATTTGTTATGTGAAGTAATGATATTTTTCAAAAAAAAATGGAATTTTCCAATTTAATAAATATTTTTTTAAACTTTCTTAGTTACATAAAATTAAAATACATATATGTCTTAAATTTTCTCACATTAAACCCTTTTAAAGATAATGCCCTCCGATGAACATTTCCCATTATAATTTTAGGGGTTGGTTTCACCCCGGTCAAGGGGTGAGAGGTTTAAAATTTTTAATGCATTTATTTTTCATATAGTGACAGATGAGAGCGGAATTTTTTCTTGATCCCTTACCGCCTAAAACGTCTTTATTTAAATTTTTCTGAAACACCTTGTATATTGCAAAACTGTTTTATTTAAATTCCTTCTTGCAAAAACTAAAAACAAAATATATACCGTTACTTCATTGTTATAAAATTTGTTGAAACAATTTTCGTTAAAAACATACAGTATGACTACAAATCTTAAAATCGTTAAAATCTGAATCACCCTATATAAGAGGTGGGTAATATTGCAAATACTAAATGCTTTCAAATATTTTATGTTATTTTAAAGCTAAAAAAATGAAGCATTAAAGAGTGTTAATGTTGCTCAGGGGTTGTCCAACTAGATCTTCAAATCGTTCCACTGTGCGGCGCTAAGAAGAGGCCAAAAGTGCCCCAGGTTACCAAAAATTAAGAAATACGCACTTTATGCGAATCCTTATATGGCCATTTACATTTTAACTTGCATTAATATTTATTTTCTATTACCCCACAAATATGTCTGGCAACGTCTGCTTCACCACCCTTGCTATATCAAAAGCTGGCGTTCCCACTGGATTTACTATTAAACTGCTTTTAGGAAAGTCCTACAGGAAAAACCATCGGATTCCCACTTAAACAGCCCGACCACAACTCAAAAACTGTTTCAGATAGCCAATAGTAGGAAACTGATAACAAGGAGGTAAAAAAATAGAGCATTTTTACAGGGAGACATAGTGAGTTGAAATATAATTTGACCTAGAATGTACCGGGTGGGCCAAAAAAAACCGGACAATATTCTTTTCATTATAACTTTTGGACTATACCATCGATTTTAATGGGACAAACTGCACTTGACAGAGAGTTAACCAGAGTTTTGACTAAATATATTTTTTTTCCTCTATGTTAAAATCCAAGATGGCGGACGAAATTAAATTGTACCCTTCAAAGATGCTCGCTTATTCTTGTGTTGCGAACATGTTTTATTAATTTTTTTAAATTAGTAAAAAAGCTGCACTCTTGCCACATACAACGAGGTACAAATCAGCAAAATCGGTTCGGTGGGTAAAAAAAAATATGTTTTTGTTTCAACCATTGCTTTGAATATTATACCATTGCCTTGCCAATCATGTCTGCATTTATTTCCTTATAAATTCATTACTACTGAACCGATTTTGTTGAAATAAAAAACATTCTGGTAAGAATTGATTACTTTTTAAAGACCGTAAAGAAAATTTATCGAATTAAAATTAAGGATGGCGGACAGAATCATACTTAATTCTTCAAAATTCTTATTTTCTAAAAACGTTTTAGTTTTTTTTTAATTTATAGAAAAGCACTACTTTTCCCCCGCACAAGGAATTACAAATTAGTCAAATCGGTGTGCTGGTTCTTAAAAATTTTTGTTTCAGCCATTGTTATACTGATTATACGATTGCATTGCCAATCCTGTCTGCATTCATTTCCTTATAAACTCACAAAAAATTGATTGTTGTTTAAAGATTATAATCGAAATTTGCCCCCATCTTAAAAGTTAAGATGTCGGACAGAATCATATTTGACCTTTCAAACAGGCACGTTCATTCTTATTTTCCGAAAATGTTTTAGTTTTTTTTAATTTATAGAAAAACCCTTCTTTTCTCCCGCATAACGAGGTACAAAAATAATAAAAATCGGTGTAGTGTTTCTCAAAAAATCTGATTTAGTTTTAAGCATTGTTTACAAATTATACGATTGCATTGCTGTCTGCATTACTTTCTTTATAAATCTATTATTACTGAACCGATTTTAGTGAAATAAAAAACATTGTAGTGACTGTAAAATGGGTTCAGTAATAATAAATTTATAAAGAAATGAATGCAGGCAGGATTGGCAATGCAATAGTATAATTTGTAAAACAATGGTTAAAACAAAATCCGATTTTGTGAGAACCACTTTACCGATTTTATAACTTTCTACCTTGTTAAGCGGGAGAAAAGTATTAGTATTAACCTTTAAAGAGCCAATTCTTACCATGATTTTTTTTCACTAAAATCGGTTTAGTAATGATGAATTTAGATGTAAATGAATGCAGACAGGATTGGCAATGCCATCGTATAATCTGTAAAATAATGGTTGAAACAAAAATAGATTTATTAAGAACCACCACAACGATTTTACTGGTTGTGTGGGGGAAAAGTAGTGCTTTTCTATAATTTAAAAAAAAAACTAACATATTTTTGCAAAATAAGAATAAACACGTCATTTTGAAGAATCAAGTATGATTCTGTCCGCCATCTTAAATTTTCAGATAGCGATAAACTTTGATCATGATCATTAAAAAACACTTAACTCTAACCAGGATATTTTTTATTTCATTAAAATCGGTTTAGTAGTAATGAATTTATAAGAAAATAAATGCAGACATGATTGGCAAGGCAATCGTATAATATGCAAAACAATGGTTGAAACAAAAATATTTTGTTTTAGAACCACTGAACCCATTGCTTATTCGTACCTTGTTGGGCATGGCAAGAACGCAGCTTTTTTACTAATTTAGAAAACTATTTAAAACATGTTCGTAACACAAGACTAAACGAGCATCTTTTTTTTTTTGAGATGGCGGACAAAGACATATATTTGGAAAAAACTCTGATTAATTCTATGTCAAGTGCAGTTTATCCCATTAAAATCGATTGTATAGTTCAAAAGTTATAATAAAAACAAAATTGTCGTGTTATTTTGGCCCACCCGGTATTTTGTATGACTCCTAAAACTGCATTTATTCATGTATCCAAAATGTTTTGGATTTTTTTACTGAACCTAGAGTATAGACTCTGTTTTTGATAATAAAATAGGATCAAATTTTATTATAAAATTGGAAAACACAAAATATTGCTCCAATCAAGGGCGTCGATAAGGGGAGCTAATAGGGGGTAGTTAGCCCCAAGAATAATTGGTAAATGGTAAACTAACTTATGGTACTAAATTACAGCATATTTTTTTTCTTTTTCTGTATCAAAAAGCCTTTACACATCCCAAGAAACCAGAACCGACCCCCTCCCAAGAAAAACGACGCCCTTGGCTCCATACGTATATGCTTGGCTCCAATAAAAATAAGTGGCATTCGCAGAATTTTTGAAGTTAAAAATGGCACAGCTTACAAAAAGAATAATAGAAGATATTATATCTTAACCAAACCAAAGTTTACACAATTAAAATATAAGTTGAGCCGGCGGCTGTTTTGCGGCGGGTTTATGGCTGGTGGATCTTGGCCGCGTAGTACACTGTGGCTCGCGTTATCGGAGGCCGACAGCCTACGTCGGCACGCGTTTGATCTCAATATTTCCATTGATTTTTGTGTGCAGCAACTTATATTATAATTGTCTAAACTTTGACCAAACTGTCCACCATAGGTGAGCAAAATGCTCACAGACCAGTGATGATGTAACTTTTATGCCCGCGAATGATACAGGGTTAATCAGCAATTTGTTTTAGAAGGGCCAGTATAGCCACAACCAATCAATCCAGCGAACCTACCGCCTTAAGCAAAGAAGCCTACCTGTCAAAATTAAACAGGAGAACGTCAGATCTGTCATTAAGGGCCACGTTTATGAATAAAAACACCAGACCTAACCGACTTGAGTAAGTGGTAAAAAACAAGAAGGAGCCTCTGTTAAGGCCAGTATTACTCTGTCAAATTTTTAAAAACTATATTTGACAGTGACCATCTTCATAAAATATTTAATTTATTTTATATAAAAATGAGCTGAAACACAGGGGCGCAACTAAGGGGGGGCTTAGCACCCTCACAAGCTCAAAATTAGCACCCCAACGCAATGAGGGTAATTTATTAGTCGTAAAATTTTCGCTTTTTTATCAATTTTCTACTTTTTTTCAAAGTTGCACCAATTGTCCTTCGAATAGAGATATTTTAACGTTGTTTAAATAGGAAAAATCAAAGAAATTTTGTGCCTGGCACAGGCCATCAGTTAGTCAGCTTGTAAGTCGTATTAGTTACTTGCATTGTTTTTGTGCGTGGATCATGGTTATTTTAATTTGCGCCCTTTACAATTCATTTCAATTATTTCAGCAGAATTTTTTGATAAATTTTGAGTCATTTTATGGCGGAACTCGGGTGGGTATGGGTAAGTTTCTTTAAAAAAAAGAATTAGAAACCCGAAACATAGAAGTAATAGGTATGTTTTTAATGACTTGGGTGGTGGGTAAACATTCGGATTCAACACCCCGATTTTTTTTTACCAACTCAAAATTCCAGCTGATATTTGAACATGTTTTAGGTTAGGTGGGGAGCTCCTCAAAATCAAAGAGGACTTTAACAACGAAACCTCACCGGTCGAAGCATTCTCAAAACAAAAGCCGAACTCAGAGTGCGATGATATCACTGAGGCCATGCCAAATCCGCCAGCCTCGATTCTGAAAAAAAGCAACAGCAATACAGCTGAAGATATTTTAAGTATTAAAACGAGTCCGAGTATAGTCTTTCGAAAGATAAATAGTACGGCGAACATGTTGAAGAAGAAGAGTAAAGAAGACTTGGAACTGATTAGAGAAGATTGCGGGATGTATCAAGTTATTAGGTAAAAAAATTGGAGCCAGCCGGCGGGTACCGTAAAATGGGGTCAATAGAAATACAGTTAAAAATATGATAATAGAAAAAATTTATGTTAAAATGTGTTAACCTATCACAAAAAACTTGTTAGCCATTAGCTGATATTTCTCAAATTAGAGTTCATTTTATTTAAAAAAAGTACCCATTTTCTTCACCTTTAAATGGGGCGAATAAAAAAACATATTAATTTAGACCAACATTTTTCATCCTACTCATTAGTTTCATTGCGTGCAACATTCATAAAACGGTACGAAAAATCCTTTTTGCGTTCCAGGTCGACGTTGTACTGTTATCGGACAGTCAGTTTTCCGTTCCATCAATACAAGGATTAAAGACAGGCGCATTAAAAGGCGCGGAAAAATTGTATGTAAAACACACACATTTCTAGTTTACATCCTGAGATAAAAATACACCATAAAATTACATTAAATTTACATTTGTCTGAAAAAATTCAAAAAACAGTGAACCCAAAAAATTAAAATTTTGGTCAAAATAAATTGAGTTTCACAACCAAATTAAACAAATGACAAAATGCCGAGTAAGCCACGTAAATATACAAATATTTTTTAAATTTCCAAAAAAAATTGTGCAACATCTGCAGCATCTGTTGATTTTTTTGCAAGAGCCTCTTAATTTTTATTACTACGAGACTGCAGATTGTGTAGGTATACCACATGGAAAAAAGCTATACTGATCATAGGGTAGCCTGGTTAGAAAAAGAAAAACTACTTCAACAGGTGATTGGATAGGAATAGGAACATAAGGGTTTACCCTGATCGCAGCAAATCCCGGTGACCTGTGAACTAAATGTTAACAGAAGAGGCATAACACCGGATGTAAAATTTTACACCAGATCCGGCGGAAGAACAAACGACTTCCCTTTAAGGCATCGACATTAAGGTCATTAACTAGATATGCCAAACAAAGTACAAGCTACAAAATGTGATTTTCCTAACTTCTTAGAAGTATCACGATCGCTATTTCCTAAAAATGAATAAAATTACAAAAACTTTGTGAATATTAAGCCTTTTATAATATGTAGGTACTTTCATAAATATTTTGTAAAAATCAAATTACAAAATACAAATAAATAAATATATAAATTTCATATAAAACTTGTGATATTAGAAAAAATAAATATTTTTTCACAAATTTCGCCCAAAAATATGTGCTAATGCAATTTCGTTTTAATTTTTGGTATATTTAGTTTCTTAGGCAGTCTGTAGTGGTTTATAGTTTGTGAATATAAATTAACCTAATGTAATGTTATCTGCGTTTTAAAGAACTAAAATTAAAAATATGTTATGATAATGCTATGTAATTGTGTAATCCTTTCTATGTGCAACTTTAATTTCGTACTCTCGAATTCATACGTTGCCTTCGATCAATCTTTACGCGAGACAACGAAACCTACCCTTTCTTTTAGTCACGTGACTTTGAATTTAACTCTCTCGCATATGATCACATGCCTGAAATAAATCGATCACGACCCCAACAGCATTCGGTTTTTGGACAGTTATTTGGTCGTTCCATCTAAGCAAAGCTGTTTTAAAACAGTCCTCGTACTGCTTTGCGCGCGCTTTGGGATTTTTCGAACGGTTTTATGACTGTCGAACGGCCTGATAGAACAGACTCATTGTGCAAAGCCGTACCTAGAGTGGGATTAAGGGTAATCAATCCCCTTCCAAAGAAGTCGATAAAGTATATTCAAAGATATTTTTCAGCAACACAAAGAAGACAAACACATTTTACAATACGCAAATTTTTCAAAATTTTATTTAACTTTTTATCCCTTCACCGTAATATTAACTACCATCGTGGGATGTATACAATTAATTACAAAGTTATCAAAATTAAAAAATTATTAAAACATGGCGTAAAAAAATTGCTTAATATTGGGGTAAAATGACATCATTTTACATAATGGACAATAACTAAAACAACAAATACGACAGGTAATTTTTTTAAACACAGATATGGGGTAGACACCTTGAAGTCACTTTGAGAAAAAAATTAAGTTCTTGCCGCTTTGTTTCTGGCCACAGCAGATAAAGTTTTACTCAGTAAAAAAAACACGGTCTGTCATGCCTACATGTATTTACGAACTAATCACTTTTGGCGACATCCAAAGCGATCTCGCCTCTAATCACACAGCCAAACATATGTAGAAAGTTTTAAAAAAAATTGAAGCGAATTGGTGCTGCGGTTATAAAATAAGTATATTTTAAAGAAAACTCTTTTTCAATTTCTATTCACCCTCCAGTTACTATTTACCCCATTTTACGGTATAGGGTAGAAAAAAATTTCGAACTGCAATAACTTTATTTATTTTAAGCTCGACGTTTCAAATATCTCTAAACGTTTTTAAGTGGAAACTAAACTACTGTCAGGTGTGCCCTTTATTCTAAGACGCCTGTTTTCCATAAGGAGTGGATTCCTAATGTCCGTTCTTGGTTGACTAAAAAATTTTTTGTTCTGCATCATTAATGCAGCTTAAACTTTCGTTTTCACCACAATGCGACTATTTTGACCTGAAGAGAACGTTTCGTTTCTCCTATATACAGGGTGTTTTACAAACGAAACAGAGGCCTTAGGGTATTTAGAGTGCGATTTCGGCAAAAACCTCGGACACGTTTATTTTGTATTCAAGAGGAACATTCTTTAAGCATCTTGACGTTTCTAAAAGTCGCGCTTCCTATGCAGGGTAAAAATAACCCCTTAAATTTAAATGGGGAAAGTTAAAATTTCAAAAACCTATCGATTAGTTTTTAAGATATTTGAATTTTCAATGGTTCAAACCGTTTTTTATGAATTATTCTATCAATTTAAAAGAAACCCAGAGACCTGTCGATTTTACTTCTGTTAGTAGTGCATTTGTATGATACATTTATGTTTCCTAGAGACACCACCTCGAGAGGTAAACATTACCCCTAGAATTTGAATAGGGAAAGTTGATGAAATCCTTTTAAAGGTCTTCGAATTGCCTTTACAGATGTATTACAATTTTAAAAATCTATTCATTAGTTTTTGAGATATTTGAATTGACACCCTGTACATAACATAAGCACTGATTTATTATTTTAGGGAAAAATTTAAACTTTTTGCAAAGGACTTTCGAAAAAAACTGAAGAACCGTTTTAAAAACTGGTCGGAAAACGACTATCTACAGGCTTTCTTCAATTTCTGTGCCATCCTGTGCTTCACGGTCAGCGTGGTGACTTTAGTGAAGATGTATTTGGAATATGAATACGCCAAAAGAGGTACAGATACCAGTAGTTCCTCTTTTTCCTGGTTTTGGAGTTCCACACCTCCGCAAAATCCCAGTGTCCTAACTGGAGGGGGTAATAAGTTTAGAAAAAAAAATTAGTCAATTTTTAGGATCAAACATTTTGTTATCTTTTTAATATTTATTGAAATAAAAATGAATGTATATTATTAGTTGTTCTAGCAGAAACAATAAATAATGTTTTAAAAAAATTTCTAATTTATTTTTTGTTCTAGTAACATATATTTAAAATTAGACATAAAAACTAGTGTTGCCGTATGGTTTTAAAGGTGCTAGTTCATAAGGCTTAATCCCATCTCCACAAAAAACATGCATTTATTCTTAAAAAGGCAAATTGATACTATTTAGAATCGGTATATAGGGGGCCAATAATTTTTTTTAAACTAAAAATTTTATTTATTATTATTATACTACTGGTAGTTAGTAGTTAAAAATTAAACTACTTTTTTGATTACAAGCCATACATATAGCGAATTTAAATGGAACGCTGCCTGCTCTATTTTTACTCTGCATAAAATAATCGCAAATAGTACTTCAAAAAGTAGATAAGTACATGGTTTTAACTACTTAGTACTAGTAGCCAAATAAATTTTAAAATAATCAAATTCCGCAAGAGTAATTAAGACTACTAATAGTTAGGTATTTTGAAAAGTAATCAAACACCTCAAAACTAGTTAAATTACTAAAAGTAGTTAAATTACTACAAGTAGTTAAAACCAAGTATGGTTAACTACTTTTTGTGATTATTTTATTTATTATGAGAAAATGGTTATTTTTTTGAAAACAGTTGTTTTATTTGAAATTAACTAGCTCGGGCGACGTAATGGTAAATTTTCTAATTTCTTCGTTTTTTGTCGGCCATTTTTTCTCTCAAAAGAAACATGTTAAAAAATCAAAATAAACTTAAAAACATAGATGTTTTAATAAGTTTATTATATTTACAATAAGCCTCTGCATATAATAAAACAAATTTTAAATAAAAAATACACCCAACTGCTGAATCTACTTGTATCTAGTAGTCGCAGTTGGGTACAAAATTGATAGGTAGACATATTTATAATGTACGACATATGCTTCAACTTTTAGTTTTGATGCCCAAAGCGCACTTACGAAATTATACAGTTTTGTATTTTCATGAATCAGGTTATTGGGTAATTTTGTACCCAACTGCCACTAGTAGTAACAAGTAGATTTAGCAGTTGAGTGTATTTTTTATTTAAAATTTGTTTTATTTCCAACTTTTAGGTTTAATTCTTATTCAGCCTTATAGAAAGCACTATAAATTTACCATTCATTTAGCGTTACCCGGAAATTACGTGTAGATTTCCTACGGCCGCGAAAAGGGTTACCTTCCATTGAGTGAAGGTGGGGGAGGAAAGAGGGAGCAGGGAATTAGTAAAATGGTGTTGAAAAAAATCTTAAAGCGTTTGCAGAAAGAATTTTTGGAATCGCTCTATATTTGTGAAAGTTATAGCTACAACTATGACTAATAAGGAGGAGGAGGGAAGGAGGGGAAAGTAGTAAAATGGTGTTGGAAAAAAGTCTTAAAGCGTGTGCAGAATCGCACTATATTTGATAAAATTATGCGAATATGGTTTTTTATTATGGTGGGGAGGAATGACAGGATGGAAGATTGTTGGGAGCAGGAAGGATTACAAAGTAATAACAGCAAATTAGAGAACATTTGCAATGGGTTATCAACGGCATTTCAATAAAATCGCCTAATATTTCAGCCGTTTAGCCTTTAGCACATAAACATACATATTTACATACATACATACATACATACATATATACATACATACATACATACATACATACATACATATATACATACATACATACATACATACATATATACATACATACATACATACATACATACATACATACATACATACATACATACATACATACATACATACATACATACATACATACATACATACATACATACATACATACATACATACATACATACATACATACATACATACATACATACATACATACATACATACATACATACATACATACATACATACATACATACATACATACATACATACATACATACATACATACATACATACATACATACATACATACATACATACATACATACATACATACATACATACATACATACATACATACATACATACATACATACATACATACATACATACATACATACATACATACATACATACATACATACATACATACATACATACATACATACATACATACATACATACATACATACATACATACATACATACATACATACATACATACATACATACATACATACATACATACATACATACATACATACATACATACATACATACATACATACATACATACATACATACATACATACATACATACATACATACATACATACATACATACATACATACAAAAAGTTTTTTTTAAATTATTGGTTCAGTTTGCTTTGGTTCGGTTCGGTAAGATTTGATTAGGTTTCGTTAGGTTAGGTTTTTGAAACTTTCTGTTTTCATGTGGTTAGAAATCAAGTGAAAATCACCCTGCTCATCTATTGTAATACATGAGGTAAATAATATTGGTCCATCTGCGCATGCGGAAGTCAGGCAACCAAAGTTCACTTGGTAGGGCTAGCGTCGTGTCCGCACCTCTTATATCGCGCGCCGGCCGCCCACAGCGACGGCTTTATCTCGCGGTTTGCAGCTCGAATGCAACCCAATAGGGAACTTGCCCATTTTTTTTTATTTTACTAAAATGTGTGTTTCTGTATGAAAACGCATTATACCAAATATCAGCCCTGAAATCGCAATCCTTATTTTACAATAAATAATTAAAGTTGAAATCGCTGACTGGTATATTCAAACACAGCAAAATGCGCGGCAGCCGCTGTGACGTCACTCCTTAGAAAAATCCCGGGCCCCTTATGAGTATAACGGCCATTCGGTTCATAACTTTTTCATTTATGAATATTTTTTATTTCTGTAAAAACATTCTTTAGGCACTTTTTTAAGAGCAATTCAACTGTCAAATTAAAGTTTATTATCACTTTTAGTTTTTGAGATATTACATAAAGTTTATATTTTACTTATGGATTGATCCTTATTTTATTCGATTTTTAAAATAAGCGTAAAATTTCCTTTAAAATGTCAATCAAAACAACAAAAATATTTAATCTATACATTTTTTACAACTTTCTACATTAAATATATAAATATCAAATACAAAAACATTCCAACTTGGATCCGAAGACACCCAACTACATTACACAGAAGAAATCAAACGATTTAGAAGTTCTAATCAAAGTTTTTACAATTAAAAAAAAAAATCTATTTTGGTGCAAGATGTCAAGCTGATGTTTAAATGATTTTATGAAAACTTTTAGAAGAATATTGATTGATGGAGATGGAAATTGTTTATTTCGCGCTGTGAGTTACTTTTTATATCAAACCCAAAATTTTCATGAAAAACTACGAAATGAATCTGTGGAATTTATTTCAAAAAATTGGAATGATTTTCAAAATTTTACAGGCGAAGATATTTCGAAAGATAAATATATTACACAAATGGCTAAAAACGGTTCTTACGGAACAACATTTGAATGCTTGGCACTTTCCGAAATATACAAAATTACATTTAAAATTTTTATCTCAAGTAAAATACACACGACAAAGAATATATCAATTAGTGATTCACCCAAAATTATATGTAGAAATGAACACATACAATCGATTAACTTACTTTTTTCTGGGAGTCTTGATGCAGGCCATTTTGATTTAATTTTTCCAATAGAAACTGACCGCGACGAAGATACTTTTTGGTGTTCTAAATGTGAAGATATACTTAATATTAATATTTTTATTTTTTTATATTTTTATTTTTTATTACTTCTTATTTTTTTTTTATAATAATTTAAAAATAATTTAAACCAATTCTTATTCAGCAAACTAAAAAAAAAAGTTAAGAGGTAACTAAAAACTAAAAAAAAACAATTAAAAAAATAATAATAAAATATTAAGTGTGACATGTCATTTTAACAAAAAAATTACGCTGATTTCAAAATCGAATAAAAAAAAGGTCATTCCATAAGAAAAATACAAACCTTATGTAATATCTCAAAAACTAAAAGTGACAGATAAAATTTATTTGACAGTTGAATTGCTCTTAAAAAAGTGCCTCAGGAATCTTTTTACAGTAATAAAAAATATTCATAAATAAAAAAGTTACGGGGGTGGGTCGAAAATGCACCAAATTGAAAATATATATCTTGAAAGTAGTTTAAGATATCGATGTGCGGTTTTCGGCATTAATGTTTTAATAAAAATCGAGCTCGTAACATGTAGGTTAGTTTTTTCTATCTCCTCTAGAAATGGGCGTTTCCTATCAGAAGTGTCCAATTTGGACCACTCTGTACCTATGTGGGTAGGTATAAATGAAAATAAATCAGCACTAGTGTTTATAGAGCTCATTCTAAACAGTGTTTTAAATAGGTTCACTTAATTAATATACAGTGAAACCTCCTATAAGCGGACACACACGGTTCCGTCGATTTTGTCCGCTTATTGGAGGTGTCCGCTTATGAGAGGGGAACTGTGAAATTTTAATATATATTTATTAACAATTACCGCTACTTGCGTTTTTTGTGATATTAAATTTTTTAGCGATCTTTTGTGCTGATAGATGCTCCTTCTCCGATACGTTAACAACTTCCATTTTTTACGTAAACTAAGAAGTTTTTTACTAGGCGCCACTTTACAGAGATCTATTACTACCCAACTAAACAATAAAAATCAAACATAGAGTCCCGCCGTATTAATGTTAATGTTAATATGTTATAAATACAAGAGAAGTAATTAGTCTCCGCATTAAAACGGAAAGAGGTAATTTCCTCGCTGCAGAGTGCGTTGTTGCCAACATACTAAATAATATTTATGCCCATGAGATGCAGCGCTCCGTCCTATTGTCAGAGGTTCGCGTCCGGTTAAGGGAGGTTTCAGAATTTTTTAACCAAAAAAAATTGTCCGCGTGCGGTTATTAGAGTGTCCGGTTATAGGAGTGAACTTTACAGGTATTGAAATAGGGAAAAGCTTGGTTCCAACAAATTTGTCCGCTTAAAGGGAGTGTCCGTTTATTTCAGTTTACTTATTTTTAATAAGACTTATTAGTATGGTTATATATATAAATATATATATATATATATATATATATATATATATATATATATATATATATATATATATACATATATTTAATTATTATATTATAGTACTTACAGTACTTACAGTACTTAGGTATTTATACTTACTTGCGAGCTTTTACACCACGAACTTCAGCTTGAGAAAAATCCTCCGAATTTTTAATGTATAATGCAGTCATAAACATATCAACTCTAGGTAAATTGTCTGATTGTCCTTTTATAAACCCCGCATCAATCATTTTCAGTCTTTAACAGAATCACAAAACACTAAATTAAGCAAATTTAGACAAAACTACGTCCGGAAATAACTGAACACCACGTTCAAAGCTCCAATAAGTACAATATCAATTATTTACACATCGAGATCCAAAGGCGTGACGTCACAACCAATCGCAGCGCGTTTTAAGAACAGGTCAAGTTATTCAAATTTCAAACCTTTATTTCTCAGTTAATTTAATTGTTATTGGAATTTTTCTTTTTCTAGGAAGTTTCTTATGATAATACCTTACGATTTTATTTGTTTTTAAAGGATTCGATTTTTTGGGCAAGTTCCCTATTCGCCTATAACAAAGCGCGCGAGATTTTGTTTCTATGCGTGGATTTCAAAGCCGTCCCGTAAAGCTCAGTAAGGTTGCAAGTCGACTGCAACCGATTGTTTATTTTGCATGCTAATTTCTTATTTTAATTTGTCGCGTAGTCCGTTTAAGTAAATCCCGATAGGTGTGTATTGAATGTTTATTTTGTAATTTATTCCTTTATTATTAAAGCTTGATCCGTATATTTGTGTGTTAAAAAAACAATTATAGCTAATGCTCTTTAATATTCCAGTACATTTGCGACTTTAAGCAGTCAGCTAGCGTCGCCAACTTTTAAAAATAGTGTTGGAAATATATTTTTTTAATCAACTTGAATAATTAGGTAAACAAAAAATTTCCTACAAAAATATTTTTTGTCACGCTAATAATAGTTTTTGAGTTATGACTACACCCATTTTGCTATGATTTTGAAATTTGTCCATTTTTTTAGTGGCCTTTAATTTAAAACCAAGTAATTTTTGAGAATTGCAGTGACATAAATTAAAGACCTACAAAACAAAGTATTGCCTAAGTGGTACCCTTGCTAAGATAGATTAAATGAAATTGATAGTCATACTTCCATTTCCTGTGTATTTATAAATTTTTGACCGATTAGCCACGAATGTTTAATTTACGTTTGTTATAAATTATATGCCAAATAAATTATTAGGTTTTATCTAATTTTCTCAAAATCTAAGCATTTTATAGAAAATGAGAAAAAAATATTTTTTTATTTATCTAATTCGCAACGTTACAAACAAACACTAGGCCGTTCTCCGTTAGATGAAAAACACTGCAAAAACAAAGGAATTTCTTTTTTTGTAGGATTCAGTTTTCTGAAAAACTAAGCATTTTACAGACACATTTCAGGAATACTTTTCTTTAATGATAATGTATTGCAAAGTGGTGCTAAATCTAAGTTAACACTCCAGGGGCGTCCGCACATTAGGGTAATTTTTTTAAATCTAAAATCTAGTAATGGTTTTATTCCATTTTCTTAAGAATTGATATTATTCTATTCCAAAGGCTATTAACCCATATAGCACAAAAATTACATTAACGTTAAATTAAAGTGAACAAAAATAATAAAGTTATTTTTGACTAGAATACCATGTATGTTAAATCTACATGCTTAAAGATAACTTAAAAACAAGGAGGAATCAAGCTATAAAAATGTAATTTATGCTGAAGTTTCTGTTGCTGTGTATATAACGTCTTTTTTACGCTCGTTATTTTCATGTGCCAAATTCACACTTGAAAAGTTCTCCGCAACATGTTCTAAGACGCGTCTGGATTAAGACTTCTCAAACCTACTAACTTTTTGCGTATTATTTTATCACGTTTTTTCTCTATATGTTTTTTAATCAAAAAAAGGCGCGAAAGCCTGTTCTAAAAGCCCTCTAGATTAATACTTGTTAAAAGTAATAACTCTCTGCGTTACGTTTTTTTAATAACTCTTTTTTAACTTTAAAGTGACGGGAAAGAAAGTTCTAAAAGTTCACTAATTTAAGACTACAACACTTCAAGACATTTTTAAAAGATGGCGCTCAAGGCATGACACTGCTTCCTAGAAGCCTGGCGGCCTGGAGACGCCAGGCTTCCAGAATGCAGTGACCCTAGACAAAATCTCTAAACATACATTATGTTGTCTTTAAAAGCTAAACAAGATTTTTCAACAGCCTGTCACACAATATTAATGTGTCTTTATTAGGCTAATAACTGATGCGTCGTATTCTGTGGTGATCGTGCAGGATGAGGGATGGACTGAACCGAAGTCATTTATCTATAATCAGGGATCAGTTCATTAACTGGTTTTTGGAGTTTAGAGGCCAAAGCACTCCCAGATAGATTTCGTCGAAGTGAAAAATGTCGCCAATACGTGGCGATGCTTCTAGTAAAATCTCAAAAATATTTAGTAGAAAAGCCATGCAAGTCGCGTTTTAAAATTCGTGTAGAAAAGGCGCGAACCTAATGTGATTTTGACGTTAATAAAAATCTACTTAGAATTCACTTGAAAATAACATAAAAACATTGCTGTTTTGATTTGATAATGGCGTTATTACAACGCCGTTTTTAGCAACGTTATTTTTTAAAACGTTAATGATTGACCTATTAAGGTCTTTTTTCTAGCAGCTTTTAAAATCAACGTTTTTTTTTCTCACGTGTTTTTTACGGGTTAACCACGTGATTGTGCTATGTGGGAAATCGGGGTAATTTTTTTTTAATGAAAAAAAAAAAATTTTTTTTAAATTTTTATTGGTATATGTAATTTTTCTCTACATTACATACTGTGTTATAGACCATTTTTTTCTCTCAAATAAACAAGGTATCTCTTAATGATTAACATTTCCAATTACACATCAGAGGCGTCCGCAAAGTGAGACTATTATTTGATTACCTACAAATAGTTTACTCTTAGAGTAATAAAATATAAAGAGAACTCGTAGCCCCGTTTTCGGCGGTCATTCATACATTTGTTGGTAAACAATGTAGCTTTTCCGCCGTTGCCACCTCCTCCACAGAAGAGCCACACAGAAGCGACAAAGCGCCCTGCTTCCAAAATCGAGTGGTGGGGATGGACAACATATCACACTGAGCGAAAGTGCGTGCGAAGTGTTAAGTACACTAAAAAATACAACGTAAATCTGCTTATATGGGAAAAAGTGTTTTACATTTTTATTTAAATGATGAACATGGGCAAATAAATAGATGTACTAATGTAAACTTTTGCACGCATATATAAAGAAAATAATTTATGTGTTACTGGATCGTCGGTATATGGGATAAAATAAAACTGGATATTTCAAGCTAAGCCAATTTTATTTTATCCCATATACCGACGATCCAGTAAACATAAATAATTCCAAGGGATACGAATTGCATTTAAAGAAAATAATGTTCTTTTAAGGTGCAAAATTCCCGTATGTAAGCATCAAAATGTTTTTATTGAATTTGACAGATTAAATCATAGAAAATATTATTAAATGCAACAATAAAAGTTTTCGGAGAGGGCGGGGCTGTACTTAAGCATTTTTATTGGAGACAAAATTGTGTCGAGCCAATAAAAACGCTCCATTTTGAAAAGTGCACCATGACCATCATATATTGACGTTATTAAAACTCCGCGACGTCCACGAGTTGTTCTAGTCGTTAACGTCTGTTAAACGCATATTTTTTGGCAGTTTTAAGCTTGTGAGTTTTTGTTGCCTTTGTGCTTTATTAGAGTGATAATGAAAAGATATCATTGTGATTTTCGTGATTGTCAATTCAAATCCGGTGAAGGATTATCATTGTTTTCTTTTCCTAAAGATGCTGAGCGGTAAGTACATACATGGACGCACCTGATGTATAAGACAGCCTTTATATAGACGGTGTCTCTACTTTTAAGGTTTAGCAAACATTTTTATTATTATTTTACTTTTTTTTTCAAATAAAGCTCGCCATGGTTTAAAACCCTGTATTATACATCAAATAATATTTTTTATTTCTTCGGATATACGGTGTCTGCCAAAAAATATTAATTTTTCGCTACAGTAAAATATAGCTTTATTTTTAAGAAAACCTGTATGTACTTTACTCTTAAGCAAACTTGATATTTTCTGAGAAACCTCTTATAAAATTTTTCTTGATAACAATTTTCTAAAATTAAGGTAACAGTGTACTCCGGTTATAACGGACCTGGGTTATAAGGCGGAATGGGACAACTGGGCGCCGCCAACTGGGCTCCGCCAACTGGGCGCCGCCGACTGGGCGCCGCCAACTAGGCGCTGGACCAACTCGGCGCCGCCAACTGGGAAAACTCGGCGCCGGACAAAATTTTTTTATTGATAAAATCTGTAGATGAAAAATAAAATATATTATTTATATAAAAACATCTATAAAAAATCCTTTACGCAATTTTTTTGAAATTTGTTTTTGTTAAGTAAAGTTAAATCCATTAAGTCGACTGTTGAATTTTGGTAGTTGTAGTGTTTGGTAACCTGGTAACACTACAATTTACGTTTTTTATTACAACAATGTCGGATCCAAAAATCAAAATGGCGGATTTTCGTATTTACTAACCGATTTGTCTCAAACTTGAAATATTACATTGCTTGAGGTCATTTAATAAAATTTTTTACTTAAACTTAAAAAAATCAAAATGGCGGATCCAAAATGGCGGATTTTCTTATTTACTAACCGATTTGTCTCAAACTTCAAATATTACATTGCTTGTGGTCGTTTAACACAATTTTTTACTCAAACTTAGAAAAAATCAAAATGGCGAATCCAAAATGGCGGATTTTCTTATTTACTAGCTGATTTGTCTCAAACTTGAAATATTATATTGCTTGAGGTCATTTAACAAAATTTTTTACTCAAACTTAAAAAAATCAAAATGGCGGATCCAAAATGGCGGATTTTCTTATTTACTAACCGATTTGTCTCAAACTTGAAATATTACATTGCTTGAGGTCGTTTAACACAATTTTTTACTCAAACTTAAAAAAATCAAAATGGCGGATTTTCTTATTTACTAGCTGATTTGTCTCAAACTTGAAATATTATATTGCTTGAGGTCGTTTAACACAATTTTTTACTCAAACTTAAAAAAATCAAAATGGCGGATCCAAAATGGCGGATTTTCTTATTTACTAACCGATTTGTCTCAAACTTGAAATATTACATTGCTTGAGGTCGTTTAACACAATTTTTTACTCAAACTTAAAAAAATCAAAATGGCGGATCCAAAATGGCGGATTTTCTTATTTACTAGCTGATTTGTCTCAAAGTTGAAATATTATATTGCTTGAGGTCATTTAACACAATTTTTTACTCAAACTTAAAAAAATCAAAATGGCGGATCCAAAATGGCGGATTTTCTTATTTACTAACCGATTTGTCTGAAACTTGAAATATTACATTGCTTGAGGTCATTTAACACAATTTTTGACTCAAACTTAAAAAAATCAAAATGGCGGATCCAAAATGGCGGATTTTCTTACTTACTAGCCGATTTGTCTCAAACTTAAAATATTACATTGCTTGAGGTCATTTAACACAATTTTTAATTCAAAAAAAATCTATAAACGTAATTTAGTACTCGTGAATGAAGAAAACAAAAATTGTTCGTGGCTAAGCGGGTATAGAAAGATTTTTTTTCTCTTGTGTTTTCCGTGGGCAGCTCGAAAGCTGTAAACCGACAGGGGTCCACGATCTAATGGTGTGATCTTGGACCCCGGTAAGTGTACAGCTTTCGAGCTGCCCACGGAAAAAGACAAGAGAAACAAAATCTTTCTATACCCGCTTAGCCACACTGAGAGAAGAATTTTGTAACAATAACAAACATTTTGTAACTGTTACCAAATGCGTTGCCCATATTTGGCTTATTAGATATTTGTTTGCAGGTAACAATTCAGAAATTTCAACAATTGAAAAAATAAAATAATAAATAATAATAAAAACAACATCGTCTGGTAATATTTAAAAAAAAGCTACATTAAGCACTAATATATTGTTGGTATGTAAAAATGTATGTGAGTTTAACTATTAATATACTGTATATTTATTATAAGGATCATTCTTATTTAATATTAAATTAATTAATTATGGGTTATTATATAATTAGCAAAAACATTTTCTTTGATAATTAGTAGCTGTAATTATATTTAGTTATTTTGCATTAATAAGGTATTTGTAGGTTTATCGTTCTGTTTAATATACAGGGTGTTCATTTTAAAACTTCCCACCCCAGATTTCTCGAAAATGATTTTTTTTTAAAAAGCAAAAACACGTCAATTAATTTATTAAGGAGGACACATTTTGGCTATCTTAAAATTTTTGTAGTACACACCCCCTTTGAGGGGTACATTTTACCCCTATATTTTGAATATGGAAAGTGGGTCAATTGACACTTTTTTTTAAGGTTTCTTAAATATCTCTACAAAGGTGTACAAATTTTTCTATCAATTTGTTTTTGACATATTCACTTATTTTTTCAAAGGGTGAAAGTGACACTACAAAAACTATAAGATAGCCAAAATGTGTCCTCCTTAATAAATTAATTGACATGTTTTAACTTTTTCTCAAAAAAAAATCATTTTCGAGAAATATTGGTTGGGAAGTTTTAAAATGAACACCCTGTATATTTCTATAGGGTTAATGGAAATAAGGACACCACTTTTGATCACACACCTGTATTTCTTCGTCTTCCTCAGGCTACACACCTTAGCCTTAGGAAGACGAAAATCACGGATCACCTAACAAACAGATAGGGAACTCAGGTGGTGGGGGGTGCTACGCGCATCTTTCACGCAGCCTGCCATGTTGGGGTCAACCACTCCAGAGGCGCATTATGTATTTTAATATTTTTTAAACTTTTAGTACGTGTTGAGCGTTAGTGGTGTGTAGATGTGGTTTTTGTGTTTGATATATGTGATTTTTGATTTTAAACAATGGGAACGGTTTGTGCCGTAAGAGACTGTAAATCCACGCTACGGTATACCCTTAATCGAAGTTATTTTCGATTTACGCAGGATCCTATAAGATAAGCTTATACATTATTTTATCTTTTGATTTTTTAAAAAATTTTGCAATATCCTATACAGGGTGTTCAATAATTAAAAGTCCTATGAGATGAATCTGTAAATGATTTAAGTACAAAGAGTTCTTAAGGATATATAGATCTGCAACCCCTTTGATTTTGTTTTTTTATTTTTTTTTTAATGCTATTGCAGGATTTGTTCTATTTATCTCAAATTTGAAAATGCGCCTTCATTAGATCCTAAAAAACAACATATAAACTATGTTTTGTTTAGAAAGTTTTTGGTGTTTTGTGTAAAACAGCGGCGTAAGCTCAGTTGTACAAAAGCGAAATATGTAGATTGGTATTTTGATCCTTAAATTAAGCACAGGTACACAAATTAAAAGGGTAGGGGACAATTCGCCGCAACCGATTCACAGCTGCTGATTGGCCACGGCCCGTTTTGTCGCGGGGACAATTTGTCGCATGAACAATTTGGCGCGAGATTTTTGTTATATTTTTTTATAAAAATAATGTTTTCAAACTTTCCAACTAGGTATTTGGTGGTAACTATACAATCCAGCATTTTTTTAATTGGAAAAAATAAATAAATTGGCGAATGTAGAATGGCGGTTTTTGCCATTTATGAACCGATATGCATCAAACTAGAAACTTTATTAAATTTTAAATTATTTTTAACTTAAAATAAAAATGGGAACCGACCTGAAACACCTTAAAGTTCCGAATTTGATGCATATCGTTTCATAAATTTGAAAATCCACCATTTTGGATCTGCCATTTGGTTTTTTTTTAATTTGAGTAAAAAGCTGTATTGAGTAATCACTGCAAAGTTTAAAATTTAAGAAAATTCTGTTGGAAAAGTTTTAAAAAAGTGATAATCGAACAAACAAATACATTATATGAAGTCAAGCTAAATAAAACTGTTTAAACAATTGCCACTGGCATTTGTTTATTAGGTATTCAAAAACTCCCAACATATTTTTAATATTTTTGGTTATGATGTGTGTTTTCAATAGCTTAAAACTGCAACTAATATAAATTTCACTGCTAAAGTGTTAAACACCTCTTGAAATCAAAGGGGGTGATTTTTCTTCGGTTTTTTAAAAATATTATCACAAGAGTTTGTTTGAGTTTAGTAGGTATTACAATATAAATAATACAAAAATTTGATGTTTTATTATGCAATTCAAAAATTTTTAGGTTAAAGATCCAACATTCTTTAGAAAATGTCTAATTTTGACGTAAGCGTTTAGAACATCATATAAGATTTATATAAGATCCCTCGTTTCTTACTGATTTTAAAAATATTTAACGCGTCGATGCTCTAATAAAATCATTATTTATGTTATTAATGCATTATTAAAAAAACAAATATCTAAAATTGTAGGTTGGTTCGATTTAAAAAAGATCCCTTCTATCAAAATTTAACATTTTGGCTAGCAAATTATTAAAAAAACTTAATTATTACCTTTATGTTGGATTCGTTCCCTTGGAATGTTATTTTACTTAGGTTTATTGGGTATAGGGATAGGCAGAAAAAACAATTTTTCTTTGGCAACGTTTCGATTTCTATTGAATCTTTTTCAAGCCTCAGAAAGCCAGTCTCAAGCCATCGGAGAAAACATCACCACCATCACCAAAATTGACAAAAAGAATTTTGCGATCAGATTTGGTTGGTGGTGATGTTTTCTCCGATGGCTTGAGACTGGCTTTCTGAGGCTTGAAAAAGATTCAATAGAAATCGAAACGTTGCCAAAGAAAAATTGTTTTTTCTGCCTATCCCTATACCCAATAAACCTAAGTAAAAATTAATTATTACCGTTTTGGTAATGCATAATTCCACAAAATTTTAATGGTCTGTTATAATTTTTAAGAAACAAACAAAAAATCGAAAAAAAATAACGCTTAGTTTAACACCCTGTAAAAACAAAGAGGTCTAACAAAATGTAATGTGAAAAAATCTTTGTTTTGACCATTTCCACAACCCCTTAAAGTTTCATGCATCATTTAAATTACACCCTGTATAATAAATTATTATATAACATTTGGTCAAGAGTTTTTGACACAAATTTGTTATAATTTTTTATTATGCTACTATTTACACTTTTAAGAATACATATAAAACTTTAAAAATTTTACTAAATTTTAAAATATTAATTTACCGTGAAGCAATTTTGTGCTAATTGTAAAGATTATTTGGTCACCCTGTATCTCCTTAAACTTTCAATTTTTCGAAAAAATTAATAAATAATATCTGACTTACTGGAGTAAGTTAAGAAATTAATCTACAATGTCAAACTTCTTATATCTGAAATTCACAATTTTACTCCTCTTGAAACTTAATAAATGTTATCCCAATAAAACAAAAAAAGCAATTAATTTTTTTATTTTTGTGTTTGGCTGTATGCTGGAAACGACAACATGCTAACGTATTCTGGACGAAGAAGAAGACCTCTTTTTGTGTTTCCCCTATCTCTCATTCAATAAAACACATTATTTCCATATTCCCCTACAGAGGACAACATATAATTTTTTACGCGGCCGAGACTCTAAAATTAATTTTAGCTCCCATTTTTGGCAGTACAAAACTATTTTAATGTTTTTATTGTTTCTGGCAGTAAAAATATTTTTTCGCATCAACAATCTGGAACATTCATATTTTATGATAAATTTATTTTAGTCCGGCTCTGAGTTTGATTCCCAATGCTCAGCCATCGTTGAATTCTCCGAGATCAAAGACCGCCAGCCGGCTTATTTATCTGTTTGTTAGGTGATCCGTGACGAAAATGGATCGTCGAAAAGAAATAAAGTTGTGTGATCAAAATTGGTTTTTTTTTCCCATTAACCCTATAGAAATGAATAAGGTATAGAATAATAAGAGAATTTTAATAATAATAAAAAGCAAGTTGTTTTGATGAAAAATATTTATTTGTATTTTATTATAAAACTGAAGTCAAATTTTTTTATGGTGGCTGGTAATCTTTGTTTTTTTTTGGAAAGGTTGGTTAATGAAATATACACACGTTTGTTCCTTGTGAGATGCACACAAAATTTTGTCAAATCTGACATAAACTGATTTTACCTCACTATAAGTTGGGGGACTCCCCCATTATGAAAGGCCGCATGGGCAGCCCGTGTTTTTTAAAAATGTTTCTCCTTTGTTCAATTACTTCCTCCACCTTCAAGTCAGTGCTGACCTGAAAAAGAAAATAAATTTTATATATTTGTAAATTTAATACAGAACCAGTGGCGTATATAAGGGGGGGCCTGGGCCCCTCTTTGAAGTTAGGTTTTTTTAGATATTTTCCACATATTTTATGAATATAAACATAAAATAGCCTAAAATACGGCCTCATAAGGTCTGTCGTCAATTAGCACATAAATCAGTTAATTAAAAATCAATCCTATTTACTGTTTGTTTATAAAGCAATCAGTTTCCACAGAACAAAAAGTTTATACAATGAATACGTTTTTTTTCTTGAAGCTATATTTCTACCTTTAAATATTTACCTTTAAAGCGTTATTCCTGATGACTTTTTGTTCACTTCGACTCTTGCAACCAAAGCACCATTATGATGCCATAAAAATACCCGCGTATTTAGGTCCGTATTAGTACAAAATCACAAAAACTAAACCTTGCAATTTGGTCAATGTTCTTCCCAAAACATGGCGTCCCCTTGATTTTTGGGCACACTGTCTCCGACGGTCTGTAATACAATGCTACGTAGGGCGTCGGGTCGGTTCGGTCTAGACGGCGGATCACACGTAGGGGAGAGCGGGGCTGGTTGGGCATAGGGGTACGTTGAGAAAGCCCTGTTAACTCGACAATTAGACGTCAGATGCCAGCGCCACCCACGTGGCAAAGTCGCCTTTGCTCATGCATTAGTCCGCAGTGAGAATCTGTGATGTGTGTATCTCCAATGAACAGATTTTGACCTATTTTTTTGGCTCTGTAACGAAATAGCGCGTATCAAAATAGCGCGTATCAAAACAGCGCGTGTTCAGAATAGCGCGTGTTCAAAATAGCGCGTATCAAAATAGCGCGTGTTCAAAATAGCGCGTATCAAAATAGCGCGTATCAAAATAGCGCGTATCAAAATAGCGCGTATCAAAATAGCGCGTGATCAGAATAGCGCGTATCAAAATAGCACGTATTAAAATAGCGCGTGTAAAAAATAGCGCGTATCAGGTCTGCTTAGGTATATTCACCTAAACAGTTTGAGCAAGGTCAGATAAGTTATACTTGCTTAACCGTTAAATAAACCGATGGCTTGCTATACTTAACACAACTCATATAGTTCGACTAAGGGGTCTCTTTCTAACATATTTTTTCAAAAAAAAAACTTCCCTGGCTTCTTGTCCGGGATCCTAGAGGGTGTGTAACCAAACCGAACCGAAAAAAAAATGTCACCAAGTCACAGGTCAGAATAGAAACCTACCAAAATAAGGATCGGGAAGCTAATTTAGGGAAATAATTTTTTGAAAAAATGTTTCGGTTTGGTTTTGGGTCATTTCAGTTCGGTGCGGTTTGAATCGGTTCGGTTCGGTTTGGTTACACCCTATAGGATCCTGGGAAAAAAGTCAGGAAAGTTTTTTTTTTGAAAAAGTATGTTAGAAAGAGACCCCTTACTCGAACTATTTTGTAACAGCGACGTTTGTAATGGCGATCTTTCAAAACGCGGTATTTTTAGACGCGCTATTTTGAACACACGCTATTTTAAACACGCGCTATTTTAATACGCGCTATTTTGATACGCGCTATTTTGAACACGCGCCATTTTGATACGCGCTGTTTTGATACGCGCTATTTTGATACGCGTTATTTTGAACATGCGCCATTATGATACGCGCTATTTTGATCACGCGCCGTTGTGATACGCGCTATTTTGATCACGCGCTATTTTGATACGCGCTATTTTGAACACGCGCTCAAATGAGCGCGCTATTTTGATACGCGCTATTTCATTACAGAGCCATTTTTTTTTGGACCTCGTAAGTAACTTTTTGTTATTTCGGAAAACATTTTTAAAATCAACATGCGTACGTATGATGGACTAAAAATCACGTCATGTAATAATTCTCGCCCTAAACAAATGTTTTAGATTGTCCGCCTCTTGAAGACTGCGACGACTTGCGCCTGTAGTTATTTATCAAAGTTACCTTTGGCAACGCTGAAACGCTTTCGACTGGAATCGGGCATATTGCGGTCTCTTATTAATATATATGCTATATTCTATCTGTTTTTTACCCTCTTGCAAACAAAAAACGATTAGTTTTTCTGTAAAACTAAGTTATTGGCAGAAGTTATAAGCCAAAGATTGTGAAAAAACAGTAAAAAAGCCGCCATTTATTTATTTATGACATCACACAGACCCTTCAACTCAAATTTGAGGCAAACAAATTGTGTAATCTATTATTTATTACCAATCAATCTAGGGAAATTTTAAAAATTCGTGCTTTTCCGAAAGCTGGCGAAAGAAAGACCAAGAATATCAACCGAAGAAAATGGTCAACAGCTATACTAACTGAAACTCCGGTTAAAGAAGAGTTTGAACGTGAAAAAAGTAAAAAAAAAATAAAAAATCTGTAACCAAAAATGTCTTCAAGGAAAAGAAGCATAGAAAAACTACTCAGAAAAGGACACTGAAAGATGACAGCGATGATGAAGAGGAAACATTTTGTCTAGTCTGCATGGAACCATTCTCAAACAGCAAACCAAAAGAAAAATGGGTACAATGTTTAACTTACAAGTTTTGGGCCCATGAAACATGTGCTGATGCAGGGTTTACTTATGTTTGCTAAAACCGTAATTCCGATTCAGACTAGAGCAAGAATTAGGTTACTTTATATTGTTTGTTTTTTAAGAAAGTTAAAGTTTAGTATTTTATTATTATCAATAAAAATAATCTAAGAATTTCCTGTTATTTTATATTGCATATACAGGGTGTCCCAGAACTAATGGTACATAGTTAAACTGTAGATTGCCTGGGTCAAAATATTACGATTTAGCCACACTTACCTTAGTCCAAAAGTTCGTACTAACCGAGATACAGGGTGTTAAACTTTATTTTTTTTATTCGATTTTCTTTAATAACTTTTTTACTAATTAATATTTTTGCAAAAAATAACGAGCGTGTAAATTTTTTTGTAACTGGCAAGACGATTCCGTTGAAAATTTTGATGTACAATGTACAGGGTGTTCCTTGGACTACTACCATTGCATTAAAATCACTGTATTTTTTTTGTGCCTCGGTGTATACCAGTTTTTATGTAAAATAATGGTTTTCCCATCCTTTTTATGTAAAAAAGTTATACTGTTTTAAAGTCGCTCAGAGCAACGGGTTTTGAGATTTTTGCATTTAAAATTTTATTGCATGTGAGTGAAATGCAAAATTTATGTATGATACTTTCTTCAATTCTTTCTACTAATTAATATTTTTGCAAAAACTAACCAGCAAGTAGGTTTTTCTGAAATTTGCAAGACGATTCCGTTGAAAAAGTTGATGTACAATGTACAGGGTGCTCTTTGGACCACTACCATTGCATTAAAATCATCAGTGTATTTTTTTTGTGCCTCGGTGTATACTTAAGCAGGTTTTTAAACAGAATATGATTTTAATTATTAAGTAATTTTACAAACAGTTCTGTAGTTTTAAGAAAGTTTGACAGAATAGACGCAGACAGCAACTTTTATTTATTTATTTATTGTTTTTTATTTTCAAAGCCTACTATAATAAACAATTTTAAGTTTGATTTACTATTTGTCAATTTTAAAATTTTAACTTTATTGCTGTTTTATATTTTTTTAAATAAATAATAAAATATCAATTTTATTAATAATTATAATTTTCTTTTAAAACAATAAAAAAATAGTTGCATTAATAAAGTATACGTACTTACCATTTTTAAAAACATTAATACGAAGAAGTTTTTGTTCCTCATTAAAAACATCGCCCTACACAGTTGCCATAACGGACAATAATTTACAATTATTTTAACACACTTATGATAATTCAAGAACCATCCTGTATATTTTTTAACTTAATATTTCCTAAGAAAACATCCAATCTTAAAATGTTATAAAAAATTATTGATTATAGCTAATATGTATGAAGTGGGTAAGAATTTAATAAAAAATCTTTTACGCATACAATAAAAACTTATAATTCAAATATCTTAAAAACCGTTGCTCTAAGCCACATCTAAACACCATAACTTTTTCACTTAAAAAAAAATAAAAAATTAATGTTTTTTATAGAATCTTGTATACACCGAGGAACAAAAAAGTTAGACCTATTTTAATGTAACGGTACCGACCCAGAGAACACCCTGTATAATATTTTTATTTTTTTTAACCAAAAATAAATTGTCCATGCCCAAAAATCATCAAACCCAATTTTTGTGCAAAATTATTAATTAGCAGAAAGAATTGAAGAAAGTATCGTACATAAATTAGACAGATCACTCACTGCAATAAAAAAATTTTATGCAAAAAACTCAAAAACCGTTGCTCTGAGCGACTTTAAAACAGTATAACTTTTTTAAATAAAAAGGATGGGAAAACCATTATTTTACATAAAAACTGGTATACACTGAGGCACAAAAAAATATACTGATTTTTATGCAATGGTAGTGGTCCAAGGAACACCCTGTACACTGTGCATCAAATTTTTCAACGGAATCGTCTTGCCAATTTTAAAAAAACTTACTCGCTGGTTACTTTTTTCAAAAATATTAATTAGTAAAAAAGTTATTAAAGAAAATCGAATTAAAAAAATAAAGTTTAACACCCTGTATCTCGGTTAATTTGAACTTTTGGACTAACGTAAGTATGGCTAAATCGTAATATTTTGACCCAAGGAATCTACAGTTTAACCATGTACCATTAGTTCTGGGACACCCTGTATATACAGTTCCTAATTATTCAACCATGCCCAAATTGCCCCATCGTATGGCCCAACTTACTCCGTGGGTGGGGTTAGTTGGGCCGCTTGCAAGGGTGCTAGAAAAAAGTGTTTTTTAAGTTTGAATGCATAGTTTTAAAAACCAATCTTTGCCTTAAACATATTATAATTGTAAAACTGTAAGTAATATAGCAATGCTTTTATTTACATTTATGTAAAAAGTGGCTCAACTAGCCCCGCTCTCCCCACCAAGGAATATGAAATATGGTGTTTACTGAGGAGAGACCAACTGTCCAACATATTTCATATTCCTTTTCAGATATCCACATCATCATTTCATCTCCTTCCATTTTATGGTTATGCTCGGGCTGAATGAAGCCTAATGAGGCAGAAACGCGTCCCCGAGCTACCTTTACCTCTGAGGTCTTGCCCGTGAAACTTTTTTGTAAAAACTTTTTACCTCGTGAACTTCCTTCAAAGTTAATAGTAACCAAATTTGTTGTGACCTTTACGAGGTAATTAATAGAAACCAATTCAGACCGTTATAATAACAAAATCACGCCATAACATTATACAAAAAATGTTTGTTGTAATAAACACAAAGAAATATTTGCCAATATTAAGAGTATATTTATATTTGGGAAATTTTAAGTATTAATAACAAAGACGTTCTGTTACCTTAAAAGAAAGAGTGTTTTGGTTATGGTTAATATAAGGCAATTAATATTTAAAAAAACATCAAATCATTAAAGAAACAAATGAAATATTATTTGTAACTAAACACTTTGAAAAAGATTTGTTACCAATAATTAATGATATTTGCTTTTAATATTTTTTAATGAGCACAACAAAAATCAGGTTTACCAAATATTTGTTAATAATAAAATCGGTTTTTTTTTCAGTGCACAAACAATTTTTGTTTTCTTCATTCGCGAGTAGTAAACTTTACGTTTATAAAAAAAAAATAAGTTTGAGTTAAAAATTGTGTTAAATGACCTCAAGCAATGTAATATTTCAAGTTTGAGACACATCGGTTAGTAAATAAGAAAATCCGCCATTTTGGATCCGTCATTATGTTTTTTTTAGGTTTGAGTTAAAAATTGTGTTAAATGACCTCAAGCAATGTAATATTTCAAGTTTGAGACAAATCGGCTAGTAAATAAGAAAATCCGTCATATTGGATCCGCCATTTTGATTTTTGGATCCGCCATTGTTGTAATAAAAAACGTAAATTGTAGTGTTACCAGGTTACCAAACACTACAACTACCAAGATTCAACCGTCGACTTAATGGATTTAACTTTACTTAACAAAAACAAATTTCAAAAAAATTGCGTAAAGGATTTTTTAAAGATGTTTTTATATAAATAATATATTTTAATTTTCATCTACACATTTTATCAAAAAAAAAAAAAAATTAGTCCGGCGCCGAGTTGTCCGGCGCCCAGTTGGCGGCGCCGAGTTGGCCCGGCGCCCAGTTGGCGGCGCCGAGTTGGTGGCGCCCAGTTGGAGGCGCCCAGTTGTCCTAGACCGGTTATAACGTACTTTCAGTTATTACGTACATTTTTCATTGGTCCGACCAAAATACTCTTCTTTTTTTACCGGCAAATACGAGACGCACCTTTTATACCTTCTACTTCGGTTATAACGTACCATATTTTACTAATTCCGTTATAATATTCCGGTTGTAACGTACGAGTGTACGTTAAAACCGGAATATTACCGGTGATTCCCCGAAAAATTCGGAAATTTTTCAATAATCGATTCCGCGGTTTTCTCAATCGAATGCGAGTTGCAGGCGGCAGGCCGTCAGTTTCGACTTTATTCTTACAGTTCATATCATTATTTTTGAGACAACTTTTGACAACTTTTTTTCGTTGTTATGGTAAATAGCTGATATCTGTCAAAAAGTTATCTCAAAAATTATGATATGGAGTTTATATGGAAAAATGGTCTAGTACGATCCCAGCAAACATCAAATCAGCATACTATATAATATATCGATTCATAAATAGTAAAGTCAACCACTTTGATTTTTTCAAGTTTAAGTCAATAATCGCATTGAATGAGCCCAAACACCATGAAGTTTCAAGTTAAAGGCAAATCAATTTATAAATAAGAAAGCCCGCCATGTTGAATTTTTTAGTCTTGATTAAAAATTATAATCAGAATCCTAAAACATCCCAATTTTATACATATCGGTTCATAAATAATAAAATCCGCTATTTTGTATCCGCAATTTTGATTTCTTAACATTTTTATTCAAAGACTGTATTAAGTAACGTTAAGCACCGTGAAATTTTAAATTTTGGAAAAATCGGTTCAAAAACAAGAGAGGCCGCCATATTGGATCCATCATTTTGAATTTTTAACGGTAAAATTAAAAATCATATACAACGATCTGAAACACCCCAAAGTTTCGATTCTGATACATTGGTTCAAAAATGGGATAGTCCGCCATTTTGAATTTCAGTTCAAAAATTCTATTGCGTGACCTTTAACACCGCGAGTTGCAAGTTTGAGGCAAATTCGTTAATAAATAAGGGAGTCCGCCATTTTGAATCGGCCATTTTCATTTTTTAAAGTTTACGTTCAAAATCATATTCAGTGATCTGAAACACCCAGGCAAATTGGTTATTAAAAAATGGAGTTCGCCATTTTGAATCGGCCATTTTTATATTTTAAAGTTTACGTTCAAAATCATATTCAGTGATCTGAAACAACCGAAAGTTCCGAATTTGACTCATATCGGTTAATAAATGGAAAAGTTTACCGTTTTGGATCCGCCATTTTGAATCTTGTTGCAGTTGGACACTGACAGTAACATGTTTGTATTAAATGCAGGGTTGTCTTGGCCGTCGGACTGGATTTATTGAATTTTTGGTGTTTTTACTGTGTGTTGAGTTTTATTTTTGTAAAAAAGAACTTAGTTGGACGTAAAAATAAATAAGAAGTGCTTTGTTTATAAAAATATTGTGAAAATTCAGCCTAGTTTGGTTTTTGCAAGATGATTCCAGTGTCGCAGCTATGTTGCCATCGCCGGGGATTCTGTAAATTCTAAGTTTTTAGGACTGACCGCCACGAATAGGGAAAATTTACACGATCGCGGTTGATTACTTCTCTTTAGTTTTTTCTTACTCTAAGAGTTTACTATACGTGTTTTGTAGAAAGCTTAGTTTTTTAGAAAATTATATAAATATTTTATATTATATAAAAATATATTTAATATGCGGACGCCCCTGCAAAATATATAAATAATATTTTTCCAGACAACATTTTTAATAGAAATCTAGAGATGCTTCAAACTAATAAATAAATGACAAAAGATTAAGTCAAAAGCTTTCATGCCATTTAGATAACCCAATAAACGGCCAAAATGTCGGCGCAGAGAAAAAAATTTTTTGTTTAATTTAACCCCTTGGTTGGCCCAAAAGAGTATAATACTCTAAAATACTCTGCCAATCTATGGGCACCTAAGCTCACACTGGATACTATAGTTATAGTGTATCTACGTAAAAGCTAATATAACTAATAACTGAAGTATATTTTATTGAACTCCAGACTCAATTACCCTTTTTTTGATACCACACAAGCCATGTTTTGACTTAAACTCTAATTTTTCAAATCTACCCCCACCCTTTTTTTAAAATCTAAAATGTATTTTGTTTAACTCCAGACTCAATTACCTTTCGTTTGATATCACACACGCCATATTTCCACTTAAACACTAATTTTTGAAATTTACCCCCACCCTTTTTTTTTAATAAACTAAAATGTATTTTGTTTAACTCCACACTCAATTACCTTTCGTTTGATATCACACACGCTATATTTTTACATAAACTCTAATTTTTGAAATCTACCCCCACCCTTTTATTTGGCTTGTGTTCCAAATTTCATTAAAATCGGGCAAGCCGTTTTTATGTTATGCGCGTTGGTCGTTACAGACAGACATACAGACACACAGACAGACAGACAGACATACAGACAGACAGACAGACGGCGCAACAAAAAAGTTTTAAAATCATCTGAAACGCAAAGATATATAAAAATTTTTGAAATCGGAGCAACTTTTTTTTTCTCGAAAAAATTAGGATCACCATAGCTCACACTACTATAGTATAGTAGTAGTGTGAGCTAACACACTACTATAGTATAGTAGTAGTGTGAGCTAAAAAGAGTATACCTATTTGTCACCCTAGGTCATAATCCTAGTTAAACAAACATATCCTCAATACTTACAGGTTTTTAACTATTACTTAGGCCATGAGGAAAGTTCTGCTGATAATGAGTAGAAATTAAATATGTGATTGTCAAAATATGGTGCTTTTCATGTCAACATGTCAACCTGGCACTTTTTGCACTTTAGTTCGGGGCCTAAGCCGGAAATTTAGGGGCTTGTCTGCATTTTTGCGTACCGTGACGAAATTTGGCACAGAGGTAGAGCAGATACCCAGGAATGCCATTCTAGAAGTGGTGCTCCGATGAAACCCAGTGCAGGACAAAGATACAGGGGCGTACTTGAGATGGGAAAGGAAAAATTGATAAATTAAATATAAAACTAGTTTCGCGTACACTTTTTGTTTCTTTAAGCTTATAGCTATGTAGCTTATAAATTGAAAAAAAAATCTATTAAAATTAAACGTTGGAAATAAGGTTTTTTTTGAGGGGAGAGGGAGCAAAAGGTTAGAGGATAAATTGTTCAAATCTTATTCCTAAAGTGGTCGTGTGGGGTATCGATTTCTAGGTAATTTAGTATTTTAAACCAAAATAAATATTAATTGAGTCTACGTCAAACTGTTCACATGATATGTCAAAACTGACACCTTAATCTGGTCTTACCCGAGAAAATCCACCAACTATTCTCGGGTTTTACGCCTGGGATTATTAAAAACCAAGCCTTAATAAAAATTGATAACTTAAGTAAAAGTAGAATCAAGAATTTTGAATTTTTAACATAATCTGACATTTTTTAGGCACCAAAGCATACACTTTTAATAAAATTACATAATTGCATCCTGTTTGAGATTGGCTGTCAGAAGTGATAATCAAATAGATATTTAAGAAATAATGATAGTGCACATTATGAAAAATATTTTTTATAAAATTTAAGCTACTGTATTTTTCATTAATAACTTTTTACTTAAAAAGAAAAAGTTATAAGACAGCTAAGGCACTCCAAACTTTCCAGTTTGAGACAAATCGGTTTAAAAATAACGAAATCCGCCATTTTGGATCCGCCATTGTTGTAATAAAAAACTTAAATTGTAGTGTAACCAGGTAACCAACACTACTCCTACCAAATTTCAATACTCGACTTAATGGATTTAACTATACTTACAAAACCAAATTTCAAGAAAATTGCGTTAAATTTTTTTTTTGTATAAATAATATATCTATTTTATTTTTCATCTGCACATTTTATTGAAAAAATTTGTTTAGGCCGGCGCCTTGTTGGCTCGGCCCAGTTTAATAAATTTTTTAGAAAAATAAGTAAGAAAAAACCACTTTTTTTAAAGATTTTTATTTTTTATACATTTGTGGAAGTTATTTTGACAGCCTATATCTCCTTAACTTGCAATTTTATCAAAGAAGGGAATAATACATTTTTGGATCACAAGTATTATTGTTAAGTATTTATTTGACTGTGTAACTTTAGAATTTAAAAATTATATATCTAAAAAACAGATGAGTGTTGATTGAAATAATCTCCTCTATCACCTGGCTCCTAATTTATTAGACACCCTGTAGATATGTAAATTTGGAAAAATTTTTAGAACTTTGAAATTTTTTTTATAGAAATTCAAAAAATTATCAAAATATTTAAAACTTTGAACTATTTTAATATTTTAGAAATTTTTTAAATTATAACTGGACTGGACGGGTCAATTTGACTTGATACGGTAAATTGGTATTTTTAACAAAAGTACAAAAGGTCGAAAAATAAACCTAATCAAGTCGAATTGCCCTGCCCAGCCGAGGTGGTCCAGGGGGTCAAGGATAGTTGATAGTTAACCCGGTTAGGTTACTATCCCAACCTGACCCGGTTAGGTTAGTATATCAAAAAAAAAAACATTCCTGACGAGATCAGGGTAGTTTTTTTTGTAAACAAACCTAACCTGGTCAGGTTGGGGTAGTAACCTAACCGGGTTAACTATCAACTATCCTTGACCCCCTGGACCACCTCGGCTGGGCAGGGCAATTCGACTTGATTAGGTTTATTTTTCGACCTTTTGTACTTTTGTTAAAAATACCAATTTACCGTATCAAGTCAAATTGACCCGTCCAGTCGAGGTGGACCCGGGGCCGAGGAAAGGTTAGGTTGCTATCCCAACCTGACCCGGTTAGGTTAGTATATCAAAAAAAACTTTCCTGACGAGATCAGGGTAGGTTTTTTTAGTAAACAAACCTAACCTGGTCAGGTTGGGGTAGTAACCTAACCGGGTTAACTATCAACTATCCTTGACCCCTGGACCACCTCGGCTGGGCAGGGCAATTCGACTTGATTAGGTTTTAATCTTTTATTTTTCGACGTTTTGTACTTTCGACCTTTTGTATTTTCGACCTTTTGTATTTTCGACCTTTTGTATTTTCGACCTTTTGTTTTTCGACCTTTTGTACTTTCGACCTTATTTTTTCAACCTTTTGTACTTTCGACCTTTTATCCGCCGCCCGTAAACTTAATCTCCTAGTTATATTTTATTAAATTTAAAAAAAAGACCGGTTTAAATTAGGTTTAAGTATATTTTTATATTAAAATTCGTATTAAACTTTAACTTTCTAGATTCTAGAGCAATTGCAAAAACTTATTTACTTTCAATAAAGTCGTTTTTCTAACTTAAAGCTTCGAATTAATTCAAAAACAAGTCTTTCCCATACAATATAATGAGTTTTTGTCCGTATTTTTCCCTATCTCACTCTGGAATCAATTTTCAAGCATGAGGCCCAGTCATACTTATACAAGTTATCTTATAAGTAGAGTCCCTGTAGGTTGACATATTTGGATATATTAATAATATATCCAAATATGTCAACATACAGAGACTCTACTTATAAGAGGGCATTTCTATTGTCAATTTTGTTTTCATTTATGTTGTCTGGGTCGTATTTTTGTTTTATTTTGTCACTAACATTTACCTTAAATGACTCAGTTTCTAGTATTTTGAGGTACCTACTTGAGCGCCTTAAAGAATAAATAAATATGCTAAAATACAGGTAATGTTTGGATTAGAAACTTCACTAACATTACTAAACTTATTTAATTTTTTATTTTTTGGTTTTATTCTGGAAAGAATAAGTGCACTAGTATATTATAATATTCTATTGGTTCCAACTCTTCCACAAGATTTTTGATCAAAATAAACATTTGATTTGATTTTTAAACTAACATGAACAGCTTATGTCACTAACATGGCTTAAATGGTAAGTTTCTCAGTAAATATCAACTTTTAAGACCTCCCGATATCTAAACATTTGTTTTTTTACATCCCAAACAATAGCTCAATCCAAAAAAAAAATCAAGAAACTTTTTTTTTCAAAATTTAAATGTACTACCCGTAAATTTAAAGATCAAACAAGTTTCATGGCTAATCGGATAAAAAGGAGTTTTTGTTTCTCTCATATTTTTCCGTGGGTAGCTTGAAAGCTTAACCTCACGGGGGTCCAAGATCTAATGGACACCTTATAAGTGTTGAAAGTTAACTGTTTCGTCCTTATGGGACTTCTCAGAACACTGCTTGGTCAATGTGACACTCTTGCGAACTTAATTAAACAGTTTTGTCTTTAATCCTATGTAAATAGTGTGAAAACTCTCGCAAGAAGCGCCACCTACCGAGATACGAGAGAAACCAGAACAAAAGCAGGCGGAAATAAACTGCTATACATATCGATCAATGAAGAGATCGATTACAAATAAAAAGATACAAACTAATCCGTGACCTACGACAGCTCTTCTGCCTTTCAGGCCAGATCAACGCTTATTGCGTTTTTACCCGCCATCAGACACGTAAGCGTCAATCAGCGGAATTTTTAAGCCAAATAATACTGACAAACGTGAAATTTAGTACCCGTGAATTTAAAAATCAAACAAATTTCGTTGACACGAAACTTGTTTGATTTTTAAATATGCAGTTGCTCGTTTGAATTAGAAAGGCCCTCCTACACTGTGATACTGGCCGTGATATGAAGTTTAGAAAATTTATACTCATGGTTTCGGTGGCCTAGTTGGTAGGGCGTTGGCGTAGGTACATAGCCAAAGGTTGGGGTTCAAATCCCGGCCGTTTGAGTAAAACCTTGGATTATTGCACTTTGGTAAAAATATAATGTATTGTATTACTAGCTTTTCCTGGGGAATTCTAGGTTTATCTGGTATTCTAACGTTATCCCTGTTATACAGGGTGTTTCCTAAACATTGGGAACACATTTTTGTCTCCTGACAATTACTGAGAAAAGGCTCCGTTACCGAGCTACAAGACGTTAAAATTTAGGGAAAAAAAAGAAGTTTCCCTCAAATACACCCGATTGACATAAGTAGCATAATTTTTGATCGAAGTTATTTTATCGGTCGTTAGTGACAAAAATAAAAACAAATTCCATCAAAAATGATGTGATTATTATCGAAAGGGAGTGGCATAACATGCATCGACTAATGGGATGCGTTTATTCGAGGGAGATTTTTCATTTTTGCCCAGATTTATGGGGATTTTAAGCACTGGCTACTAATTTTTTTTATGGTGCGCCGCTGATGTATTGTAAAATACAAAACCATCCAATCTTTGTTAAGAAACTTTTTAATGTCTGGTATTTTTTGTACCTACTACCGCTGCACGGAGGAGTATCTGCATAGTAAAACCGGTTAAAAGTAAAAATTGCTAAGATACTCAAAACTATCTTCTAACCATTTTTAGTTCTAGTCTAATAACCTATCTATCGTGTCGTGAGGTCAGTCGAAACTTAATAAAAGCCTTTGTTCTTGACCTTTGGTTTCAGGTGTTAGTTGGTGTTGGTATTTATGTTTTCGTGTGGCTCATATTAGAAAAACCAATTAGTGAAGATCATAGTAGTCGGTATGTACCATATTTTAAAATGTAATTTTATTCCTTGGTTGTTTACTTTGTACGTTTACGAAATATTTTAAAATGCCCTATTTGGGTATTTATATTTGCCTAATTTTTGCCTTATAGTGGGTTTACACATGCATGAATTTAGTGGCGCCAGTGTTCGCGCCAGTTCTATTTGCACGCCAGTAAAGGTTTACACTATTGTGCGAAAATTAAAAAGACTGGCGCACGCCAGTTTCATTTTTAAAGTGTACACGATACGCGATAGGTCGGCTGAACTCTCGGAAGCCTGCAAAATAGTCGCTAAACTTTTATTGAAAAAAAAATAAAAGAGATTCAGGAAAAGGAACAACGAAAAGGCCGTATCTGCATGGGTTAAAGCATGGATTGCTAGTCGATCTACTTTGGGTGCTTCCGAAAAACTTTTAGGAGAAGCAGCAGCAGAAGATCCTGCCAGCTATAAAAACCATCTTCAAATGACAAAGCAACATTTTGATATTCTTCTAGTTTCTCTTATTTAAACAACATTCTTTAAAATTCGGTCTGCTACTTTAAACCATGGTACTTTTGGGGTGTATACTTCATTTACACCGGCTCCGGAACGTTGGCTTTTTTAAATTTTTGTCAATTCCAAAGCATATGTGTTTCTTATGGATCATATTTTTGCTTTTACTTCTGCAACTTCAAAGCCTTCAATAGTCATTATTTTACTAATTTTTTGGGAAGCATTATCTCGACTATCTTTGTTTTTATACGAACTACTGTGTACATCCCATAAACAAGGAAAACATTCATAGCCTTCAAGAAACTGTATGGTCAGTTCTGCTGACCACTTTTTTTAGCCATATTAAGCTATAAAAACAAAAATAAACAAAATTTTTAAGCTCAAACACAATGAAAATAAAAAATAATGTAAAATAATGAACTTAAAACTGGCGAGCCGACGTGCAAGCACTTGTTTACACATGAAAATTTTCCTTTTCTGCGCGCATGCGTCACCACTGGCGCCAACAAATTCAGTCAGCTGCAGACTTTTTTGATACATGCATGCAAAAAAATAACTTGTGTGCCAGTCGGTGTTTACACTTGCAAATTTAACTTACTGGCGCGCCAGTTTTTATTGGCGCAAGCAAATCCATGCATGTGTAAACTCTCCTTTATCAAAGCGTTTTAGTTGCCTGCCGGGTCTTGCCGAGCTATATTTCTTTAACAGACATGGAGCTTAGGCTTATGTCAATTATGGCTTATAAAAAAATTATCCGCCTACGTCCGCCATTTTGGCTTATATTCATTTAAAGAAGCGATAAAAAAATTCTTATATTCTTTTAAGATTAAAATTTTTTCTACTTGGTACAAAAAATGTACAAAAACAAATAAAAAAGCAATAAAACTCAAAAAATATTTTATATTGATATAAAGGGTTTTTTTTATAGTTTTTAACAAATAAAACTGGCAGAATAATTTTTATATGTCACTTTTAGTTTTTGAGATATTACATAATGTTGATATTTTTAAAGTATTTGATTGAAACTTTGGAACAATTAAAGGTATAAAAAAAATATTTATTAAATTTTTTTTCTAGTGTACCTACATTTATAAATGTATCTTAAAATTATTTGTCCATAATTAAATGCAATGAATAATTTTCTAACCATTTTTTGGTTTATCAAAAAATTTAGTGTAGGTACGCCTATAAAATTCAATTGCATGAAACAGTGACCAACAATTTTAAAAAGTAATATTATATCAAAAAATTAACAACATGAAGAGGAGCGGATCTAGGAATTTTATTAGGGGGGGATGACATTAATGGCTAGACTTTAAAAAAATTATGCATAGGGGAAATTCCCCTTTTCCCCTCCCCTTAGATCCGCGCCTGTCATAAATAACAGTAAATAACTTGTAAGCTATTAAAAACCGGATTACAATATCATTTTTCTTATCACCTTAACCCCTTCAACTCACTCCGTTTGATCCATGACATGTGGGACACCCTTTGTAGATATATGTTTTAATATAAACGTTTATTATCATCAAACTTTGTCTTTTATTCATAGAAATTGCAAAAAAACACAACAAATAATTTTGTCCCGTTTTATGATACGAATACTCCTATGTGCGCTGTGGAGAAAAAACCACTGAACACTGAAAATTCACTAGGGACTAATTGCAATTAAACCAGGCAGTAATAGTGCCCAGCATTATTTTAACAGTTTTACATTGCAGGATCACCTGTGATCTTTCAATATAAGTCATTTGTTTACTATAAGTACCGAAATAAATACTGCATTCCTTTATTAAAGATAAATAAAACAGTTATTTTTAAATTTAACTTTGGTATGCCAATTTTAAAAGATCAAATGTCAGTCTGAAATGTAACACTGTAAAAATAGTGTTTGACACTATTACTGCCTGGCTTTATTGCAATAAGTCCCTAATATGAGAACACTTGAAGCTAATTTGTAAATGTTTATTGTAATAAAAAATGTATATTAGCTGTTTTAAACAGAAAAAAATACCTAAACTAATGTCAAAAAAATTATAAATAAGTTTGACTCTGTTTTGGTTTCTATCACATAAATAGTCAGGTTTAGGACATTTATTTTGTTTCCAATAAAACTCCATATAAAAAATCACAAATTTACCAAATAAACTTAGACTTAAGATTAAACCATATACATACTTTCATTATTTTTATTTTCATTCAAGAACTTGTTCTAAGGTTGTCTGGTTTATGGAGAATTCTCAATGACGTTTTAATTTTGTAAAAGCGGATTGGGATTTTTAATGTAATCAAATATGTTCTTGGGAACAGCAAATGTTTGGTCATCTACCAGGACTAAGTCAAAAGTGTCTAAGTATGAGGGAAGGGATTCCTCAATCTATAAAGAAAAGAATATATCTACAAAAGCATATAACAAAATTGATAGGTATACCTATAATGTACGATATGTTTCAACTTCTAGTTTTGAGGCCAAAAGCGCACTTACGAAATTATACAGTTTTGTATTTTCACGAATCAGGTTATTGCGTAATTTTGTACCCAACTGCGACTAGTAGACATAAGTAGATTTAGCAGTTGGGTGTTTTTTTATTGAAAAAATTTTTATTTCCAACTTTTAGGTTTCATTCTTAATCAGCCATTTATTTAACTAAATCAAGGTACCTGAATCATGCATTTGTGTCAAACATTGAACTATACCTAAAGGATAAATAGCTGCGTTTCTACAAAAATTGAGGTGGCGGAGGGGAGAGGGAAGGGGAACTAGTAAAATGGTGTTGAAAAAAATCTTGTGCAGAAGGAAATTTGGAAATCGCTCTATTCTTATTAAAGTTATAGTTACAACTACTGCTAATAAGGGGGGCGGGGAGGAAAGAGGAAAAGAGAGGGCGGAAATAGTAATATGGTTTTGGAAAGAAAGATCATAAAGCGTGTGCAGAAAGAATTTTTAAAGTCGCCCTATATATGATAAAATTATGCGACTATTGTTTTTGAAGAGGTTGAAGGGGAATAACAGGAGGGGAGATGGGTAAGAGCAGGGAGGAGTACAAAGGAATTACAGCAAATTACAGGACATTTGCAAGGTGTGATCAAATGCATTTCATTAAAATTGCCTGAAATGTATGTAATTTGTATGCCTTAAATCCTACATCATGTGACAAAATGGCGTCTGATGACGCTATGTTTATTCCTGTTTAAAAAAACGTTAGCACCTAAGTAGTTAATATATATAGGTTTTGGACCACGTTTTCCATGTAAATCTCCATAAGACGAAAAGGTGGTCATTTTTTGAATATGTCACAGAATATTCAGCTAGAGACAGTAATTTTTATATGAGTTATCTTTTACTGTCCAGTCTAACACTTTAAAGGTTTTTAAATTCTAAAGGAGCCCGTGAATTTTCACAATCTGTACAATAATTATTAAGCTGCTCTGACATCTTATGCTTGTTACAGAAATGTATTTAACTGAAACAGTGGACTAGTTAAATCTGATCATAATACTTTGATGACTATGGTTTAGTCATGCAATTTTAACACCCAATAAATAGTTTTGTTTTTCAGAAAATATTTTATTACTCTTTATGAGTTTTATATTATTTCTGTTTTTCAATTTTAGGCACTACTAAACCAAGGTAAATAATAATAGCACAAGATTACTTATCATTTATTTATTGTAAAAAGTATGCAATATCACTACAGTAAATCATTATTACTAATTTTAGTTGCTATAGCTATACCTACACGCATGATCAAATAATTACATTTTAGCAGTTATATTATAATAATTATAATACCATTATGGATAATATGGCTATTACTATGGAAGTGTATATATTAATGTTTACATTAAAATACTAGGTGTTACCCTACGCATATGATATCACTACATATTTTATATAATAATATATAAATATCATTTTTATTCTTAGACAAAACAAAGATTACATTCAGGTTTAGAACTAAGATAAGATACATAAACAAACACTATGTAAGCAAACAACACATTACTAAGCTTAAATTAAAACTATATTTTCACTTAATACTATAGTGCCCCCACGGCAAAGTTTCATAAGACTCTTTTGAAATAGACCGTTTGTTATCCAGGGGACTCAGTCCGATTTTCGTCTGTTTTACAGAGTATAGGCGGTGCTTTTCGGTTCTTATAAGATTTTGCGTAACTATTTTTTCTTGAAATGTATTTAGGCAGTCAACATAGTCCTCAAATGATAATTTTGTTTTAACAACATTTTGCTTTACACCCTTGGCTTTCTTAGTCACTCTTGCAGCTTTACTTTTAGTATCCGCTACTTTTGTAGCGTACATTTTAGCTCTAAGGCCAATAAAATGCGTCATTATTTCCCCATTGTTTTCATCTTTCATCATTCCTAGAACCTTTTTATTTACCCTCGGAATGTTATGTATGTTCAGCATAATCCGAGGTGTCAAAATACTTGTGGCAGTCCCGCCGTATTAAATCATAAATGTCATGATTTTGGATGTTATAAACTAAACTGTCAGTATCTGTATATGCAACAGTACAATCCTTACCAAAAGCGGGTACCATGTAGTTATAGTGAAAATCATATATAGTTGTTTTGGCAATGTCCAAAATACACATTCCCACATATATCGGTTTATTGAAATATATTTCTGTTTTTTCAAGTTCAACAGCAACCAAATTTTCATTAAATATGGTTATACTTTTAAACTCTGGTCGAGAAATCAGAGCTTCAGCTCCAAATCGTCCGTCCCATTTCTTGATTAATTTGACAACACTGTGATTTCTAATATTTTCCATGGTTTTTCCAACACGGCGTTGTTCATTAATTTGAAAAGGTTTTTTTCAAATTCATTTTTAGCATTCTGTCTTAATCGAGTATTTAAGTCGATATATGGTTTCAGCCATGCGGATTGCTCAAAACATAAAATTCTATGAATTGTTTTAAGTTTTATACCAAGTCTCAAAGCTTGTTTTAAATTTGTATAGTGAATTACATAATCCTTTTTATTATGCAGTGTAGCCATAAGTTTTTTATTTTTTGGGTTCTTGTCTCCACCAGGCGGACACTGATTTTCAGGGCATAAAGGTAAGTCTGAGAAATAGTCGTGTAATTCAACCGGAATGAACAAGTCGACTTCTAGAATGTATCCCTCACTTGAGTCATCCTCAATTTTGGAAACATCAAAATAAGTAATTTTGTCACTTTCTAACCAACTAAATTTACCATAAGGCAATAACTGACTCATACTAAATCCATACTGATTATTAATGTCAAAATACATCAAAAAAGATGTTTCTTTGTATGAGTCATAGTTAGCCATGTATTTGTTGGCCTCGACGTATCTTTTTGAACATTGGCTCAACCCTCCTCTAATACCGCGCTCTATAAAAGTGACCATATTATAGTCCGTCAAAAGCTTTAATTTTTGTTGCGTATGGTATAGCATACAATCCCATGTGTAACCAGGAAGGGTAAAATAGTTCGCAGGGGCCAAACCATACGTTTTATGACAACTTTCCCTAAATTGCTGAAATACCTGCATTAAGAGGACTATGTCAATTTGCATATAAAATTCCATATAATCTTGTAGGGTTTCACAACCAAAACTTTCCCATACATCCAGTGCATGCTCATAATCAATTGACGAAATTTCTTTGTTTTCCAGGATGTTAAAGAAATGACGTTTTTCAGGCAAAGACGTCTCTTTTAATTTTTTCCAACTATCCATGTAGTCATAACAAAAAATTCTCTTTTTGAAAATAAGTTTATATTGTTCGTCAGACAAGTGAGGAAATTCATTTTTGATCAGCGGATACTCCTCAAGATATGAAGCAAGCTTATCCAAGCTGCTGGCCATAAAGCGAAAAGAATCGATAAATCTAAATTCAATTAAATTGCCGTTAATTTTTTTGGTAAATGCTATATATTTTTCTTTGTTAACTGGCAGCAAATTTATTGAGCCATCCAAATTGGCGATGTTTTCAATTATCAAATGTCCATCATAAGAGCTAAGGTTGTGAAATACTACAGGGACAGTATGACTATCCTGAAAATTTAGATTACAACTTTCATGCGCAGGGCCACGGTACTCTGAAGTAAGGTGACAGTGGTCGCGTATTTTCTTGTCACCAACTGAAAAATTCTGTTCACAAATATGACATTTTTTAGCTTTATTAAAGTTAAGTTTTTGTTTCTTACTTAATAGTTCCATGGGCAAGTCACAGAGAAATACAGTTTCTAAGTTTTCAGCGAACTCCAGTAATTGTTTACTAAACCATTCCATACAGTCAGGCCCCGTGTACGACCGATAAAATGAAAGGGAATCATCATAAGCACATTTTACGTAGTACCCCACTGAACAAGGCACATGCGGCTGAAATTTTTGAGTTCTTTTACTACTATTTTTTACCATAGGCATCAGTAAGCATTCGATGTCGCAATAAATAATGAAGGATGCAAATTATTTATTTTTAAAGTTTTTAAATTCTACAATGTTGTTCTCTTTATTTGGTAATTTCGGAACCACGATACTGCCAATAATTTGGCAGTCTTTTATATGTTGGTCGAGTCCATCCTTCGAATAAAAATAATGCAGGCATCTGTCGCAAATGTATTTAACTTTTAAGAATTTGCTAAGTTGTCTACTCACGAGCCTTGAAAGATTTTTTATCCATACAAAGTGGTAAGTTGTGCAGGAAGATCTTTTATCTCTTCATTCTCTAAATAATAGATATTTTGTACTAATAACAAATTAACATGTTTTTCGTACTTTTCCCCGGTAATATAAGCAGGCAGTACTTTAAAACTGTTTTCATTATGTTTTTGCAGGCGATATATATTAATAGATATATTGTTTTGCTTTTCAAAGCGAGCAACTTGGTTTAAAGTCATTGGAAACTTTATTCCTTTTAAATTTAACACCTCTTGAGGATGCGGATAGGATGAGACTCTATTTGAGTGGTTTTCAACAGGAAACATTGCTGACATAATCGCCCAGCCAAAGCACAAATCATCAGTATTTTGTACAGTTACACATGCTTTTTTATTTAAAATAAATTTAGGCATTTTTAGATGCGCGAAGCATATTAAATTTATTCATAGCGATAATAAGATTGTTTATTTTTATAAGAGACCATCCAGATTGATTTTGCTGAAATTCTTCCAAATTTGTTAAAAGCAAATCCTTAACATTCTTTTCAAACCAGTTTTTCAAATTGGTATTATTGTCAATTACAGCATTGGCAGTACTAAAATGTTTAGTTTCCGTAATTAATTCCTTTTGCTTTGTAATTTGAAAATCTCCACTTAAGACAGTGTTTACCTTAATCATGTTCTCTTTTTTTAAAACATTTTTAATTCTACGTTTAAATAAACTGAAGCTATGGGGGCGATTCTTCACAATTTGAAAAAATCTGACACAATTTGACATGCCAGATTTTAACCTTAAATCTTGACAACATTGCATCAATTTTCTAAGGATAAATACGATACAATGCAATGTAGAATTCAAATAAGGCATTGGCATAATTTTAATCTGATTTAAGACAAAACAACTTACGGCGACATGCGTGAATCTCATTAATTTGCTTGAAAAATAATAATCTATTAAAATTATAAACACTATTCGCCCTATTATGATAATTGATAATCCGTCCACCTGCGAAACAAGGCCACAAACGACAAGAGGTTTGATTTGAATGATATAATAATAACAATAAATTTTTTTTTAAAATATAGATTTTTAAAATGTAAAACCAAGACAAGAAAAAACTTATTTTTGACGAAATATGCAGAGAACATTAGGGGCCGGTTTCTCAATAGAGGATTACCCCTGACCCGTGGATTATCTTTAATAGCTGTATTTTTTTGGCATGTGGTAAATATGTCAGCCAACTCTTTTTTTAACCCACGGGTCAGGGCTAACCCTCTATTGAGAAACCGGCCCTTAGAGACTCAACAAACAAGATATATTGAAGCTACCTAGGTACTATACTGTTACAAAGATACGAACCCTTCAACATCTTCAAAACGATTGTTTGCACATTTTATTCAAAACAAACCAACTAACATTTTTAAATTTAACTAATTTTGTTGGACACTAAACCCTAGATGCACCGTAAGCACATTTCTGGGATTAGTCACTTAATCGCGATTAAGTCCTTGTTGCTCACATAAAACAACAATGATGGATTAGCTAAGCCTTCTTACGGTACATCTAGGGGTAAGCCTTTTGCGCAAAAAAACTATAGTATATAATTTACAACAAAATATTGATTTAAATCATATATCTCTCAGTGCAGATTGTGGGTAATACTTCATTAGCGTCCGTAAACTAAGAACTTTTTTAAAAATCACTACAAATATTTTTTGTTTTTTACAATTTTTTGAAATGTATTTAATAATTTATTAGGAAAATTAACTTTGTGTTTCAACAATTGATAATCAAATAGAGACAATTTCACTCTCAATGAGCCAGTGGCATCCATCAATGTGGGCGATTTACAGAAATCCTCGAAAAATCTATTGATTTTTTACATTTTCATTGAATTTTCAACAAAAAAGTTCTTTCAATCAATCTTTTTAATTTTGAAATTTTGCAATTGTCATAAAAACTAAGTGCTGCAAGAAAACACTGATATTACACTTTATTAGGAAGACCAAATTTCTTTTTTAGCAATGTATCATTTATAATTATTTCTAACGGTGTATAAATTTTAATTATACTACGTGATAGACAATAAAATTTTCTTTTAAATGATTAGACCGAAGGTCGTCATAGGTTATACCTTCCCCCTATATGGGATTTCCTGACAGATAGATATATTTTTGTTGCTATTGTAATGTAGTTTAATGTTTTACTTGTTTGCCACATTGTCAACTACAGCCTACATCTAGGGTGGAGAGGGGGACAAAAGTGGTCAAAGTAAGAAACTCATAACGAATAAAGCTTATAGAAAATTACATTTTCTTTCATAAAAATAGGTCGATGATCTTCCGCGTGGTCTTCTAAAGAAAAACCGATTTTTGTGAAAGTTACATTTTTGGAAAAAAGCGTTATCTTCTATAAGTTTTATTCTTTGGCCACTTTTTCCTGGGTGGTCTTCCGCCCCTTTAGGTATAACGACGAACATAACTGGAGACAATTTGTAAAAATCGCCAAAAATCAGTATTATTTATAATACATACTGCCGTTCCTAAGAAGAAAATTTTATTTTCTAAATAGTGGCAGAAATTATTTTTGCCTAGAGAACTTCATTTTCAAAAAAAATATTCTGCCGTCGCTAAAAAGATTGTCGCATGTAGAAATTCTATGTTTTGAGAAAATCAGATTATATATAAGTTTGAAATAAAAAGCAAAAAATTAAAACCTTCACTTTTATTTTAAAATTATAAGAAAATAAAAAAGTATAAAACTAAACCCGTTTTTCTCAAGACGTAAAATTGCTACTAATTTTCTTAAAAATTAAGTACTCTTGTACTCTTTTCGAAAATATTTTTTTTTTAAATAATGCACAGATTAATTATGTAAAGATAATTGATGATTCATATGTGAGTGGGTCTTGCAGCCCTTCCACTGCGACCACCAGTGCAGCTGCGGCTCGTGCCGCAGGCGAGGTGAAGCGGTACATTACAAACATATTATTATACAGGTATTATCTCTGAAGAAAATTTATTGCTTCCTCGTCCTCAGTTGAAAGAGATCAGAAACATATTTATGGGCAAAAAGTTTTATTTATATTGTCGTTTTTCTCTTTCAACTGTCGTACCATGCTCCAATAGTTCTAGGACGCAAAGAGTTTTAAAGAGAATAACGTTTGTACCGGTGTTTATAATGTGGCGCTTCACCTCGCCTGCGGCATGAGCCGCCGCTGCACCAGTGTACCTATTGCAATAGAGCCAGGCACAAATTGTGCCGGGCACTATATTGACAGTTTCGCATTAAAAACTGACAGTTGATCTTTCAAAATTGAAATACCAAAGTCGAATTTAGAAATCCAGTTGTTTATTTCCCATTAATAGTGGCGTCACTAATAATTCCGGCTCTTATAATACACAATGACCTAATTTTGAAAGAAGACAGCTGTTCTTATAATGCGAAAGTGTCAATATAGTGCCCGACACAATTTGTGCCTGGCACTATTGCAATAGGTCCCTAATGTTTCATATAGATAAAGATAATTAGTTACATCGAAACTTATAATTATTTTTTACGATTTTTGTAAATAATCTTCATTTATACATGCCACTGTACCATTTATTGTAAATTAAACCCTTTAGTTTTACATCATTGAAAAGAAAATTTTATGCTATTAATAAATGCTATATTTTTTTTGCTAAAAGGCGTTTTAACGAAAGTTTAAAAAAAAATTCATAAAAAGTTTTATTTATAAGAAAATTAATCATGCCTGTAAAAATTTTAGACGCCTTGGTAATTCCTATCTGTTCCGTCTCTGCTAGCGCTACCCAGCGGCAACCGTCTAAACTAAGCGAATAAAAAATTGACCGAAGGAATTAACGCCACCCCGCGACGTGGCCTTGTACGCAGAATGAGCGAATTGAATTATATGTTATTGATATATAGAGATCTTATGCTTTAAGGTATTTGGTCAACTGTTAGTTACAGATTCGAAGGCCAAATGCTGCCGCTGTTGCCAATTGATTGTTCCCAAGAGAAAGTAGCAGAGTTTGTTTATTAATTTTTAATTATGTTGGTAAAATTCAGTGGCGTATATAGAAAAAAGTTTCGGGGGCAGTGGCGGATCCAGGGGGGGGCACTAGGGGCACTTGCCCCCCCCCCCGAGAATTTTTTGAATATACAAAAAATGAGTAAAAAGTAATGTTTTTGCTAATAAAAATTCAAAATTTTTACCTGCGGCGCGGCGCATGAAAGTGTCTATTGTTATTATCATCGAAATTACAACCACTGACTAATTCAATAAAATGCTGCTTAAAAAAATATATTCCGTTTTTTACCAACATAGAATGTCACCTAAAGTGCACCCCCCCCCCCCCCGAGAAGCACCTCTGGATCCGCCCTTGTTCGGGGGGGGGGGGGGGGCAGAGACAGTTTCAGGGGAGGGGGGCCCGAGACTTCATGAGGCCGTATTTTATGCTATTTCATTATTGTATTCAAAAAATATATGAAAATATCTAAAAAATCTTAGCTTCGGGGGGGCCCGGCCCCCCCCTTATATACGCCACTGGTAAAATTTGATTACGAAAAACTGTTACAACGTGACGTGCAAGGTCGTACCTAAGGGGGATCAATCTCCCCCCGAAATTTTAAGGGAATAAAAAATAATCAAACATTTAGTAGTGATAAGTAGTTGAGATATGGATTATTCGCATTTCTTCCCCCGCCCCGAGGGTACTGACGCCCCATGGGTGGCCGAAGCGCCCTATGCTGTATTAAGTACCCCAGGGCTGCCAACGGCAAATTGAGAGGGCGGCAAAGGAAACGAACGACATTATGACCTTTCTTTTTTGTGAGGGGCGTCCTTTTTAGCTGTCGCCCCCCCCCCCGCCCCTTCAGGCACGCTACGCCGCTGGTCCCCTACGACATTCCAAGAATGTTCTTTAAGCATTTCCAGGGGAGGTTCTCAATTGTCAATTCTCAAGACATTTCCGGACCGGATAGTAGAACCTAATAAGATATTTAAAAATATTTTTTGTATCATGAAATAATACTTAATTTCCTTGTTTTTTAATGATTTTCTACTGGGTTTATACAGACAAAAATAAAAATTAGAATAAAAACATTTTGCTGTTTATTCAGCCAAAAAAAAATTAAAATTATTTTTTAATACTTTTTTTTGCAAAAAACAGTGTGAAAGTATTTTTGTATTAAATCACTGGCTTTTTATAGCCCTCGTAGTTTATCATAAAAAACAAATAAAAAATCGTCTAAAGATCATAAATAAACAAAGTTATAACAGTTCTATGTTAAAAACGGAATTATTAATAACCGGACATTATCAAAAACTTCATTCTGCAAAACAAGGCAAGAGCAAAATCGAAGTTCTGTATAGTCTTTTAAATTATCAAAACCGGACAAAATTAAAAAGGACAAAAACATAAAAAGGGCTCGGGCCTAGCTTTCGACGTTCACCTAAAGAAGAGCGCAGTGGCGTATATAGAAAAACGTTTCGCGGTGGGCCCGAGGCAGTTTTGGGGGGGGCCCGAGGCCCCATGAGGGCGTATTTTATGCTATTTTATGTTTTTATTCATGAAATATGTCGAAAATATCTAAAAAAATCTTAGCTTCCCTCCCCCCCCCCCATATATACGCCAGTCGAAGAGCGGTTCTGATATAACTATGCAATTAAAGCGTCCTTCACTGCAATTTTTTTTCTAATAAAAACACCGTCTCTACATAGGGATTGCTATAGCACATAAGGCGTTTTCATTAAGCAAGGGCCATCTTTAAAAAAGGCCAGGTGTTGGACCCTAGGTTAGGATTCATTTGCAATTAATTGACCAACAGGGTCGGTTCGATTCGGTTAACACCAATTTGCCGCCAAACTTTCATGAGACCGATTTGTATGAGAAGAAGATAGACGGAACCAGTATACATGAAAAGATAGGAGACCCCTTTTTATGATTTTGTCCTTTTTGATTTTGTCCGGTTTTGATAAAAGACGATATACTAAACTTCAATTTTGCTGTTGTCTTGTTTTGATGAATGACGTTTTTAATAATGCCCGGTCTTAATACTTCCGTTTTTTTCATTGGACTGTTAGGCCATTTTTATTTGATGATCTTGGATGATTTATTTATGACGATGGATGGGGATTCGCTTTTAAAAGGTGTATTGCTTAAAATGGTACGAAAAAACAAAAAAATACTCTATCAAAACAACAACAAATGTCACGTGACGCGATGTCGCACATGCGCACATCCAGTTCCAGATAAAAATTAAATAACTTTTATTTTTATTTTTATATGTTTAAACCCAGCAATAACGTCTTTTAGACGAAAATTGGTCGTTTGATAGCAAAAGGACAAAAATAATCACCACTTACAAAATCTGACCAAGTCCCATTTCAGTCAGAATATCTGGCTAATTCTAGGGACAATATTTGACATTATTAGACTTTTCCATAAAAACCCGATAAAAATATAACGGTGGCAACCGCGTGGAGCAAATTCTGTAGCGAGCCTTTCACGCACCTTCCACGACATGAACTTAGTGCCTCTTTGTTAATTTTGCCGTGAAAAACAAAGAAGGAAAGTAAACTTAGCTGACCTCATAAAGAAAACGAATAGAAATTACAAATCTGAAAAAATTTGGCGATATTTGAAATGTCAATTTCTAGTGACGGTGTGAATTTATTTCCAATTTTTAAATTAAAAATTTCTAACGACTAACGTATTTTTGCTAAAAAAAAATAATTATATCGTGATGCTGCATCCAACAAAAAGTGGGAAATTGCCTTGTAGGTAAGTTTTTAAGTTTAAAAATTGCCTTTTAAACGAGAAATCTTAAGCGCCAGATTATGTCACATTTTTTCAAATTTCGTCAAATTTTTTGAAATGTAAAGAATTGACCCCTATCCATCAGAAATTGCTGCGCATCAGTGTGTTTTAAATTTGTAATTACACCACTTCTTACCCTACTGTTAAAGGCTGACCTTACATCTTCCCATTGTACACGGTGTTTCGCAGTTTTCTTGGTGATGACATTACCACCTCCTTGCTTTATGTTTGACTTCAAGCGATGCTTAAAGCCTTTCACTTCTCCAAGACAGGCAGTTAGATGGGCTTTTTCACAAACCATCCGGGACTTCTTTAGGGCAATGCTTATTCTTCGACTAGCGTTGGCACAGTCCTTCAAGATTTTTTATATTTTTGTAGCTTGATTAACACTTTCTAATTGGCATTTTATTTCATGGACTAATTTACTTGCAAAACTCATCTTCAGATCGATTTGATGTAATAACACTACAGAGACTTCGGATTTTTCCAACTAGCAATTTAGTTGACAAATGCAAGTTTTTAAATGCTTATGGTAATTAACGATTAACAGATTTTTTAATAAACACTACACTTTGTTTAAAATTAACTAAACGCAAACTAGCAGAGGAAGAATCGTTCTTTAACTCGCACGTTTAGCTATAGACTGACAGAAAAACGACTTGCAGGAGCTATTGTAAATGGGATGCCCCTTTTTTAGGCACAGTGTTGCCAATGTTTTTACATGGTTTATAAAAGCTATTTTGTTAGAACCCGGTCAAAGTATTTACAGGACGTTTTAATAAATAATTAAATAATTTCCCGCTTTCAGTATTTTCAATACGGATTATTAGAACCAGAAATTGAAACTCTTCAGTCACCTTTTTTAATATAATATAAATGTTGAGCAGCTATTTATTACAACCTTAAATTTAATTACATTAATTTTATTAAAATTAAATTAAATATTCTTACAAATTAGTTTTTTTTTGTTTTGTAATGTTCTATTAATGCCAGCTGAAGAATTATTTTATAACTAGCTCTGTGGGGAAAAGAATCCTAAATAAGGAAGCATGGGGTAGCCAAAGAGGAAAGAAAGGGAAAGAAAGACGGAAAAGGCCGAAATAAGCTTGATTTAATAAATTAACCAAATAGCTAACAGACAGAGAACTAGAAGTTTAACGAATTAAAAACTAAAATCAAAATGAGATAAGCATACTATAAAAAGAAATGCTTTAAAGCGCTCTAGTTATAGATGTTTATTATCGTAAAACTAAGTATTCAAAATAAAATCAGACCTTATGCCTAGTTTGCCGACCATGTTTTTCCTTAACCTGAATGGCGAACAGACACGTGAAGACCAGCAATTTTACCCTTTTTTTTTCAGGTTTTAACAAGTTAAGAAAAGCAGATGTTTTCCTTGGCTTTACCTACTTTATGTAATATTTAACATAAAGTTTTTAGAGTTTTGATCACAAGTGATTATAAAAAGAATTACTAAGATTAAATATTAAATATCTACGTATTACATTTTTATAGATTGCATGTACTTATATTTTTTATTTGTTGAGTTTTTGTACATAGGTATAACAGAAAACTATTACAAAGCCTATTTATTTAAATTATCTCATGTTATAACCCTTGCGGGTGTTTACAGCGACCTGTAGGACTGTACATATTTTTCTTCGAATCGCAGACTTCTAATTACTTATATTCTATATTTTCTGGTTCTAATCACACAGAAAAATTGTATCCGTATGTGCTTGTGAGCTTAAAGAAATCAAGTTATGCGTACATTTTCTACTAGTATTTATCCCAAGTAGGCATCAGGTAAGTGCGCGACTAACGTAATGGGTCATTTTTATACCTAGGTTAACCCAATTCTTACAGGACAGACGGCATGTGCTTCCATTTCACCTTTGTGTACACACAAGTTCCCACTTTTCATTAAAATAACTACATTTAATTCACATTTTTATTTTTCTTCAATATTACATATTATGTACTCGTTTTAGTCCAAGTCAATATTTAATTTTAATAATGTTTTACCATTGCTTCTTCTTATGTTTCTTTTTTAGCGATTACAAATAGTACTAATTGTTCATAGTATTGTAAGTTTTATATTAATCCATCCACACGTGCCCATGTTAAATTCAGATAAGCCGAATCTTGGGGAATCACCAGAAGCTAATATTAATATTTAGTATTAAGATTTCAAAAACAAAATACAAATTTGTATTTTGTTTTAGAGATTTAGTAATAAAAGCAAGTATTTCATAAATTAAATAGAACCGGTCTCTATTTTTCTCTCTGTTCATAATTTTTGCTTGTAGTACCATTTTTCGAATATGCTCCGCAACGCTCCTTATACACACACTCTATTAAGTGGATTATTTAGATACCACCTGTGCGCGAATAGGCACAAAAAGACAGATACCTGACACCTTTTTATTACATCAGCTTAGTTCATTACCAGTTTAAAACTTATGTACTAAAAACGCTATTTATCACTTACTACTTGCCTTAGAAGCCGTAGGTGTTTCCCTTGAAACTAACCTGACCTTACAGGTCGTTTCGATCCAATTTTTTAACAATACATATTTATATGTAGGTGTTTAAGTTTTTTCTTAAACTAGGCATCAGAATGCGTACGCACTTGGGCACTGCGTGAATAATGATCCACATTTGGATCCAAGACAATTTTTTACCTTGACGCCACAGCCTCCCCTAATTAAAAATAAGTTAATGGGGTTGTACTCTATAAGCAATAACATTGATCATTTTTTATCAATATTTCAAGTTTTTAGCCTAGAACACATATTTTTAAGCACTTAACGGAGTTTAAACCATAAACTAGTTTTGCTATTTAGTACACTTATAGAAGTTACGGTTTAAATATGTATTTTTTTAAAAGACATTTTTCACAGAATAGATTAGCTGGAAGACGTTTTGAGCTAATCAAACGTTGTCAAGCCCTTTAGACAGGGTAATAAGCACACTCACCAAAGATATAGGTCATAGGTCGAAGGACATAGGACATTAAACAAATGCCAGTGGACATAAACCAAATGCCAGTGGACATACCCCGAATGTCATAGGGCATAGTTCGAGTATCATAGGCCATTTAAAACGCGTGCAATTCTCTGCACGGGGAGAGCCTTAGCTAGCCCAAATAATAGCTAATTGGTAACACGACATTGCTGATTTGACGCATATATTCGCTGATCGAAGGGGGGCTTTAGATAGCTACCGAGAGAGGTATACGGAAGTAAAGGTATTTAAATCCTGAATTATTCGTTTTTTTATTTAAAGAGAAACAATTAAAATTTTTGTATAAGTTTTTAACATTTAGAATATACGAGTAAATCATTTTTAATTTTCGACCATTTTAACTCGATCTTTTAGTTTTTAGTAAACATCTTATATTTTCTTCTTTTCCTTGCGTGCGTTAATAGGACGTGTATTAACGAATAAATTTAGCTTTTCAAGGGGATTACGTGTTACAGGTCAAAATTTCAGGTAACACACATTTTTATTTCACTTTATCTAAAAGTTTCTTAACATTTAGAATATACGTGTAAACCCTGTATAATTGTTCTAGGTATTTTTTTCTTGCATAAATAGGATACCTATTAATGAATATATTTAGATTTTCAAGGGGAAAAACACACACTTTTATTTTAATTCACTTAATCTAAAAGGCTTTATAAAGAAAATAATTTCAGAATGCTATAACACTAAATTCAAATTTTTATTAACTCCTTATTAAATTTTAGAGAAACCAGTTCTAGAGTAGTTGATCCTTACTATGTTGGGCTGTGTATTAAAGCAATTTGTAGGTCTATATGATACGTTAAAATCTTAATTCCCGATAGTTTATGTCCATACCTAACTATATTTAATTTTCCACGGACAAATATGCATTGTGAACGTCTGTATGTACGTAATATTTTCTAGATAACAACACAAAGTATCAAACTTTGTGATTGCACCTTAAAAGTTATCGGACTTCTAACGGTTTATAATTTCTTTCAACCGCTCATCCTTTTGTGTGAATGACAAACGCTGCAGTATGCTTGGGATCTGCCGGGGGCTGCTGTTTAGAACCGCTTAACAACTATACAAATGTTTAATTATTTTAAAAATTTAATCTATTTTAAGGGATAACAAAGGAGATTAGTAGGGATAATTTACAGATTTGCTAAGATTCTAAACACTATTGGACCAAAGTTTTCGCTTCATTCCGAGTCGATTTTGCAAAAACAATCTTTTAAGAAGCAGGATGGACTTTACAAAATTGCCTGTTTTAAAGCCAAACAAGACGGTCTCTAAACAAAAAAAATGCAAAGGAAATTACTTTTACAGGAGAGTACAAATGCATTGCCAGAGCAAGACAAAAATCACCTAGACTGCGGGAGAGAAGAAGACAAAAACGCCAAAACTGTATGTATTACTTTATTAAGAAGATAGAAAAGGCCACAGTATTGGCATAACAGAAATGGTCACAGTATTGACCAGACAGAAAGGGTGTACAAATGCCAGGCATTAATATAAAACCCTGTTTTACCAATATAAGCTTTTTTTGAATATTTAAGGTTGAAAGTATTAAATATTTAAAAATTACAAAGTGAATACGCAGTACTTTTCCAGGAGAGTACCAACGCATTGTCAGAGCAAGACAAAAATCACCTAGACTGCGGGAGAGAAGAAGACAAGAACGCAAAAATCGTATGTATTACTTTATTAAGAAGATAGGAAAGGCCACAGTATTGGCATAACAGAAATGGTCACTGTATTGACCAGACAGAAAGGGTTCACGAATGCCAGGCATTAATATAAAACACTGTTTTATCATTATAAGCGTTTTCGATTATTTAAGGATGAAATTATTAAATAATTAAAAATTGCAAAGTGAATACGCAGTACTTTTTCAAGAAAGTACCAACGCATTGCCAGAGCAATGCAATAAATGCTAAAATTGTATGATTTAGTTCGTTAAGAAGATAGGAAATGCCACAGTATTGACATAATAAAAATGGCCACAGTATTGGCCAAACAGAAAGGGCTTACGAATGCCCGGTATTAATTTAAAAAAGCCCGTTTTACCACTACCACTAAACAATTTTGGTACCTAATATTTTACTATTACATATTCAAAGTTCTTTTACCTCACTTTATCATCAAAAAAGTTTTAAACACAATATGAAGAATTTCCTAAATATTTAACTAATAAATTGAATTTAAATAACAAATTTTATTAGGATTATCTAATAAACTTTCCAGTGACAGCTATTTTGAAATAAATTAACCTTAAAATTGGACTATCAATAAAAAAATTATTCATGTAGACACAAATATATAGGTTTAGGTGCTAAATGGAATCAGCACGTTACATTAAAATATTTTATATACTTTAATGCTACAAATATTAGGTGTACATTAATTTAATCAAATTTAAAATCTAATACTTTATGTCATTCCATCTTAAAGAAGCAGGACCTAAATTATTTTTAACACTACGAATTGTTTTGTTTCAAATATCATTGTCAACACATAGAGAAACGGAATAGGAAAATTAGAGATTAAGCGGTAAGCCGGAGGCCTGACACAAAGGCCTATGAGGCGGCCTACTTGTTTAATCTTAAGGCAATCCTTCAGTATAAAATGCATACAAAATTGAAGTCAACACAGCATAAATGCTGTGAATATACTAAAAACCAAGCAGCTAACAGCTATTTTAATACATGTTTAACGTATTTATTTCCTAATAGTTCAAAAAACCAACTAATTAAAAAAGTTTCTAAAAAAAACCAGTGCCTGGTTAAAACCATGTGTATATTAAAGTGCTTGTAACTTTTTACTTAATCACATACTGCAGACACATGAGTTCATTTATATTTAATATTGAGCTTAAGTTGAGATTAGCACGATTATTTTTACGTGTATTACTGAAAAATACGCTACATTTCAAAGATTAACAAACTTTTTAAAACAACAACAACTTTAGCTCGATTTTTACTTATAATAAACAATCCAAAAAGAGTCATCAATTAAAAATTATGATTTAGGGATAGAGTTGATTATGGATTTAATATATTTCATGCTAATTATTTAAACAGTTGCTTATTTTTTAGTAACATACACATTTATTTATACTTCTAAAACGTAACCATATTTTCTATAAATTTACTTTAAGTCACATTATTTTTAAAGCAAGTGCTTTTCTGTGTATGTCTTCGCATCTGTATGCACCGAGTCGAGTTATGCCCGAGTTATACCGTTAGCAAGCAGCTCTGTTGAGTTCGCCAGCCTACCGCAAGTAAGACGGTGCTAACTAAAGGGATAAGAAAGAAAGAGATAAAACTCTGATGACTCTTTTTGGATTATTTATTATAAGTAAAAATCGAGCTAAAGTTGTTGTTTTAAAAAGTTTGTTAATCTTTGAAATGTAGCGTATTTTTCAGTAATACATGTAAAAATAATCGTGCTAATCTCAACTTAAGCTCAATATCAAATATAAATGACCTCATGAAACTGCAGTATGTAATTAAGTAAAAAGTTACAAGCACTTTAATAAACACATGGTTTTAACCAGGCACTGGTTTTTTTTAGAAACTTTTTTAATTAGTTGGTTTTTTGAACTATTAGGAAATAAATACGTTAAACATGTATTAAAATAGCTGTTAGCTGCTTGGTTTTTAGTATATTCACAGCATTTATGCTGTGTTGACTTCAATTTTGTATTTATTTTATACTGAAGGATTGCCTTAAGATTAAACAAGTAGGCCGCCTCATAGGCCTTTGTGTCAGGCCTCCGGCTTACCGCTTAATCTCTAATTTTCCTATTCCGTTTCTCTATGTGTTGACAATGATATTTGAAACAAAACAATTCGTAGTGTTAAAAATAATTTAGGTCCTGCTTCTTTAAGATGGAATGACATAAAATATTAGATTTTAAATTTGATTAAATTAATGTACACCTAATATTTGTAGCATTAAAGTATATAAAATATTTTAATGTAACGTGCTGATTCCATTTAGCACCTAAACCTATATATTTGTGTCTACATGAATAATTTTTTTATTGATAGTCCAATTTTAAGGTAAATTTATTTCAAAATAGCTGTCACTGGAAAGTTTATTAGATAATCCTAATAAAATTTGTTATTTAAATTCAATTTATTAGTTAAATATTTAGGAAATTCTTCATATTGTGTTTAAAACTTTTTTGATGATAAAGTGAGGTAAAAGAACTTTGGACATGTAATAGTAAAATATTAGGTACCAAAATTGTTTAGTGTTAGTGGTAAAACGGGCTTTTTTAAATTAATACCGGGCATTCGTAAGCCCTTTCTGTTTGGCCAATACTGTGGCAATTTTTATTATGTCAATACTGTGGCATTTCCTATCTTCTTAACGAACTAAATCATACAATTTTAGCATTTATTGCATTGCTCTGGCAATGCGTTGGTACTTTCTTGAAAAAGTACTGCGTATTCACTTTGCAATTTTTAATTATTTAATAATTTCATCCTTAAATAATCGAAAACGCTTATAATGATAAAACAGTGTTTTATATTAATGCCTGGCATTCGTGAACCCTTTCTGTCTGGTCAATACAGTGACCATTTCTGTTATGCCAATACTGTGGCCTTTCCTATCTTCTTAATAAAGTAATACATACGATTTTTGCGTTCTTGTCTTCTTCTCTCCCGCAGCCTAGGTGATTTTTGTCTTGCTCTGGCAATGCATTTGTACTCTCCTGTAAAAGTAATTTCCTTTGAATTTTTTTTTGTTTAGAGACCGTCTTGTTTGGCTTTAAAACAGGCAATTTTGTAAAGTCCATCCTGCTTCTTAAAAGATTGTTTTTGCAAAATCGACTCGGAATGAAGCGAAAACTTTGGTCCAAAAGTGTTTAGAATCTTAGCAAATCTGTAAATTATCCCTACTAATCTCCTTTGTTATCCCTTAAAATAGATTACATTTTTAAAATAATTAAACATTTGTATAGTTGTTAAGCGGTTCTAAACAGCAGCCCCCGGCAGATCCCAAGCATACTGCAGCGTTTGTCATTCACACAAAAGGATGAACGGTTGGAAGAAATTATAAGCCGTTAAAAGTCCGATAACTTTTAAGGTGCAATCACAAAGTTTGATACTTTGTGTTGTTATCTAGAAAATATTACGTACATACAGACGTTCACAATGCATATTTGTCCGTGGAAAATTAAATATAGTTAGGTATGGACATAAACTATCCGGAATTACGATTTTAAAGTATCATATAGACCTACAAATTGCTTTAATACACAGCCCAACATAGTAAGGATCAACTACTCTAGAACTGGTTTCTCTAAAATTTAATAAGGAGTTAATAAAAATTTGAATTTAGTGTTATAGCATTCTGAAATTATTTTCTTTATAAAGCCTTTTAGATTAAGTGAATTAAAATAAAAGTGTGTGTTTTTCCCCTTGAAAATCTAAATATATTCATTAATAGGTATCCTATTTATGCAAGAAAAAAATACCTAGAACAATTATACAGGGTTTACACGTATATTCTAAATGTTAAGAAACTTTTAGATAAAGTGAAATAAAAATGTGTGTTACCTGAAATTTTGACCTGTAACACGTAATCCCCTTGAAAAGCTAAATTTATTCGTTAATAAAGTAAATTCTAAAAAGAAGAAAATATAAGATGTTTACTAAAGACTAAAAGATCGAGTTAAAATGGTCGAAAATTAAAAATGATTTACTCGTATATTCTAAATGTTAAAAACTTGTACAAATTTTTTAATTGTTTCTCTTTAAATAAAAAAACTAATAATTCAGGATTTAAATACCCTTACTTCCGTATACCTCTCTCGGTAGCTATCTAAAGCCCCCCTTCCATCAGCGAATATATGCGTCAAATCAGCAATGTCGTGTTACCAATTAGCTATTATTTGGGCTAGCTAAGGCTCCCCCCGTGCAGAGAATTGCACGCGTTTTAAATGGCCTATGACACTCGAACTATGCCCTATGACATTCGGGGTATGTCCACTGGCATTTGGTTTATGTCCACTGGCATTTGTTTAATGTCCTATGTCCTTCGACCTATGACCTATATCTTTGCTGAGTGTGCTTATTACCTTGTCTAAAGGGCTTGACAACGTTTGATTAGCTCAAAACGTCTTCCAGCTAATCTATTCTGTGAAAAATGTCTTTTAAAAAAATACATATTTAAACCGTAACTTCTATAAGTGTACTAAACAGCAAAACTAGTTTATGGTTTAAACTCCGTTAAGTGCTTAAAAATATGTGTTCTAGGCTAAAAACTTGAAATATTGATAAAAAATGATCAATGTTATTGCTTATAGAGTACAACCCCATTAACTTATTTTTAATTAGGGGAGGCTGTGCGTCAAGGTAAAAAATTGTCTTGGATCCAAATGTGGATCATTATTCACGCAGTGCCCAAGTGCGTACGCATTCTGATGCCTAGTTTAAGAAAAAACTTAAACACCTACATATAAATATGTATTGTTAAAAAATTGGATCGAAACGACCTGTAAGGTCAGATTAGTTTCAAGGGAAACACCTACGGCTTCTAAGGCAAGTAGTAAGTGATAAATAGCGTTTTTAGTACATAAGTTTTAAACTGGTAATGAACTAAGCTGATGTAATAAAAAGGTGTCAGGTATCTGTCTTTTTGTGCCTATTCGCGCACAGGTGGTATCTAAATAATATACTTAATAGAGTGTGTGTATAAGGAGCGTTGCGGAGCATATTCGAAAAATGGTACTACATGCAAAAATTATGAACAGAGAGAAAAATAGAGACCGGTTCTATTTAATTTATGAAATACTTGCTTTTATTACTAAATCTCTAAAACAAAATACAAATTTGTATTTTGTTTTTGAAATCTTAATACTAAATATTAATATTAGCTTCTGGTGATTCCCCAAGATTCGGCTTATCTGAATTTGACATGGGCAGGTGTGGATGGATTAATATAAAACTTACAATACTATGAACAATTAGTACTATTTGTAATCCCTAAAAAAGAAACATAAGAAGAAGCAATGGTAAAACATTATTAAAATTAAATATTGACTTTGACTAAAATACAAAAAAAAAAAAATACAAAAAAGCTTTATTAAAAAAGAGAAAAATTTACACTGTACATAGTTTAAGTGCAATTAAGTGCCACCTAAGTTCTCGTGAACTTGTATGTGGCAGAAACTTATAGTTTTAGTCACTGACTAAATATTATTGAAAAAAAAGCCTAAGACAGACCAACCTAAGGACTTAAACTAAGAAAAATAAAAATCAAATGATTTTAACGAGAGAGTTATACCTGAGTACACTGATATAGAATAATTGTACTTAAAGCTCATAAGCAATGGCTTTGAAACACTCTAGATTTTGTGATACATATATAGACAGTTCTCTTTTAAATTTGATTTTACTGTTTAATATTTTTAATTGTTGGGGTACAAGATTGTAAAGTCTGATACCAAGGTAATTTACTGATTTTAAAAATGCAGTATTTTTTGCTTGTGGTGTGGTGAAGTTTCGCATATTTACGTTTGCTCTAGTTTGATATGGCTGATTATTTGTTACCCTTAAGCTCGGATTAACATGTACAAAGTTAATTGCTGCAGTTATGAATAGAGTATTTACGTCCTTTAGCTTGGTGACATTTGCAAAGAGCTCGTTAGAAGAGAATCTCATTGGTTTGTTGTGTATTACTTTAATTATTCGTTTTTGAATCAATTTTAAATTTTCTAAATTATTTTCATAAGTTCCTCCCCAGACAGGAAGGCAGTAGTTAATAATTGACTCTACTAACGATTTATAAATGTTTTCGATATTTCTCGTTGACATGCAATTACGCAATTGATAGAATTTATGTATGACCCTACTCAACCTCCCCACAAGGTAGTCAACGTGATAATTCCATTTAAGGTGAAGGTCGACAAAAATTCCCAAATATTTTGTGTGTGATACCCTTTCTATATGATTTTCACAAGTAACACATGATTCTATGCTCTGGCAGGTATGCCACGTTAAACTATCTATGTCTGGCTGGCTCTTCTGGGTGAGACTGAAAGTAATAAATTTAGTTTTAGACATGTTAAGAGTTAGTAAATTATCTGTTAACCAATTATTTATTTTTTGCAGACTAATTTTTGCATTGGAATAAGTCTCAATCCATGTAGTTCCAGTCACTGTGATCTCTGTATCATCAGCGAATGACGCTGCTGTACCTGGCAGATCCATCTCTAGAAGATCATTTATGAATATCTGAAATAGCACGGGGCCCAGCACAGTTCCTTGAGGAATCCCAACTGATATTTCTTGTTCGTCACTTAAAAAAGAGTCAATCTGGGTTTTCTGCGTGCGTCGACACAAATAGCTACTGAAAATGTTATATCCAACACCTCTTATACCTATATGTTCCATTTTCTGTAGTAAAATTTTGTGTGAAACAGTGTCGAAAGCCTTTGCCAGATCCAGGAATATGGTCAAGGGCTTCCGACCCTGGTTCAACTGATTATGTAATTCAGAAGTAAGAGCCTGAAGTGAGTCTACCGTCGACACACCCGATTTAAACCCAAACTGTCTATTCGAAATTATATTATTTTTGTCTAAATGACTCAAAAGCCTTGATTTTAAAGCTTTTTCAAGAATTTTTCCTACATTGCTTATTAATGATATTGGTCTATAATTTGTTAGTAGCGCTGGGTCCCCTTGCTTAAATATCGGGACTACAGTTGACTTTTTAAAGCATTCTGGAAATGTTCCTTGTGAAAACATTAGATTGACAATGTATTTTAAGGGTTTAAGGATGTATGGCAAACATAATTTTAAAGTTTCTGTTTTTATTTCATCGGGACCTGGACTACTATTATTTTTTAGATTGGATATTAGTTTCTTGATTTCATCATCGTCGGCTGGAAATAGAAAGAGTGTGTTGTTTATTTTTGTATGATTTTTTCCTATCCAGTTAGCCTCACTAGCATTTTTATTTAGTTTTTCTATCATTTTTTGACCGACCGATGAGAAGAATAGGTTAAATTGGTTACCAATTTCTTTTGGATCAATTATGGAGTTTCCATTATCTAATAAAATTTTATCTATGGCATTTTTAGCTTTTTGTTCGTCTCCTGTGATTTCGCGAATTAATTTCCATATTTCTTTAGAATTGTTTTGATTTATTTCCACTTTTTCTTTATAGTAGTTATTTTTTGTCGATCTAATTATAGAAGTCACGTGATTCCTAAATTGCTTGTATATATTTTTTAAGTTTTGATCCCCAGGTCTAAGAAGCACTTGACTTTTCATTCGATCTCTTTCTTTTATTAAGGACACTATATTTTCTGTGATCCACGGTGTTTTGTGTTTTTTATTTTTTATCCTAATAACTTTTGTTTATAACAGCTGTTTATAAGAAATTTAAATTTATTAATGAATTTTGTGCTTGCTGTATTCACATTGTTTTCTGCCAGTACATCTAACCAATTTTCAAGTTTTATATTTTGTAATAATTTTTGAGTGTTTAGTTTTTTAATTTTTGTTGTTGGGTTATTTTCCGTAGTAGTCTTCGATCGTTCTATCTGCCAAAATAAAGTTGCGTAATGGTCAGTAATGGAACATTTTAGAACCTTAGCCACTGTATCCCTGGTCTCTTGTTTTTTTTGTTTGCAAAAAATGTGGTCAATAATTGTCGCCTCCTCCTCGGTCACCCTTGTGGGAATATTAATAAAGGGTAAATAGCCAAATTCTGCCAAAATATTTTTGTATTTCTGTATCTTTTGGGTTTTGTCAAGCCAATCGAAGTTTATGTCCCCAGTAATGATATTCGTGTAGTCATTGGTGGATTTGTAGTTCTGAAGAATCATTTCAAAATCACTTAGAAATACCTCCCCGTCTGTGGAGGGTGGCCTATATAGAGCAAAAATTCTGTATTTAGAATTGTGTTTGCTTACTGTCACAATGCTAAAAGTTACCTCATTGTATCTCACATGTTGAACTGAAATAATTTTTAGGTTATTTTTAATAAAAATCACCACACCATCGTTTTGATTGAATCTAGCGTTGCTGTAAACAAATTTATAATTAGCGAAAGTTAGTTCCCGATCTACCCCCCATGTCTCGGTAAATATTATTAAGTCCCTCACCCAACCCCGGTACCTGCTCCACACAATCTATATACTCCGTATTGTAGGCTTCAAATGGTTGTATGTCATTCAGTGTTTCTACGATAGCATTACTCATGGCAGGTATAACTCTCAATATACAATGCAATAAATGAAAAAACTAACGATCCTAAAAAGACCTAAAAAAATAAGAAAAAAAAAGCAAAAGTAACTAACCAAATACCAAATAAATGTCTAAAACAAATATATAAACCTAGTGCCTTTTGCGCCATTCACATAAAACGAGTACATAATATGTAATATTGAAGAAAAATAAAAATGTGAATTAAATGTAGTTATTTTAATGAAAAGTGGGAACTTGTGTGTACACAAAGGTGAAATGGCGGCACATGCTGTCTGTCCTGTAAGAATTGGGTTAACCTAGGTATAAAAATGACCCATTACGTTAGTCGCGCACTTACCTGATGCCTACTTGGGATAAATACTAGTAGAAAATGTACGCATAACTTGATTTCTTTAAGCTCACAAGCACATACGGATACAATTTTTCTGTGTGATTAGAACCAGAAAATATAGAATATAAGTAGTTAGAAGTCTGCGATTCGAAGAAAAATATGTACAGTCCTACAGGTCGCTGTAAACACCCGCAAGGGTTATAACATGAGATAATTTAAATAAATAGGCTTTGTAATAGTTTTCTGTTATACCTATGTACAAAAACTCAACAAATAAAAAATATAAGTACATGCAATCTATAAAAATGTAATACGTAGATATTTAATATTTAATCTTAGTAATTCTTTTTATAATCACTTGTGATCAAAACTCTAAAAACTTTATGTTAAATATTACATAAAGTAGGTAAAGCCAAGGAAAACATCTGCTTTTCTTAACTTGTTAAAACCTGAAAAAAAAAAGGGTAAAATTGCTGGTCTTCACGTGTCTGTTCGCCATTCAGGTTAAGGAAAAACATGGTTGGCAAACTAGGCATAAGGTCTGATTTTATTTTGAATACTTAGTTTTACGATAATAAACGTCTATAACTAGAGCGCTTTAAAGCATTTCTTTTTATAGTATGCTTATCTCATTTTGATTTCAGTTTTTAATTCGTTTAACTTCTAGTTCTCTGTCTGTTAGCTATTTGGTTAATTTATTAAATCAAGCTTATTTCTGCCTTTTCCGTCTTTCTTTCCCTTTCTTTCCTCTTTGGCTACCCCATGCTTCCTTATTTAGGATTCTTTTCACCACAGAGCTAGTTATAAAATAATTCTTCAGCTGGCATTAATAGAACATTACAAAACAAAAAGAACTAATTTGTAAGAATATTTAATTTAATTTTAATAAAATTAATGTAATTAAATTTAAGGTTGTAATAAATAGCTGCTCAACATTTATATTATATTAAAAAAGGTGACTGAAGAGTTTCAATTTCTGGTTCTAATAATCCGTATTGAAAATACTGAAAGCGGGAAATTATTTAATTATTTATTAAAATGTCCTGTAAATACTTTGACCGGGTTCTAACAAAATAGCTTTTATAAACCATGTAAAAACATTGGCAACACTGTGCCTAAAAAAGGGGCATCCCATTTACAATAGCTCCTGCAAGTCGTTTTTCTGTCAGTCTATAGCTAAACGTGCGAGTTAAAGAACGATTCTTCCTCTGCTAGTTTGCGTTTAGTGAATTTTAAACAAAGTGTAGTGTTTATTAAAAAATCTGTTAATCGTTAATTACCATAAGCATTTAAAAACTTGCATTTGTCAACTAAATTGCTAGTTGGAAAAATCCGAAGTCTCTGTAGTGTTATTACATCAAATCGATCGGAAGATGAGTTTTGCAAGTAAATTAGTCCATGAAATAAAATGCCAATTAGAAAGTGTTAATCAAGCTACAAAAATATAAAAAATCTTGAAGGACTGTGCCAACGCTAGTCGAAGAATAAGCATTGCCCTAAAGTCCCGGATGGTTTATGAAAAAGCCCATCTAACTGCCTGTCTTGGAGAAGTGAAAGGCTTTAAGCATCGCTTGAAGTCAAACATAAAGCAAGGAGGTGGTAATGTCATCACCAAGAAAACTGCGAAACACCGTGTACAATGGGAAGATGTAAGGTCAGCCTTTAACAGTAGGGTAAGAAGTGGTGTAATTACAAATTTAAAACACACTGATGCGCAGCAATTTCTGATGGATAGCTTCAGTTTATTTAAACGTAGAATTAAAAATGTTTTAAAAAAAGAGAACATGATTAAGGTAAACACTGTCTTAAGTGGAGATTTTCAAATTACAAAGCAAAAGGAATTAATTACGGAAACTAAATATTTTAGTACTGCCAATGCTGTAATTGACAATAATACCAATTTGAAAAACTGGTTTGAAAAGAATGTTAAGGATTTGCTTTTAACAAATTTGGAAGAATTTCAGCAAAATCAATCTGGATGGTCTCTTATAAAAATAAACAATCTTATTATCGCTATGAATAAATTTAATATGCTTCGCGCATTTAAAAATGCCTAAATTTATTTTAAATAAAAAAGCATGTGTAACTGTACAAAATACTGATGATTTGTGCTTTGGCTGGGCGATTATGTCGGCAATGTTTCCTGCTGAAAACCACTCAAATAGAGTCTCATCCTATCCGCATCCTCAAGAGGTGTTAAATTTAAAAGGAATAAAGTTTCCAATGACTTTAAACCAAGTTGCTCGCTTTGAAAAGCAAAACAATATATCTATTAATATATATCGCCTGCAAAAACATAATGAAAACAGTTTTAAAGTACTGCCTGCTTATATTACCGGGGAAAAGTACGAAAAACATGTTAATTTGTTATTAGTACAAAATAACTATTATTTAGAGAATGAAGAGGTAAAAGATCTTTCTGCACCAACTTACCACTTTGTATGGATAAAAAATCTTTCAAGGCTCGTGAGTAGACAACTTAGCAAATTCTCAAAAGTTAAATACATTTGCGACAGATGCCTGCATTATTTTTATTCGAAGGATGGACTCGACCAACATATAAAAGACTGCCAAATTATTGGCAGTATCGTGGTTCCGAAATTACCAAATAAAGAGAACAACATTGTAGAATTTAAAAACTTTAAAAATAAACAATTTGCATCCTTCATTATTTATTGCGACATCGAATGCTTACTGATGCCTATGGTAAAAAATAGTAGTAAAAGAACTCAAAAATATCAGCCGCATGTGCCTTGTTCAGTGGGGTACTACGTAAAATGTGCTTATGATGATTCCCTTTCATTTTATCGGTCGTACACGGGGCCTGACTGTATGGAATGGTTTAGTAAACAATTACTGGAGTTCGCTGAAAACTTAGAAACTGTATTTCTCTGTGACTTGCCCATGGAACTATTAAGTAAGAAACAAAAACTTAACTTTAATAAAGCTAAAAAATGTCATATTTGTGAACAGAATTTTTCAGTTGGTGACAAGAAAATACGCGACCACTGTCACCTTACTTCAGAGTACCGTGGCCCTGCGCATGAAAGTTGTAATCTAAATTTTCAGGATAGTCATACTGTCCCTGTAGTATTTCACAACCTTAGCTCTTATGATGGACATTTGATAATTGAAAACATCGCCAATTTGGATGGCTCAATAAATTTGCTGCCAGTTAACAAAGAAAAATATATAGCATTTACCAAAAAAATTAACGGCAATTTAATTGAATTTAGATTTATCGATTCTTTTCGCTTTATGGCCAGCAGCTTGGATAAGCTTGCTTCATATCTTGAGGAGTATCCGCTGATCAAAAATGAATTTCCTCACTTGTCTGACGAACAATATAAACTTATTTTCAAAAAGGGAATTTTTTGTTATGACTACATGGATAGTTGGAAAAAATTAAAAGAGACGTCTTTGCCTGAAAAACGTCATTTCTTTAACATCCTGGAAAACAAAGAAATTTCGTCAATTGATTATGAGCATGCACTGGATGTATGGGAAAGTTTTGGTTGTGAAACCCTACAAGATTATATGGAATTTTATATGCAAATTGACATAGTCCTCTTAATGCAGGTATTTCAGCAATTTAGGGAAAGTTGTCATAAAACGTATGGTTTGGCCCCTGCGAACTATTTTACCCTTCCTGGTTACACATGGGATTGTATGCATACCATACGCAACAAAAATTAGAGCTTTTGACGGACTATAATATGGTCACTTTTATAGAGCGCGGTATTAGAGGAGGGTTGAGCCAATGTTCAAAAAGATACGTCGAGGCCAACAACAAATACATGGCTAACTATGACTCATACAAAGAAACATCTTTTTTGATGTATTTTGACATTAATAATCAGTATGGATTTAGTATGAGTCAGTTATTGCCTTATGGTAAATTTAGTTGGTTAGAAAGTGACAAAATTACTTATTTTGATGTTTCCAAAATTGAGGATGACTCAAGTGAGGGATACATTCTAGAAGTCGACTTGTTCATTCCGGTTGAATTACACGACTATTTCTCAGACTTACCTTTATGCCCTGAACATCAGTGTCCGCCTGGTGGAGACAAGAACCCAAAAAATAAAAAACTTATAGCTACACTGCATAATAAAAAGGATTATGTAATTCACTATACAAATTTAAAACAAGCTTTGAGACTTGGTATAAAACTTAAAACAATTCATAGAATTTTATGTTTTGAGCAATCCGCATGGCTGAAACCATATATCGACTTAAATACTCGATTAAGACAGAATGCTAAAAATGAATTTGAAAAAAACCTTTTCAAATTAATGAACAACGCCGTGTTTGGAAAAACCATGGAAAATATTAGAAATCACAGTGTTGTCAAATTAATCAAGAAATGGGACGGACGATTTGGAGCTGAAGCTCTGATTTCTCGACCAGAGTTTAAAAGTATAACCATATTTAATGAAAATTTGGTTGCTGTTGAACTTGAAAAAACAGAAATATATTTCAATAAACCGATATATGTGGGAATGTGTATTTTGGACATTGCCAAAACAACTATATATGATTTTCACTATAACTACATGGTACCCGCTTTTGGTAAGGATTGTACTGTTGCATATACAGATACTGACAGTTTAGTTTATAACATCCAAAATCATGACATTTATGATTTAATACGGCGGGACTGCCACAAGTATTTTGACACCTCGGATTATGCTGAAGACAACATACATAACATTCCGAGGGTAAATAAAAAGGTTCTAGGAATGATGAAAGATGAAAACAATGGGGAAATAATGACGCATTTTATTGGCCTTAGAGCTAAAATGTACGCTACAAAAGTAGCGGATACTAAAAGTAAAGCTGCAAGAGTGACTAAGAAAGCCAAGGGTGTAAAGCAAAATGTTGTTAAAACAAAATTATCATTTGAGGACTATGTTGACTGCCTAAATACATTTCAAGAAAAAATAGTTACGCAAAATCTTATAAGAACCGAAAAGCACCGCCTATACTCTGTAAAACAGACGAAAATCGGACTGAGTCCCCTGGATAACAAACGGTCTATTTCAAAAGAGTCTTATGAAACGTTGCCGTGGGTATTAAGTGAAAATATAGTTTTAATTTAAGCTTAGTAATGTGTTGTTTGCTTACATAGTGTTTGTTTATGTATCTTATCTTAGTTCTAAACGTGAATGTAATCTTTGTTTTGTCTAAGAATAAAAATGATATTTATATATTATTATATAAAATATGTAGTGATATCATATGCGTAGGGTAACACCTAGTATTTTAATGTAAACATTAATATATACACTTCCATAGTAATAGTCATATTATCCATAATGGTATTATAATTATTATAATATAACTGCTAAAATATAATTATTCGATCATGCGTGTAGGTATAGCTATAGCAACTAAAATTAGTAATAATGATTTACTGTAGTGATATTGCATACTTTTTACAATAAATAAATGATAAGTAATCTTGTGCTATTATTATTTACCTTGGTTTAGTAGTGCCTAAAATTGAAAAACAGAAATAATATAAAACTCATAAAGAGTAATAAAATATTTTCTGAAAAACAAAACTATTTATTGGGTGTTAAAATTGCATGACTAAACCATAGTCATCAAAGTATTATGATCAGATTTAACTAGTCCACTGTTTCAGTTAAATACATTTCTGTAACAAGCATAAGATGTCAGAGCAGCTTAATAATTATTGTACAGATTGTGAAAATTCACGGGCTCCTTGAGAATTTAAAAACCTTTAAAGTGTTAGACTGGACAGTAAAAGATAACTCATATAAAAATTACTGTCTCTAGCTGAATATTCTGTGACATATTCAAAAAATGACCACCTTTTCGTCTTATGGAGATTTACATGGAAAACGTGGTCCAAAACCTATATATATTAACTACTCACCTTCGGGATCAGTAGCAATTCAGCGACATCTTTTTTGCCAAAATCGGTTCAGCCGTTTAGCTTCTAGCGCGACACAAACATACATATTTACATACATATCCCAAGCGAAAAAGATCCCTTCCTTTCGCCGTGCTGCAGTTGGGTAAAAACTAGTGGTGTACTTCAAAGCTTCAATCCATTTCTCGGGCCCCCATAGTTTATCATAGACAATGAATACAACTATAAGAATTGCAGCTATATTAAGGTCACCCGAGCCCTCCTATAATTGTCCCTATATTGATTATTTTAGTTATAGCGGTCTCCTCAGATGTCGCTCAAATTACGAAACGAAGTAATTTTAATTTTGGGTTGATTAAATCGACCATAACAGAAGAAATTTACTACTATTGTAGGAAACTAGACTGTGGGTACAGAACTAGTGGTATCGATTGGCGAAGGCGCTTTAGATTTAGCCGGCGGGCGTAACGTGAGTTTTTGGGAATTAATTTCACCGGCGCGGCGGAGAAGGCTGAGTGAAACAAGAGTCGAACAGAAAACTAGGTTTTTAAGTAAATCGTTTCACCCGCGCGGAGCTTAAAACTTTTGTCTCACTTTTTTTATGTAAAAAATAAAGAGGCATACATTTATATATATATCTGGTATTGTGGGTGCGACACGCGCCCTTGTTATAATGGGAATATCATGTACATATCTATTCGAATTTAATTTAGAAAGAAGTAGGTAAGCCGGATCGAGTGTTCCACGAAAGACTAAAGGCGCGCGTGCAAAACAAAAATTGAATCGTGTGTCATCGGCTGTCGTCAACGCGAATTCGGCCGGTCGAAGGTCAAGCAAAACGCGTAGAGTAGGTAGACTGATTAATAAATACCAACCCACCCAGGTCAATTTAATTTTCTGTTTTATAATATTTGGGTGATCCGTGATATAAACCCAGAGCGGAGGCAGTTGCCAATTAACAGAAAGAAAACTGAAAATTTAAATTTTTTAAAAGGTCATAGAATTATGTACCCTTCAAAGATGCTCGTTTATTCTTGTGTTGCGAACACGTTATTATTTTTTAGCTCACACATATACTATACTATAGTAGTGTGTTTAGCTCACACATATACTATACTATAGTAGTGTGAGCTATGGTGATCCTAATTTTTTCGAGAAAAAAAAAGTTGCTCCGATTTCAAAAATTTTTATATATCTTTGCGTTTCAGATGATTTTGAAACTTTTTTATTGCGCCGTCTGTCTGTCTGTATGTCTGTCTGTATGTCTGTAACGACCAACGCGCATAACTCAAAAACCGCTTGGCCGATTTTAATGAAATTTGGTACCTAGGCTGGGTCTTGGGTCGAGATGGTCCCATTTAAAAATGAACAAAATCCACCGAACAGAAACCAAATAAAAGGGAGGGGGTAGATTTCAAAAATTAGAGTTTATGTGCAAATTTGGCGTGTGTGATATTAAACGAAAGGTAATTGAGTCGGCAGTTAAACAAAATACATTTTAATTTATTTAAAAAAAAAGGGTGGGGGTATATTTTAAAAATTAGAGTTTAAGTGAAAATATGGCGTGTGTGATATCAAACGAAAGGTAATTGAGTCCGGAGTTTAACAAAATACATTTTAGATTTTTGTTTTTTTTAAGGGTGGGGGAAGATTTCAAAAATTTGAGTTTAAGTCAAAACATGGCTTGTGTGGTGTCAAACGAAAGGTAATTGAGTCCGGAGTTTAACAAAATACATTTTAGTTTTTTGTTTTTTTTAAGGGTGGGGGTAGATTTCAAAAATTTGAGTTTAAGTCAAAACATGGCTTGTGTGGTATCAAACAAAAGGTAATTTAGTCTGGAGTTAAATAAAATATATTTCAGTTTTTAGTTATATTAGCTCACACGTACACTATAACTATAGTACCTAGTGTGAGCTTAGGGGCCCATATATTGGCAGAGTATTTTAATTAGTAAGAAAGCTGCATTCTTGCCACGTAGGTACAACAAGGTACGACTCAGCAAAATCGGTTTAGTGGTTCTAAAAAAAATATTTTTGTTTCAACCATTGTTTTGCATATTATACGATTGCCTTGCCAATCATGTCTGCATTTATTTTCTTATAAATTCATTACTACTGAACCGATTTTAATAAAATAAAAAACATCTTGGTTAGGATTGATTTATTTTTAAAGATCATGATCAAAGTTCATCGCCATCTTAAAATTTAAGATGGTGGACAGAATCATACTTGATTCTTCAAAATGGCGTGTTTATTCTCATTTTCCGAGAACGTTTTAGTTTTTCTTTAATTTATAGAAAAGCGCTACTTTTCCCTCACACGCGGTACAAATTAGTAAAATAAATTCGTTATTACTAAACCGATTTTAGTGAAACAAAAAAATCATGGTTGGGAATTGATTTTTAAAGATCAATCAGTTTGCACTATGATGTTTTTATTTGACTAAAATTGGTTCAGTAGTAATGAATTTATGAAGAGACAGAATGCAGACAGGATTGGCAATGTAATCGTATAATTTGTAATAAAAATGGCAGATTTTGTGAGAACCACTTTACCGATTTTATTACTTTGTACCTTGTTAAGCGGGAGAAAAGTAGTGCTCTAGAAATAACAGAAAAATCTAAATCATTTTCGAAAAATAAACGTGTTTCTTTGAAGGGTCAAGTATGGTTCTATCCGACATATTTGAACAAGTTTCCCAACTTGTTTTTTATTTTTGTAAATAATTATATTCTCTAATTTTCACTTAAAATTAGAGAAGCTATCTCTCTTAGTTTTTAAATATTTTTGGGTTACATTTTCTACGCTTACAAGCGTTTTTAGAATATTATTTTGATTTACTTTACGCTATATCTTTCCATATTTTAAATTTAAACTTCGCGCGCTTCTTCCAGCAATGAAGGATTTGAGATAAGCGGCTAAATTCGGCCTAGCAGACGAAAACGCCGATTGTCTGCGAGAACAACTCAACCACGCGCCACGTGCAACTAAAGTCACCGCACCGCTATTATTTTATATTAAAATTGTGGAAACTATTAATTTTACGCTTTAGTTTATTAGATATTAGTGTTTGGAACATTTTGAACTATAGAACAATGGAGAGTCTGGTACTTCGCGTATAATCGGGCTGGCCAGCCAAGTAGCTACAAAAGACATCTAAGGGTAAGTCGTTTCTTGATAATTTTTCATTGCTACGCTATTTTTAGTAAATAAGTTTTAGGCTCTTTTTTTCCTGTCGGAGCCCTGTGGAAAGATACAGTCCCTCTTAACTCCCCCACGTTTTTCTCGAGCTATCTCGAGTGGTCCTTCGGTATATTTTATTTTCTACAGAAGGCCTGACCTCACCATTTGGTCCAGGTTCGAGCCTGATAACAGGACCCCGGGAAAAATTAAAGTCTAAATCGCATTTTGTTAAATATAAAATTTTTAATAAATACGCATGACCTTGCTCTTTTTGCTGTGCTCGCCGTAAAAATAACAAGTAAAAAAGTACCGAACGCGCATTGTTTTCGCGCATTTCCTACCTCTTTTTGGCTTGGCGTCGACTGCACGTAGGAAAAGTTTCCAACACACGATCTTAGAGAGGTAAATGAGACTTGTTTACATTTTTTATCGCCTATTCTCTTTTCTTTTTAAACGCTTTTAATTTTTAAATATTAAAAATTTCGGAAACTAATCGTTCACCTGTGTTAACGGAGTTTTTTAAAAACATCACAATGAGTACGCAACTTAAGAAGTTAGAAGCACTCCGTAATGTGCAACATAATCGCATTAATACTCTTGCCTAACGGATGATACAAAAAAACCGTGTTTACAGGTTCGACTTATCGACCTTGATGAAATGAAAGAAACATTTTTTATTTATCAAAATCAAATAATAGAGGCTTATTCGGCAAGTCCGGAGAGACTGGAAGAAGAAAATGAACGCCTTACTGAGTTTGACGACAGCTTCTATGATATTAAAAGAATTCAAAAACAACTATTTGAGGTGAAAATTGAAGCTCCTCAACCTCAAAACTTAACGCAAATTTCAACTTCTTCTGATCCAGACCGCTTTATGGCGTCTTTAATGCCAAGACTGCGCATTGTCGAATTTCATGGCGACATCACTAAGTTTCCAACCTTTCTAGATATGTACAATAGTTCTGTACACAATAATCCTAGTATTCCTACAAACGCTAAATTTAATTTGTTACTGTCCTACCTAAAAGGACCGCCTTTAAACGTAGTTAAATATTTACAAATAACCGACGCTAATTATATAATCGCTTACAATACGCTTCTAAAACGCTATCATAACCCCCGCTTATCGGCTCAAACTTATTGGCGCTCCGTGTATAATTTTCCCGCTCTCAAAGACGACAATCCAGAAACGCTGCGCACGCTGCTTGATGTTTTTTCAGAAAACATTGAGGCTTTAAAAACTCTAAATTACGACACTGATCAATGGTGTTTTCCGCTCGCCAACATTTTACTAGATAAATTGCCTGAGGTACTACTTTCGCGCTTTGAACTAGCTAATTCTAGGTCTAATGAAATGCCCAAATATCAAGAAATTTATAATTTCCTTGAAAGTCAATGTAATTCGCTTTATTCGCTACAATCTAAAAATAGATTTAAAAATAATAAACAGTTTTATAAAAATAACGCCTCGCCTTATTATACAAAAACGCTACTTGGTACGGAAAATACTCATTCTAAAGATAGATGCGCTTTTTGTGATTCTAACACACATTCAATATATTTATGTAACGCATTTAAAGGTAAATCTCCCTACGAACGCTATTCTTACGCTAAAAATAAAAAACTATGTTTAAATTGTTTAAGCTCAATACATTTAACAAATTCTTGTCAAAGTCTACGCTCATGTCGCTATTGCCCTGGTAATCAAAGACACCACTCATTAATTCATTTTGAGCGAAATTATAATTACGCTAATTCTCAAAATCAAAATAGATCACATTTTGATGCTAACGTGAATTTCTCACAAAATCTCTCTAATATGTCTCATAACGCATCTCCAAGTAGTTCACCACGTGGTTACTTGGCCAGTCAGCAAAGTTTTAGATCCCCGGCTACTGGGTGTCCGCTTCAAAATTACTCTACTCAAAATAATAACAATTTTACTTCGACGTCTTCTAATTCACAAGTACCAATCGCAACTCCTTCGGGTTCTAACCCCACGCATTGTGGTTTTATTTCTGCGCAATCGCAAGTTTTATTGTCAACTATCCTAGTAAAAATTCAAGATGTCCGCGGTAACTTTCAAACAGTTAGAGCGGTGTTAGACAGCGGTTCGCAAAACACTTTCTGTTCTCAAAAATTAGCGCAACAATTGGGCCTTCCAAGACAACCCTTCTGTTCAAATATACAGGGGGTTGGAGGCAACTCTCTTACTTCTGATCTAGGATCGATTTTTATTAAAATTTGTAATTTTCAAAAACCAGATATTTTTGTGTCTACGCAAGCGATTATTTTGCAAAAGGTTTGTACTGATTTACCGTCAGTAAAAATAAATACAGAAAATTGGCATTTTATAAAAAATTTACCCTTAGCAGATCCCACTTTTTACAACCCTTCGCCTGTAAATTTACTAATTGGTATGGATCTCTTTCCACTAATTATACAGGGTGAAAAAATCGCTAGCGATGATCCTAATCATCCCTTTGCTATGGGAACTATTTTCGGCTATATTTTGATGGGACAAATAAATCAACCCTTAATTTCTACCCCGCCAATTAATGCTCTTTTTTGTCAAAATGAAAATGACTCGCTTTCGCAATTAATTTCAAAATTTTGGGAAACCGACTGCGTCCCCCAAAAAACTCATTTGAAACCAGAGGATGAAATTTGTGAAAATTATTTTAAACAGAGCGTGTCGCGTAATCAAGACGGCCGGTATACTGTCTCCCTTCCCTTTCGCACATTTGCAAATCCACCGCAGTTTCCTGGAATAAAACAAGTCGCGCTAAATCGTTTCTTATCTTTAGAAAAAAAACTACTTCGCGATAAAAACTTGTATTGTGAATATTCTAAATTTATGAATGAATATTTGGAATTGGGTCATATGGACTATGACTCAGAAAAAGAAGACGATTCAGACAGCTATTTTATTCCACATTTCGCTGTTGTTAAAAATGAAGCTATCACTACTAAGACAAGGGTAGTTTTTAATGCGAGTATTACAGACCCTTTTACGCATATTTCGCTTAATCAAGTATTATTATCGGGTCCGAAACTACAAAAAGATATTATTCAAATATTATTACATTTTCGCCTTAACCCTGTGACGCTCACCTGCGATATTCAAAAAATGTATCGTGGTATAAATATCAACCCTGATCATCAAAAATACCAAAAAATATTTTGGCGGTTTAACCCTAATTACAAAGTTTCCGTTTTTAAACTACGAACTGTCACTTACGGAGTGAACTGTTCACCCTATCTCGCTTTACGCACCCTTCAGCACTTAGCGGAATCCGAATATGATAACTACCCTCACGCTGCTCAAGTTATACTTAACGATACCTATATTGATGACGTCACTACTTCATGTAAAACGGTTCAAGAGGCGTTAAATTTGCAGCAAGAGCTTACGGAGTTATTAGGAAACGCTGGCTTGAAATTACACAAATGGTCTAGCAATCGCTCAGAAGTGATCTCTCATTTAGATCCCTCCTTAGTCAACGCCGCAGTTTTATCTCTCGATTCGGATGACGTCACTAAGGTCTTAGGCCTGTGTTGGCATCCTTCCTATGACGAGTTTCGATTTAACATATTACCTAATCAGCAAAGCTGTACTAAAAGGACGCTTCTCTCTTTTTTAGCACGCTGCTATGACCCCCATGGGTATCTTACCCCAGTAACATTCACTTTAAAATATTTGATTCAACAAATTTGGTTACTTGGTATTTCCTGGGACGCCACGCCTACTTTAGAAATAGTTCGTCAGTGGACACTCTATCAATCTGAATTTCAAGTTTTAGAAAAATTTAGTTTACCCCGCCACATTGACATCACCAACGCCGAATCCATCGATCTCTGTGGTTTTTGTGATGCGAGTGAACGAGGGTACGCATGCGTAATATACTTACGTGTCTTACGAAACGCTAAATATCACATATATTTTGTTCTTGCGAAAAGTCGCATCGCTCCACTTAAAAAATTTGTTAGTATTCCGAGAATAGAACTTCTAGCCGCTACTCTTTTATCTGAGGTCTTAAAATACACATATGATATCTTTATAAAAAGGTTCACAATAAATAATATTTACGCTTTTTCGGACGCAATGGTTGTTTTACACTGGATAAAATCCCATCCCAGTAAATGGAAAACTTTTGTCGCAAATCGTGTTAGTCTTATCCAAGATAATATTAATCCAGAATGTTGGTTATATACCCCCACCTTTCTCAATAGTGCCGATGTAGCCAGCCGCGGCTGCTCGCCGAGTGAGCTTTTAAATCATCCCCTATGGTGGGCCGCCCCTAGTTTTTTACAAGAATCTTTCGATAAATGGCCAACAAAAACCCCGCAAGTCAAAATAAATGACAGTTTAGAGACTGAGGAACGAAAAAATGTTGCTCTGATTTCTTGTGACCGAATAACGGAAAACTTTTTAGATTCGCTTTTAAATAATAAATCCGATTTTTACGCTATTCAACTACTTTTAGCCCGCAGTTTACGATTCATAAATAATTGTAGACTATCCGCAGACGTCAGAAAAAAGACAAATATAGATTATATCGATCTCTTTAACGCTTTAAAATGTTTGGCTAAGCACGAACAACAAAAATACTTCTCTGAAGTAATTCTTAACCTTCAACACCAGAAAAAATGCATAAAACCCATACAAAAATTGAATCCCTTTTTAGACCAGGATGGTCTTATAAGAGTTGGAGGACGCATTCAACAAGCCATGACTATTTCTTACGGACAAAAACATCCTCTTCTTTTACCCAAGGAAAGTAGACTTTCTTATATTTTTATTGAATATATGCACAAAAAATATTTGCATGTCGGAGTGCAAACAGTCCAATATCTCATTAGTCAAATTTTTTGGATTTTATCTGCCAAACGCTTAATTAAAACGGTTTTATCCAAATGTGTTCGTTGCTTTCGCGTCAAACCGCATTCTTATGAGCAAATCATGGGACAAATTCCGTCCTACCGCTTGATTCCACAAAAGCCTTTTACTTTTAGTGGAGTAGATTTTAGTGGTGCTATACCTATCACTCTCAGTAAACACAGAGGTGTAAAAACACAAAAAGCATATATCTGCCTTTTTATTTGTCTAAATACTAAAGCTTTACATCTCGAGTTAGTGTCAGACCTAACTTCGGACGCTTTTTTAGCTGCGCTACGTCGCTTTGTTGCCCGAAGAGGTTACATAAAAACTTGCAAGAAATGCTTGCACTCAACAAGCTATCGCCTGGAATTTTATCCCTCCATCAGCTCCCCACTTCGGCGGTCTTTGGGAGTCAGGGATAAAATCAGTAAAAACTCACTTAATTCGTACCATTGGCTCGCAAATTCTAAGTTATGAGGAGTTGTACACGGTTCTTTGTCAAATTGAGGCGATTTTAAATTCTCGCCCCTTGACCCCGCAATCTACCGACTGTAACGATCTACAGGTTTTAACACCGGGACATTTTTTAACACATGTACCTTTAGTTTCTGTTCCTGATGAAGATTTTTCAAGTAAACCTGAGAATCGGTTATCGCGATGGAACTTGGTCCAACGAATACAAGCCGATTTTTGGCGTCGTTGGAGCCAAGAATTTTTACATACCCTTCAAGTACGAAATAAATGGTTGGAACCATGCGCAGAGCCAAAAATAGGTACCCTCGTTCTTATCAAAGACGAGTTATCACCGCCCCTTCAATGGCGGGTAGGTCGCATTATTGAAATTTTTAAAGGGCCTGATGGGCACGCTAGGGTGGCAAATGTTCGTACCGCGTCCGGTATCTTTAAACGACCTTTAGTCAAGCTTTGCCCCCTTCCAATTGATTCAGATTCACCTACCGAAAAATGATGCTCATTTTGGTGGGCCGAATGAACAAGTTTCCCAACTTGTTTTTTATTTTTGTAAATAATTATATTCTCTAATTTTCACTTAAAATTAGAGAAGCTATCTCTCTTAGTTTTTAAATATTTTTGGGTTACATTTTCTACGCTTACAAGCGTTTTTAGAATATTATTTTGATTTACTTTACGCTATATCTTTCCATATTTTAAATTTAAACTTCGCGCGCTTCTTCCAGCAATGAAGGATTTGAGATAAGCGGCTAAATTCGGCCTAGCAGACGAAAACGCCGATTGTCTGCGAGAACAACTCAACCACGCGCCACGTGCAACTAAAGTCACCGCACCGCTATTATTTTATATTAAAATTGTGGAAACTATTAATTTTACGCTTTAGTTTATTAGATATTAGTGTTTGGAACATTTTGAACTATAGAACAATGGAGAGTCTGGTACTTCGCGTATAATCGGGCTGGCCAGCCAAGTAGCTACAAAAGACATCTAAGGGTAAGTCGTTTCTTGATAATTTTTCATTGCTACGCTATTTTTAGTAAATAAGTTTTAGGCTCTTTTTTTCCTGTCGGAGCCCTGTGGAAAGATACAGTCCCTCTTAACTCCCCCACGTTTTTCTCGAGCTATCTCGAGTGGTCCTTCGGTATATTTTATTTTCTACAGAAGGCCTGACCTCACCAATATTAACTTAAACACTATGTTTTTTTTTTATTTCACTAAGATCGCTTTAATAATATTGTAAAGTAAGTAAGTAAGGAAATGAATGCGGACAGGATTGGCAATGCAATCGTATAATCTGTAAAACAATGGCTAAAACAAAAATAGATTTTTTGAGAACCACCAAACCGATTTTACTAATTTGTACCTCGTTTTTCGGGGGAAAAGTAGTGCTTTTCTATAAAAGAAAATAAAAACCTAAACATGTTCAGAAAATAAGATAAACAGGCGATTTTCAAAAATCAAGTATGATTCTGTCCGCATCTTAAATATTAAGATGGTGATAAATTTTGATCATGATCTTTAAAAACCAGGAAGCATTTTTTTACATCAAAATCGGTTCAGTAGTAATGAATTTATAAGGCAGACATGATTGGCAAGGCAATCGTATAATATGCAAAACCATGGTTGAAACAAAAATATTTTCTTTTAGAACCACTAAACCGATTTTGCTGAGTCGTACCTTGTTGTACTTGGCAAGAATGCAGCTTTCTTAGTAATTAAAAAAAATTATGAAAACAACACAAGAATAAACGAGCATCTTTGAAGGGTACAATTTCATTTCGTCCGCCATCTTGGATTTTGCGATGGCGGACAAAAGAATATATTTGGTCAAAACTCTAATCCATTCTCTGTCAAGTGCAGTTTGTTCCATTAAAATCGATAGGATAGTTCAAAAGTTATAATGAAAAAAAAATTGACCGGTTTTTTTTGGCCCACCCGGTAATAGCGAATTTCGTTATTAGCTCACACATATACTATACTACCTATAGTAGTGTGAGGTATGGTGATCCTAATTTTTTCGAGAAAAAAAAAGTTGCTCCGATTTCAAAATTTTTTATATATCTTTGCGTTTCAGATGATTTTGAAACTTTTTTGTTGCGCCGTCTGTCTGTCTGTCTGTCTGCATGTCTGTCTGTAACGACCAACGCGCATAACTTAAAAACCGCCTGCCCAATTTTAATGAAATTTGGTACCTAGGCTGGGTTTTGGATCGAGATGGTCCCATTTAAAAAAGAACAAAATCCACCGAACAAAAGCCACATAAAAGGGTGGGGGAAGATTTCAAAAATTAGAGTTTATGTATAAATATGGCGTGTGTGATATCAAACGAAAGGTAATTGGGTCTGGAGTTAAACAAAATACATTTTAGTTTTTTGTTTTTTTAAGGGTGGGGGTAGATTTCAAAAATTTGAGTTTAAGTCAAAACATGGCTTTTGTGGTATCAAACAAAAGGTAATTTAGTCTGGAGTTGAATAAAATATATTTCAGTTTTTAGTTATATTAGCTCACATGTACACTATAACTTTAGTACCTAGTGTGAGCTTAGGGGCCCATATATTGGCAGAGTATTTTATCCTTAGCCCTATTTTTTTTTCAAGAAAATATTTTAGTTTGAAAGACCATTGTATACCGTTAAATACTTATTAAGCTAGACATATTTTTTTTAAATAGACGTCTTTAGATAAAAATAAATGTGTGTAGAAATCCTTAAATCAAACAAAAATTTTGAACATTCATTTTTCTAACTGAGTAAATAAAAATGACAGTAAAAAATTATTTTTGGTTAGCAATAACTTAAAACTGACTTTTTCTTGTCAATTATCTTTAAAGTGGGGGTAAAGGGGCATGCCCCCTCTCACCCCCCTCAAAAGTGCTCTCTTACAGTATTTTCCCAATTATTTGCAAACTTTTCACTTGGCAGAAAACAGCTAAGTAACAATTATTAAGGCTAATGAAAAGTCCCCTCTAACGATGTATAACACGCCCCCCTTACATTAGTGGCGCACGTTTTATAGGCATTTAAATAGAGGTGTGGAAAAAACTTATTTTTTTAAATTTTCTTAAATTTTACTGTCCCACATGTCTAGTTTTAAAACTTATTTTCAAAGCTGAAGAAATTTCCTTTCCAACGATGTATATCACTTCCTCGTCAAGGCAGCGGTAGATCTAGCATAGACGCACCAAAAATGGTCAAATTTGGTATACCCTTGAGTTTTCATTTAAGACAACCCTGTTGGAACAGTATTAATACACACACTACGTTCAATGAGAGAAGCAACACACTTGGTATGGATATACAGTATACTCCCCCCAATAATATAACCAGGGGGATCCACCCGCCTCCTCTTGGTGTGGGGGTGGTCCCAGCCCTAAATATGTTTAAATGACATTTTTCGGTTTGTTAGAAAAAAAAATTATAAAATATTTAATGGGGGGACCACCCCCCATCTAGAGTAGGCGGGTGGATCCCCCTCGTTATATTATTGGGGGGAGTATACTGTATATCCATACCAAGTGTGTCGCTTCTCTCATTGAACGTAGTGTGTGTATTAATACTGTTCCAACATTTAAGTGTATTAATTTGACCATTTGTCTATGCTAGATCTACCGCTGCCTTGAGGGGGGAGTGATATACATCGTTGAAAAGGAAATTTCTTCAGCTTTACAAATAAGTTTGAAAACCAGACATGGAGGACAGTAAAATTTAGGAAAATTAAAAAAAAACAAGTTTTTTCTACACCTCTCATTTATTTAAATCCATATAAAACGTGCGCCACTAATGTAGGGTGGCGTGTTATACATCGTTAGAAAGGACTTTTTATCAGCCCTAATAATTGTTACTTAGTTGGTTTTTGCCAAGTTAAAAGTTTGCAAATATTTGGGAAAATACTGTAGGAGAGCACTTTTGAGGGGGGTGAGAGGGGGATGCCCCTTTACCCCCACTTTAAAGAAAAATTACAAGAAAAAGTCAGTTTTAAGTTATTACTAACCAAAAATATTTTTTCACTCACTCTCATTTACAAAATTTTTGTCTAATTTAGGGATTTCTACAAACACATTTATTTTTATTTCAAGGCGGCTATTTAGAAAAAATATGTCTAGCGTAATAAGTATGTAAGTGTATTCAATGGGCTTTTAAAAAAAAAATAGTGTAAAGGATAAAAAATACCACAAAAAAGAGATAAAAAAAATATTTTAAAGATTTTCCCCTTTTATCGTACGCCAATGGAATGCGCACCACTGTCGTCAGAGGGCACTAAGGTACATCGTTGGAAAAGAAATTGTATCCGCTTGAAAAACGATCTCCAGAAGAATTTTGAAAAAGTTGACTGTTTTCGAGTTATTAGCAATAAATTATCAAAAAGCACGTTTAAGGGGGGGAACCACCCCCCTACCAGGGGTGGGGGGGTGGTTCCCTTTCGTAAAATGTTCGGACGAGTCTTATGTCTATCCATACCAAGTGTGTTGCTTCTATCATTAAACGCAGTACCCGACCCCGTAGGGCCTGAACTAATATACGTTATACCTCCCTACTTTAAGCTTTTTTAGGACATCGAACCATGGGACCTGTGACCCACCTAGCAATTTGTTTGGGCAGAAAATGACAGCAAGATAAATTTTCACCCTTAGGGTAACCAATGGCCCCTCCCTTGGTCATAGGTAATGACCGCGGACCGCAGATACTCGCAAGTGGGGGTCAGTTTTTTCAATTTCCCATAAAAATACCTGAAACCCCCCAAATGCATTGAATTTGTGGACACCCTGTACTTATCAACTAAATTTTGTATTATTTTATAGGTACATCTAATATACAAACTTACCACTATCTGTGACCCAGTTAATTGGCACTGCGGTTTTCGATAAACATTTTCGACGGTTGCTGTGCAAAATATACTTAGGCAAAAAATGTTGGTCACAAATATAATGTCTACCCCCTTTACTTCCTAACATTAAACTAACGTTGCCGCAATTATAATTCCATTTTTGCAACAAGGAAGGGTCTGTAGGAAAAAAAAGCCACTTTTGAATTGTACCGAGTGTTTGGACAAATAAAATATTCACACTTCATCCTGATTACTTTAGAACCAACCTGGTTAGAGCGCGGATCACCAAACAAATGAAAGCTTATAGGGAAGTTTTTTTATAAATCTATTAGGGCCAAACACAAGGTCATAGTCATTCCCGCAAATTCTGCTATAAGATTTTATGTAATGGCTCTTAATTTTCTACACGCAAAATCGTGTGGTCATAAGTCATATCGGAATCTACCTTCAAACCCTCAGAAAAACCTGTTCTCCAAGTGCTTCAGTCAACGTTAAGCCGTTTCCTGTTTCGAAGGGTTTTTGCACAATTTGCAAGTCCAAAGTAATTTAATTTTAGTTTGTTAAATATTGTCAAAAAACATTTTTAATTTTAATTTTTTGCAAACATATCTAAAACAAACAAGAAACAAGTTTGGGGGCGTGGTAATGATGATACGGATATCTTGTTAGTTTGTTTTTAATAAACGATTTTATTTAACTTCACAAAGCATGTCTGACTGTCTATCAAATATTGCGATTCATTTTAGCTCACACTACTACTATACTATAGTGAAAACTTTTTTGTCTCGCCGTCTGTCCGTCTGTCTTGTCTCACCGTCTGTCTGTCTGTCTGTCTGTATGTCTGTCTGTAACGGCCAACCCGCATAACTCAAAAACCGCTTGTCCGATTTAAATGAAATTTGGTACCTAGGCTGGGTCTTGGGCCGTGGTGGTCCCATTTAAAAATGAACGAAATCCACAGAACGCAAGCCAAATAAAAGGGTGGGGGTAGATTTCAAAAATGAGAGTTTGTGTGAAAATATGGCGTGTGTGATATCAAACGAAAGGTAATTAAGTCTGGAGTTAAACAAAATGAATTTCAAGTTATTTAAAAAAAAGGGTGGGGGTAGATGTCAAAAATTAGAGTTTAAGTGAAAATATGGCGTGTGTGATATCAAACGAAAGGTAAATGAGTCTGGAATTAAACAAAATACATTTTAGTTTTTAGTTATGTTAGCTCACACGTACACTATAACTATAGTACCTAGTGTGAGCTTAGGTGCCCATAGATTGGCAGAGTATTTAATATAATAATATATAAAAAAATTTGGTCTGGTAGGGTATGCGGGGTGTCAAGGGGATAAATTCATAACTTTGGAACCAAACAGATAGGAACATGCGGTTTTCAGATTTATGATTTGATGTGGAGACAATATTATTATATGGAAAAAACGAAGGTAGGGGGTAGGTTAGGGCTCTAAAGGAGGTAAATTCATAACTTTGGAACCAAAACAGATAAGAATATGCGGTTTTCACGTTTATGATTTGATCTGGTGACAATAAAATTTTATTAACAAACAACGTGGGTAGGCGTGAGTAAGGGTTGTAAAGGGAGTAAATTCATTACTTTTGAATCAAATCTTTAATCTGGTAACAAAACAATTTTAGGAAAAAAATCGGTTGGTAAAGAGTCTATAGGGGATAAATTTTGAACTTTGAAATCGAAACAGATACGAATATGCGGTTTTTAGATTTATGATTTAATATAAATACAGTCGAACCTCTATAACTCGAACTTAAAGGGACAACTAAAACAGTATCGAGTTATAGAAATTCGAGTAAAAGAGGATAACATACATATAAAAAGTGCAGGGACCACTTAAAAGGTTTAAGTTATAGAGAGGTTCGAGTTATAGAGGTTCGAGTAACAGAGGTTCGACTGTAATAATGAACGATCCTGCATTTTGTTTCTTTTTAATTAAGACTAAAAAGTAAAAAATATAAAAACACTTTTTTAAATACATATTTTTAAGGCCGATATAAATGGTTGCGAGTATACATCTAGATTTGGTGGGCTTCTTTAATAATCGCGCCATCGCGATTGTTAAAACTAAACTGTAGTAAAAAGAAACCTGTTAAATTATTTTTTATTTTTAGGGCACTTTTTTAATAAAATCGTTTTACTTAAAACAATATATTTATTTTATTTACCTTTAATTAATATATTTATTATTGTTATTTAATAGTTTAAAATAATCATAATAATCATCGTGATAAATTACAGGTCTTCTTATGAAACTAAAAAGCTTGTAAGTCATCCTGAACAAATAAAAATTATTACAAAATATTATTGCTTTTTGCGATAAATATCAAGCAATGTTTATGTAGAGAGCTATCCATTATAATAGATACCGCCCTAGTTTGCAAAATAATTCGGTAAATAGGTATGTAGTTTTAAGGCACTATTCTTAAATTACGTAACCCTCAAGGGGTGTAGCCTTGCGTTACACTCTTGGTCTCAATGCTTTTAATTTTTTTTCTTTAAAATGCTCTAGAAAATTTCTGCGTTACGCAATTTAAAAATGTTGACCTAAGGAACAACAGCTAAGTCATAATCATTTTAATTTAAAAAACATATCCAATGTTATTTAGCTCGAAAAACGAATTGTAATTAGTTTGAAGTTTAAATCAGTTTGAAAAACAATTTGAAAAATATTGGTATAAAATCTGGAATTGGCAAAAAAGGGTCTAGTGCTATTTAGTTAAAATAACCATTTTTTAAAAATCATCATCAGAGTTCACAAAAATGGTTTGTTTGCGCGGCGTCAATTTTGCCATCTGTTCATAATCTGTGCTTTAACTTAAACTTAAAATTGATAGATTAGAAAGTCTGGCTATTTGTTGACATGTTTGCAGTGTTTTACGGGTGTTTAATAACTTTACGTTGCAAAAAGTAAGTAAATAAAAATATTTTGTCAATTTTAAATCACATTGAAGTGACAGATGGCAGGGTCTTTATTTTTAAATCAACTATCCAAATGTCATCTTTAAGATTAGTGAAATTAACGATATCGACTAAAATACCCGCTATTTTAAAAGTCCCAAAAAATCCCTAATAATAAATAAGTCGTATTTGTTTTCGAAACTTTATTTTGAAAAGCACATAATTAAATGTTTGAAACACAATTTTGTAAACACTTATTAGTTTAAAAAAGATAGATGAATGCCCTGAATGGCATGTAGCAGATACATAATATGTAGTCATTGTGTGTAGATTAAAAAACAATAATTTAGCTGGTTCAATGGTTCAAAGTTAAAAAAACATCGGTTCGAAAGCATTGACTATACAACACCGAAAGGTAATTACTTTAAATTACAAGTTTTAAAAAATATACCACATAGGAAAAAGGCCATGGGGAAGCCTGCTTAGAAAGAGAAGCAAATAGAAGCAAATTCTTCTGTTTATCTCCTCCCAGTTCTTGCTCCTCCTGTCATATCAAGTCGAATGAATTTTATTCCATTGTCTATAGTCCTTGCCATTCGCAGTTACACTTTTTTAAGTTTGACATGAAATAAACATATTTCCTAACCAGAAATATATTAACAAGTAAACATGTCATGTTGGTATAAATTTAAAGGTAAAACTGTCATTGACTCTGGATAAAAAGATGCTGACTGTAGGATAACAAATAAAATGCACGGATAAAAACAACTCAAAGACATACCATTGTTCAAAAATTTTTTTGTTGCTGTCAGTATGCCTATGATAAATAAAGAGGTTGGAAATGTCACAAAAGTTTAACTGCCCATGGCAAGGACTTTACTACACAGATTTAAAAGAAAATACACTGTCGATGTCGTAACGGGAGCTTGTTTGTTCTCCCGCCAACTCTAGTGTGTAATATAACTCACTTTTTGGATCCGCAAATTTTCTGTCAGGTATATTTTCCACCAATTGAGATGAGCCAGAGTACTTTTCTTATAATGTTCATGATCTCTTCTGCTTATTGTAAAAGATTTAGAACTAACTACTCACCTTTTGAACCCATCAGAAAATCATCATAAGAATGAAAAATTGTTGATTATTATAATTTCCAATAAATATTCACGGCCTACCCTACTATTGTAACTAAGCTATATATTTTAAAATATTCCTATAGAGATTTTACAACCATAATTAAATATTAACCTAAACATTAATTAGTGTAAACAATGAATAAGAGTCGTGTATTCATTGGTGTAAATAAATCCTATTGCACATACTGTAAAATTTCCTTTTGAACACATAGGTAAGAGCTTTAAAGAAAGCAATGACGATATAATTACGAATTATTATTGCTTAATCGGGTTTACAAATGATACGATAAAGACATAAAAATTATTTTTTATGAAAAGACCCCATTTATATAAAAAACTTTACTCACCCAGGCCACAGGACGAGTTAGTTCTTTCGCAGAGAGATGGCGCCCACTTCCCGATCGAGCAGTCGCCCCCAATTTTAGTTCTCAGATTTCGCAGAGAGAGGCCGCCAAAAATCTTTAAAAATAGCACCCTCTCACTGCTGCTCTACGTACTAGCCGAAGTAACAGCAGATCCATCTACCCGCTGCTCTACATACTAGCCGAAGTAACAACAGATCCATCTACCCGCTGCTTTATGCTAGGGGCTCGAGTGGCCTTAATTAAGCTGCATTTCTTATAGAGTTGTGTATTCATTGTCATAGATGACAAATTAAAAAATCGTCATAAAGGAGAATAACATACCAGTTCTATATTAAAAACGGAATTAGTAATAACCGGACATTATCAAAAACGTCATTCTTCAAAACAAGACAATAGCAAAGTCAAAGTCATAAAAAGGGGTTGGGCCTAGCTGGTGACGTTCACCTAAAGAAAAGCGGTTCTGATATTGCTATGCAATTGAAGCGTCTTTTACTGCAATTTCTTTACTGCCATGCCTAATGAAAACGCCGTATCTACATAGGGGTTGCTATAGTACATAAGGCATTATCATTAAGCAAGGCCCATCCTTAAAAAAGGTCAGGTGTTGGACCCTAGGTTAGGATTTATTTTGCAATTAATTGACCAAGAGGTTCGGGTCGGTTCGGTTTACACCGATTTCGACCTCTCAAAAGAAGGACAGGGGAGCTAATTAAAGGAACAAAACAGAAATTTTTATTTTTTTATGTATTTTGAGTCCAAAAACAACAATATTATTTGTTCCCGATTTAAATTTGCCGCCAAACTTCCATGACACAGATTTGTATTAGAGGAAGAGAGACGGAACCAGTATAAATGAAAAGAAAGAAAAGAGTTGCTTATGCTAGGCCCGGTCCCTTTTTATGATTTTGCCTTTTTTGATTTTGTCCGGGTTTAATAAAAGACTATAATAAATTTGGATTTTGCTCTTCTCTTATTTATGTCATTTACGACGATGGATAGGGATTCATTTCCTAACTTCCGTGCTACGGCGATTTTTTTCATAAAATTTTATAATGCCAAAAATTGCTAAAATATAAAATTTTGTGTAGTTTGTGAAATAGTATGTCTAGAGAAGGGGGGCAATTACTTTGGCTATTGTTCTGTCATCTCAAATAATTTTTCTTACCCTGTCATACAAAAAGCCGATTTTAAGCACATTTTTCAAGTTATCCATCCCTTTGGCCATATCCGCATCTCCCAAACTGTCTCCCATAACAATAACATTCTCCCGGTCTACTACAATGTTGTAGAACTCAGTGTTTTTAATCGCATATTCATTTTTGTTGAATATATGGATGGGTTTATCCTGAAATCCTTGTATGGTACCATCTGCATCATATTTAAGAAAGTTTGACACGACCTAAAACAATTTGTATGCCATTAACACATGTGTGTGTGTATTTTTTGGGAACATCACATGCAGTCCAATGACTTTTTAAGTGAAAAATTCCTTAAAACGCTTTTATTAGTTCTTATTTCGAAATAATAGAAAAACACATAAATATAATTTTTGAGACGCGTGGTGCGTCATGTGTGCGGCTGAATAACCTAGGCCAACGTGCGTTTTAAGAGATGAGTGTTAAACCATACGGATGATTTTCGCTGATTTGCTTTGCAAATTTTTTATATCTTACACTTTTAAAACTGTTGCAGCATTGATTTTCGCTAAGTCTCTCGCCGCAGTTTATTTATTTATAAAAAGATGCGTTTTTTAACCCTACAGATTGTATCTTTCGCTCCGCTCATACTATAAACCACTTTGCTCCGGAAAAAATGTCAATATCACTTGTATCATTGCATTGGAGGAATGTTAAAAAAGGGTTAATCTAACTTGAAATTGGATACTGATCTAAAAATGACGTATTACATTTCACGAATTTTCTTTTCCTCTTTAAAATGTAACCACTTTATTAGCCCGCTCTACGATAAAGTTAAAACTGTTAAAAGATTGTTATCTAGAAAGCTTTGAAAAAGTTAATGGTGTAGTCTCTTTTCAAATTTTGATGTACGGATTTGTCGATATCACAATTTTTGTATAAAAGTTCGTAATATTTTTGCATTTTTTAAAATATTTTTCGTTGAAACTTAAAAACGCTAGACCCTAGAAAAGTTTTTCTATCACTTGACGAATTATAGCTCTCGCTCCCTTCGGTCTACAAACTTGTGGTTCCCAAAAAAATACCATTTTGGCCAATTTATACAATTTTGTTAATGCTTTGTTGTATTTCGTGTGGTACATGATAGAAAAATAGAACGGTTTTTCCCCTACTTAAAATTTTCAGATTTTTCAAAAATCGACATTTTCAATCTCCCATCTATTCCTAATAACTGTGCCAAGTTTCATCACTCTATCTTAAAGCGTTTCTAAGTAATCGTAAAAAGAAATGATCCTAGTCAGCGAGGCTAGCTACTGACATACAAATAACACGAAATGTTACGGCGCACGGAGGAGTATCTGTATAATAAAACCGGTTAAAAGTAAAAATTATCAAGATACTCAAAACTACCTTCTAACCATTTTTTGTTAATTAACCTATCTATCAAGCCGCCCCCATATAACTTCCCCTTCTACTTGCATCGTGTCGTGACGCCAGTCGAAACTTAATCAATTTGAGAATCACAAGTCTTGGTTCTCGAACTTTGTTTTGAGGTGTTAGTTAGTGTTGTTATTGTTTTCGGGTCGCTCATATTAGAAAAATCAATAATTAAAAAAGAAAACAGAAGGCGTGTACCATATACTAAAACGTAATTTTAGTCCTTTGTTGTTTACATTGTACGTTAACGAAATATTTTAAAATGCCTTATTTGAGTATTTTATATTTGCCTAATTTTTTCCTTTTCAACGCGTTTTAGTTGCCAGCCGGGCCTTGCCGAGCTATATTTGTTTAATAGACATGAAGCTTAGGCTTATGTTAATCATGGCTCAAAAGATTGTCCGCCTACGTTCGCCATTTTGGCTTATATGCATTCAAAGCAGTGATATGCGTTTAAAAAAAAAGGTGAAATATGATTTTTTTACATTAAAAATTCTTTTTTTAATTTAATTTTTTTGCTATTTGATACAAAAATGTACACAAACAAAAAAAAAGCAATTGAAAGCAATAAAACTCAAAAAATATATACAGGGTGTCCCAAATTCAAGTTTTTGGGGGTTTCAGGTATTTATAGGAGAGATAAAAAAAACCTACTCCCACTGGCGAGCCTTAATTTTCAAAAGATGATTAAAGGTGAAAACCGCATTTGATATTGCAAGCTGTTTTGAAGCTACGGGGGGCTTTTGAGAAGAAGTCTGCATGTCTGGAGGTGGCCTATAACTTTTTTATTTATGAAAATTTCACATTGGTGTAAAGTGATTTTTTATAGTTTTTTCAACAAAGAATCCAACTGGCACAAAAATTTTTATCTGCCACTTTTAGTTTCTAAGATAAACTTGATATTTTTCTTATGAAATGACCCTCTTTTTTTCGATTTTTAAAACAAAAAAAATATATATATTTATGTAATATTTTTTTAGTGTACATTTATAAATGTTGAAGCCAGCCTTCCAATAAAAATTATTTCTTAAAAGTATTTGTCATTTATTAAATGCAATGAATAATTTTCGAAACATTTTTTAGTTTAGCAAAAAATTAAGTGTACGCCTATAAAATAAAATTGTATAAAACGGTGACCAATAATTTTAAAAAGTAAAAGAATTTCATTTGCGGGGGGGGGGGGGGATATCAATCAATCTTCATCCAAATTGTGCATAGGAACCAGAAGGCGTGTTTGAAATTTCCCCTTTCCCCCCACCCCGTAGATCCGCGCCTGACACAAATAGTAATTTATTAAAAGCCGGACTACAACATACTTATATCGTTAGTCTTTTACCACGTCAACCTCATCACCGTACTCCCTGTATAGATATATTTTTTTAATATAAACAGTTTATTATCATCCAGCTTCTTCTTTTATTCAAAGAAATTGCAAAAAAACGCAACAATTAATTTTGTCCAGTTTTATGATACGAATACTCGTGCGGCGGTAAGGGCGCAAGAGATTGATTTTTGCCGAAAGCAAAAATCAATCGACAAGGCTTTAAAACATTTTATCCAACCTAGAAAGCAATCTCAAAAAAAAAAATAATAATAATGACACACCTTTACATTAGGATTCATAACACCTCCTTGTTTTAGAATGGTCGCAACTACATCTCCGCAGCCCGCCGAAAAAACTAAAATGGGCACTTTTTCTTTAGCAAGATCATCAAAAAACTGTTTGGCACCATCTCTTAGTGAAGGTTTGAGGTTCAGGCAGCATTCTGCAATTTCTTGAGGACTCACTTGAAGGCCTCTAAGACAAAACAAAAATGTTAGTCTATTTACTTTTTGCCCAAATTGAAAAGACCTAAAGGCCGACAACACAACACGTCTCCATTTTGTTAGGTCAATCATGATTTCCTGATCTACATTTATTGTTTTGAGGTCTTTGGCAATATTGTCCCTCCATCGTAGTCTGGGGCGACTCAGTGGTCTCTTTTCCCTGGACGCCTCGTCGAAGGCCAACTTTACCAATCGAGAGTCAGGAAGTCGTCTTACGTGGCCGGCCCTCTGTAGTCTTCTCGACTTGAACTTCTTCCAGTCCTCCATTATTGCGCCATCTCCAACGATTTGCTGCCTGCTCGAAAATGGGCCCTTAAATTTTTCTTATGACTTTTCGTTCAAAGATCCACAGCATTTCTTTATTTGCTACCGTTAAGGTCCACGTTTCGCAGCCATACATTACTACCGGTCTTATTATGGTTTTATATATAGAGATTTTAATCGATCTCGTTAGTAGCTTTGATGTCAGAAGATCATACAAAGAAAAAAGACACCTATTCCCTGCTTGTATTCTGCAGTTTACTTCCTCTGAATTGTCAATGTTGATCCCAGGTATTTGAACTGCTTGGCTCTTGCAAAGTTGTATTCGGCTATGGTGATATTTTGCCCTATTCTATCCCTGTTTCCTCGATTTCTGGCTGTAAACATATACTTTGTGTCATGTGTTCGGTCACTCTGAGTCCCATGGTCCATGCTTTACTTTCAAAAGCAACAAATGTATCTTTTATATCCAGTGTGAAATTGCTAACTATATCCACATCATTCGCAAATGCTAATAACACTTTCGGACCATTGTTTGTAAAGAGACGGCAGTTATGGATCTCAGCTTTTCTCATGACAAATTCCAATGCAATATTGAAGAGAGTTGGGGATAGAGCATCTCCTTGCGTCAAGCCATTCTTAATTTCAAATGTATGTGAGTATTCGCGGTCTATTCTCACCTTACTTTGAGCTCCGTTGATGCAGGCTTGAGTCATTTAACCAGTTTCGTCGGGATACCCAGTTCCTCCATCGCTGTCAACAGTTGAATTCTTCCAACGCTGACGTAGGCTTGCTTAAAATCTATAAATAGTTTATGTAAATTGTGGTCAAATTCCCAGCTCTTCTCCATTACCTGCTTAATAGTAAATAGCTGGTCGATGGTAGAACGCCCCTGCCTAAACCCGCATTGGTATTCTCCTACGATTTCTTCGGCATACGGTTATAGTCTTCCTAGTAAGATGTTGTTTAACAATTTGTAACTTAAGTAGTGTTATTCCCCTGTAATTTTCACAGATCGAATTGTCGCCCTTTTTATGCTGTGGGACTATTACTCCTTCTCTCGAATCATGGGGGATACTCTCTGTATTCTATATCTTTACGACTAGACTAGCTTATGTATGGCTCGGTGTAGTGCCTCTCCGCCATATTTCAAACATTCTGAGGGAATGCCATCACTTCCTGGGGCCTTGTTGTTTTTGAGTTTCTTAAAGGCTATCTTATTTTCCATATAGGTTGGTGGTATATCCTTTATTTCAGCTGTTTGTATTCCAGCGTTTGGTGTAGCTTCAATATATTCAACGTTAAGTAGCTGATGGAAGTACTGTGCCCATGCATTCATTACTTTTCATGCCAGTCATAAAATTTCAGGCAGATCAGTGTTCAAGTGCCATAAAAAGTAATAAAATTTGAAAACAGTCATAAAATTTCACATTTTTCATAAAATTTCAAGGCAGGAGCCTCAAAAATCTAACAATTTAAAACAATAGCAAAATGATCAAAAAGCTGCAAAAAAGCTGCAATTTATTTTTTTTTTGTAAATTTAAGCTGAAGTAATCAAATCTTAGTTCAAAAAATTTAAGTTGAAAAAATAGTCGAAAGTTGGTGGGTATTTTTCAAAAAAATACAAAATTTGGTCGCTCTCCACTATTTTATTCAAACATTTGTTAAGCCCTACATGTTCTGTAGGCGTAAGCCAACATTTTCAGGGTCAAAACCAGATTGAGCTAGCTTCACTGCAGCATCAGGAGTAGTTAAAGGTGGAGAATAAAAAAAAAGTTATTCTTGGCGGTAAAAATGCACTACATCCTAAATTTATAATAAAAACCTAAGCCATCCCTACTTCGCGACGCCAAGGAATATTACGTATATGCGCCAAGGGGATTGAGGTCTGTAATTTTTTTACTAAAAACATTATTTTTATAAAAACTTTTTAACAAACTTCCAAGAAGAATTTTTTTTCTCCACATCTAGCTCAAATACGTTAGAGCATAAATATGGGGACACCCATGCGTTCACACACGCGATGCTTGAAGCCAGGACCCCCATTTAATTCTTAATGTTCCTTTTTCGGGTAGACAGGATTTCGGTTACTGGGCTTACATCAGTTTTGGTGGTTTTGGAACATACTCCATTACGTCACTACATTATTTGACAATTGTCAAAAAAAAAAATTTTTTTCTAAAAACTAGTTGATTGGGTGAAAATGTGTCATTGTGGATTAAAATTGTAGTTTTTCTAAAATTAATTGTGCATATTTATTTTGGACACCAGAGTGTTTATAATGACATCTATAGTTGATGTTGTATTAAAGTGACACCGCGTCATCAAAACCTTGATGGGCGGGAAGGGAGTAGAGGCAAAGAAGATATATCAACAAGAAGCGAAATACTGTCACTCAAAGCATTGTTCATATGGGAAACAAATATGTGACGTCACGCTTGGACCAAATGACACTAATGCAGTTATATTACACTGAGAAAAATTTTGTGCAACTGTGGTTTGTGGTGCATTTTTATTACACGAAGAAAAAAATCAAAGAGGGACATTACACCTATATAATCATATAACTGTGATCATAGCAAATCGACCCTTTTTAACTTTATATTTTATTGTTTGCAAAAACGGTTATATATTTTTATCGAGAAAAATCGGTTACGGAATTAAATAGAAAAAATAATGACTAAAAAATATTTATTTATATATATTTAATTATATTTATAAAAATCTAAGTAATATTATATTGTTTAAAGATTCTTTCCGGCCATTTTAAATTTAAAAATTATGAGAAAAAATAAAAAAAGGGGATTAACAATAAAACAAATTTTGTTAAGGTAGAAATTTTTATAAAACGTTTTGAATCTCCGTTATATGCTTTTATTGTTTTAGAAACAGGAACAAACCCAACCACAATTGGGAGAAAATACAATTAATAGCTATTTACGTTACTAGACCTGTAAAGATAGTTTCCGATCGTGTATCGTACGTATTTTTTTAAAACCGGTATAAAACAGCACAAACACAACCAACATGAAAATAATAATTTTTTTAAAAAGAGATTAAACACTACAAACATGCTACTCTACATGTAGATATTAAAGTACTTACTCAAAAGCTATTATATTTACAAATATCAAAAAACCCATAGGTTGCATTTATGTTTGACTATATTTCAATTAATTCACGCTTAATTTTAAATTTCACTTTATATTTTAGATCATTTTTAAAAAGGGACCGTAAAAATAGATTTTCCGGTTTATGAACCGTACCCTTTGAAAACGGAAAATTTTCCAAAAAGAAAAAAATTTGCCCAAAGTACTTTTCCAGTCGGTTTAAAAAAACATTAATTACAGCTAAAATATGCAAAAAAAATGTGTTAATAAAACAAATTCTAACTAATATAGAAATAAATTAGGTTGTCTTAGGCGGGGGCAATCGCCATTGTTTTTCCAGAGAACTTCAAAAATAAGAGGCACATTCTGGTGTATTACACACCTACATGTAATTCTTTTATGTCAACTTAAAGAAAATTTGCCCTAGACTCTAGAGAAATGAATTAGTCGGATAAAATGTTTTGGAGTCAGCCGCGGCTTGTGCCGGTGGCGAGCTGAAGACGCACATTATAAATACCGGTACAAACCTTATTCTCTTTTAAAACTCGTTACATCCTAGAACTCATAGATCACTTGAAAGGGATAACAAATATATTTATAGGCCAAAGTGAAGCATGCATCCATGTATACAGGACGTGGTTCCATTATACAAATAAACAATTAAGGTTACCATTCAAACAAAGTAAAAAGTTTTGTATTTATTTTTTTTTCGTGTAAAACAAAAATTGCAGTTTTTTCTTTGAGTGTAATAGTACTGCATTACTGTCATTCGGGTTTTGTCGCTTCTTGTTGATATATTTTCTTTGGTAGAGGGGTACATACAGTGGCACGCACTTCCTTTAATTTTTTTATTGATATTGATTCCCAAAATGAGGCACTGCACTAATTGGTCATTAGCTTACTATTTTACTTGCTTTTTATTGATGTCTTCTTCGACACGATGGTTGTTGTTACGAACATATTATTGATTTAGCCGGGCTTTGACGTTTTCTATTCGTTGATTGTTTATGTCAAACAAATTATTACGGAGCTTTTTACTAAATAAATTACCGTTTTTGCAACTAAATCAATATTTGCGCACATTTTAATATAATTTTGGATCCTCTTTTATGTTTCGGATCTTTATTTATTAGGTAAGTACCTACTTGATCTCTCCTTTAAAAGGTCTTGGTGTTTTATCCTTCGAACATTAAACCCCGAGCGGCACACTGCGTGTACAAAGTGACACACTAATTTTTTAAGGCTTCTTTACTTAGATTTTGCCCCAAAATTTGGTTTACCATAGCTATGACGAGGTGCCACTTTAATACAATATTAACTATAGGTATCACTCTTAACTTTATTAACAAATTATTAAGAAAAATACAAGTACTTACCTAACGAGTGCCTTTCGTGCCATTGTTGCTCCCGGACATTTTTCGACAAACCGCAAATGTTTTACGTGAATTATTTCCCACTTTTGACAGAAAAAACAATTTTATACGACAAACGTAAAACACCGCAAAGTGTAAATATGGCGTCAACCCACACAGCACAACTGTGTGCCTATGTGACAAAACACATGTATGCGCACTTGAAAGTTTGCGTCTGCGAATTCAAATTTGCCATTGTCTCCACAGCAAGCACTTGTTAAACATGTATTTATGCTCTAACATATTTGATCTAGCTATCCCTGTTGTTGCAGTGAAGCCAGGTCAATCTGGTTTTGACCCTAAAGATGTCGGCTTATGCCGATCAAACATGTAGGTCCTAATAAAGAATTTAGACGGCTGTGCCTGAAGGGGAGAAAACTAGAGATATCACAAAAAAATTACCCCAAAGTTAAATTCACCCCGTCTGGGAAAACACACGTTTATTGAACTAAAAACAAAGGAAAAAATCGGCAACACGCTAGAAGCTTACCTTCAGCAACCAGTTTCACTCGCGGCGCCGCGTACTTTCTTGTGGCTGGAATTTTGGTCTTAATCTTAAAACACGTGTGACTTCTTTCAGTGTCTTGTCGGAAGTGGTTCTTCATTCCCCTGTCAAGTACACGCTTCAAACTCCCAGCGTGTGCAAAGCGCGCATGATTTTTGCCAAAATGATCAGGTGATCAAAAAGAAAATAACTTTCAACAAAGAGAGAAATTATCACCTGATCGGAATTTTTCCCAAACAAGGAGTTTGTTTTTTGAAGGTTTGGCCCAAAAATATCAAAACAAAATTTAAGGTTAGGTTTTCCCAAAACTTCAAATAAAAACAAAAATAACTGGCAGCATTAAACAGAATGTTATTACCAAATTTTTTATTTTTTTTATTTTACTTAAAAAAGTAATAGTTTTTTTTAAAAAAGGTCATAAAATCATACAATTTAAAGAAATTGGTCAATAAATTATTTTAAAAAATGCGCCTTTAGTTTATGGATATATAAATACAATAAAAACATACAAAAAATATACAGGATATTTCAAGTTAAGTGTCCTACATGGCTTATTAAAAATAGAAAAAAGTTTAAATTGGCAAACTAGTAGATGTTTTGACGCTCTTTAAGATGCTTAAATCAAAAAAAAAATCGAACATCGCGTTTTTGAGTTTTTTCAAAAAACATAAAACAAATTTTATTTGAATTTAAAATTTTATATTTTTTTCTGATTAGTCTTTCAATTCTAAACAAAAACTATTTTTTTTGTGTTTATGAAAAAACTCGAAAACTCCAAAAAGCGATGCTCTATTTTTTTTTTATTTAAGTTAAAGAGCATCAAAAATACTAGTTTGCCAATTTAAACTTTTTTCTAACTATATTAACAAAAAAGTTAGCAATGGTAGTGGTGGACACTTAACTTGAAACATCCTGTATATAAATACAGGGTGTCCCATTAAGGATGGCAGCAGGATTTATTTTAGAAGCTAAATTAAACTGTTTGTACAACAACAAAAAATTGTACTTTACAGTGTTTTTTTTTACTTAAATATGTAGATTTTTTACTTTTACTGTTTGATGTAACGATACTACTACTATGCTGAAACTTACATAACAGCTTTTTCAGACTTGTCCCACCAAGCCTCCATATGAGGTATTTTCTCTTCAATTGAGATATGAGGGTCCATCTCTATAGGATAATACTCCTCTACTAGGGCTGCTGTTATTGTTAGGTTCTCTTCAGTTGTTGATGGACATTTGGAAAAGATTGCTAAAATTTGTCAAAAATGTTATTTAGTATAAGATAATAAATGGATCCAGACAGGACAGATCTGATACCACTCTAGCGAGCCTATTAGCACACTTCAAGTGAAGGCATAATATATCAGCCTTAAAAACAGTTTTTTGTAAATATTTCAGAAACTAAAGCTCTTACAAATTATAAAGAAAAATGTAGTCTATATTCAGAAACCTGCATTATGGTACAACACTCCATTAAAAAGTTAGCATTTTTAAAATTTTTGAATTGTCAAAAAACTGTCATTAGCACTAATGGATTTTGACCAAGCTCATAAGAGTGTTGAAGTGAATTTTACCTGAAAATTTTATGAAAATCGGTTTAACGGTTTAGGAGCTATCATGTTACAAACAAAAATAATATACACACCCACACAGACAGACATCACAACAATAGTTTGGGTGTTAACTCAAAAAAAAATCCTCAAAACTAATACCTTCTCTAGCCATTGCTATGCAGGCTAGGAAGGTAAAAATATAATTAACACCTACCAAAACTGCTTAAATGGGGGACATCATTTTCATGCTGTTTAGTTATTGTTCTGTCAAAATCTGATACAACCTGGAGTTTGTTTGTGCCCCCTTGAACCATGCTGTTAAGTTTAGCATTCAGCTTTTCTTTGTTTTTAATGTGCACATGAGGTTTTGATAGTAATGGAATATCTTGTATTATGTTTTTCATAATTATTTCTATTTCAGTTTCTCCTAAAATGAAATAAATACCAATCAAAATAGGTTCTAATTACATATCAAGGAGTGTCACTGCTTGAAATATGTGTACAACGTATGTTTTTAGCACTGAGCAGTACTTCTCAGAACAGCTAATAAATGTAAAGCCCTTTTAGAAATTTAAAAAGGCTAAATAGCAAGGGGTGTTTAGCTGAACCAAATTTGTACACCATCCTACAGGACTTTAAAATAAAATCTTGGTCCTGTAGTGTATTTTAGAGTCCTGTAGACAAAATTTGTACACCTATATTCTAAATTTTACGCATTTGTAATGATGAGAAAAAAACGTATGGCATAGATATTTTCAATACAGTGAAACCTCTCCTTGCGGACACCTCTATTAAGCGGACACTCCCTTTAGGCAGACAAATTTTTTGAAACCAAGCTTTTCCCTATTTCTTTACATGTGAAATTCACTCCTATAACCGGACACTCTAATAACCAGACGCGGACAATTTTTTTTGGTTAAAAAATTCTGAAACCTCCCTTAACCGGACGCGAACTTCTGACAACGGGACAGAGCGCTGCGCGACATGAGCATAATTATTATGTAGTATGTTGGCAACAACGCACTCTGCTGCCGGGGAATTACCTCTTTCCGTTTAAATGCGGAGACCAAACACTTCTGTCGTATTTACAACATATTTTATTCGGCTGTGTTTTATTTTTATTGTTCAATTGGGTAGTAATAGATAGATCTCTTTGAAATGATGCCTAGTAAAAACTTCTTAGTTTACGTGAAAAAATGAAAGTTGTTAACGTTTCGGAGAAAGAACAACTATCAGAACGAAAGATCGCTGAAAAATTTAATATCGGAAAAACTCAAGCAGTGGAAATTGTTAATAATTATATATATTAAAATTTTGCAGTTGCCTTTCATAAGCGGACACCTCCAGTAAGCGGACAAAATATTTTCAATAGGTTTCACTGTATATATTAAATCATGTCTTGTTCTAGATGTAAAGAACCTTTAAATGATAAGGAGCTAAAATACAAAATCATTTGTGATTTCTGTAAGTGCATTTACTGTCTTAACTGTTCAAAGTTTACTGTTTCGGAAGGACAGGTCACTCAAATGAAAGCTAGAACAATGCTTTTTGCTTGCTGCAATTGCATTGATTCGGTGCTAGATGTGAATAAAGCCAACGCTGATAATAACTACGGAACTGCTTGTGATCATAGGGACTCTGTCTCCAGTGATATGATGAAGGATTTTCTTGAGCATATGAAGTCAGACATTATTAACAAAATATCTTTGGAATGTGATGCCTTGAAGGTGGGTTTAAGAAGTGAGCTAAAACCGATAAATGCTCATGCTAATTCTGATGTAGCTGATATGCAAGATGTGTTAGCTAGGTTGGATATGCTTGAGAGATCTAATAAAAACTTGCTTAAAAAGGTTTCTACATTGGAGGATGAGATTAAAATCCTAAAAAAGTCAAACACATCAAACGCATCGAAAAATTTGTCATCTGAGGTAGTGAATACACAAAAACAAACACCTCGGCCAAACGAACATATACAGAGCGTTAATAACACCAAAACCAACGGAAAAGTGGTAGGAAAACCGCCCTCTTTAGTCTCCAGCACTGCTCAAAATGCGTTAATAGTGGGTACTGCCTCCAATGCCAGTTCATTTTCTGCTGCAGAGCGGAGGCAATGGATTTATATTGGGAGGTGCAATCCATCCACTACTGAAAAAGATATTACTGATTATATGGCTGATAGTCGTGGCCAAAAGGAACTGCTGTCAAGGAATTTCTTCCTAGAAGGCAACCTAAGGGGACAAATTTTCGGCACTCCAATCAAATAGTGCAAAGTTAAGGGACGGTGTTACTTTATTTTACCAAAATGTCTGTGGTTTAAAAACCAAACTAAAAGAATTTCTTTGTTCTGTGATATCTGAATCTTATAGTATAATTACTATAACTGAAACGGGGTTGGATCCTGATATTAATGACTTGGAGCTATTTCCTAGTGACTACTTAGTGTACCGTACCGATCGCAATTCTGACAACAGTTCTAAGAAAACCAGAGGCGGAGTGCTCATTGCGGTGCGACGCGAGTTTAAATCTAAAATAGTTGCAATAAATAACCCCGGATTGGAAGAGGTTTGGGTAGCTCTGCTTGTGGATAAGTCTTATTATTGCATTGGTACAGTATACATTCCTCCTGGTATGGATACATCTGTGTATAGAGCCCACATTGAATCTGTAGAGAAGGCATGTAATCAGTTTAATAACATTTTGGTTATAGGCGACTATAACCTACCAAAGTTAGAGTGGTGCACATCTGAGGAGTACATCGGGTTACTTCCAGGCAATGTTATTAGTAGTTCTGAGACAACAGTGTGTGACAGTATGGCATATTATGGTCTTGCTCAGTACAATGATGTGAAAAATATTAACAATAGAACTTTGGATCTTTGTTTTTCTGATTTAGAAGTTCAATCAGTTGGTAGAACTTTAGGATTAGTCGAACCGGATGTGCATCATCCTCCACTTGAAATCATTATTTCCGCAGATTTTAGTAAAGGCTTATGATTTTAAAAACGCAAATTACTACAGACTGAACCAATATTTTTTATCTATCGACTGGTATTCTCTTTTAGTGGGAGATGTCGATACTTTGGTTGAAAGGTTTTATTATATTATCTTTGAAGCTTTTGAAAAACATGTACCTGTAAAACACAAAACTGTAAGTAATTTTCCTGCCTGGTTTTCTAAAGAATTAAAAAATCTTATTTTTAGCAAAAAACAAGCTCATAAAAAATTTAAGCAGACCAAAAGGCAAGAAGATTACGAAATGTTTTCTAATATAAGAGAGCAATGCAAACTTTAACTAAAATTGATTATAACAAATTTATTGAAAAATCAGAAAACTCTATTAACAGCAATCCTAAAAATTTGTGGAATTTCATTAAAACTAAAAAAGGTCAAAGTGATTGTCTCAAGATTATGAAGTTTGGTGACAGAGTTGCAGAACATGGACACGACATTTCCAATTTATTTGCTGATATCTTTTCATCTGTTTATACTTCTGACTCACAAAATTTTTATGACTCGGAATCAATTCCAGAGTTTGATCAGGATTATTCAGATATGTATCTCAGTGCACCTGAAATAGAGAAAGAATTGAATGGGCTTGATGTTTCAAAACCTGTAGGCCCAGACGGAGTTCCTCCATCTGTCTTAAAATACTGTGCTGAATCTCTTTATTTACCACTTAGCATAATGTTCAATAAATCTCTCAAAATCGGTGAATTTCCAGCTCTGTGGAAAAAATCATTTGTTGTACCAATTTTTAAATCTGGGGACAAAGGAATTGACAATAATTATCGTCCTATTAGTATTCTTTCGGCTCTTCCTAAATTATTTGAACATTGTGTTGAGGTAAAACTTAAGGGATTTTTCGAGAAAATTACAACATCAAAACAACATGGTTTCTCTTCTGGTCGTTCTGTTGACACAAATCTCTTCTTGTATACAAACTTTATCTCTACTGCAATGGTCGAAGGTGCTGAGGTCCATACTATTTACATGGACTTCAGCAAAGCCTTTGATAGAGTGAACCATGGTGAAAAAAGTATGGTATCACTGGTCCATTATGGAAATGGATAAAATCTTATTTATCAAGTCGGTCACAGCAAGTAAAGGTTGAAGGCTATCTGTCCAATATTTTCACATCGGGGGTTCCTCAGGGATCACATTTGGGCCCTCCTTTGTTTAATATCTTTATAAATGACATCTGTTCTTTTTTGGAGGTTGCATACCTATTATTTGCTGATGACTTGAAGATATATGCCAGAATTACCTCACAGCTGGACCAAATTAGAATCCAAAATGATTTAGATAAAATTGATAGGTGGCCAAAGAATTCCAGTCCCTCCAAGTTCAACCATCTAAGGCCTATAAGCATACTCCCTACACTTTCCAAGATTTTAGAAAAAGTTCTTCAGGATCAGATTACAAAATGTATTTTTCAACATAATATTATCCCTTCAACTCAATCCGATTTTTGAAAATCTCATAGAACCACTACTGCTCTTACTGATATAGTAGATGATTGTCTTCAGGGATTTGATAAAAATCACATAACTTGTCTTACTCTCTTAGATTTTAGTAAAGCTTTCAACATGATAGATCATAAAGTCTTTTTACAGAAACTTAAATACTTTGGATTTCAATCTGAATCAATGAAATTAATAAGTAGCTACTTAGCTCCTCGCTTTCAAAGAATCATCTATGATGCAAAATTTTCAAACATGCTACCTATTGCTCAAGGTGTTCCTCAAGGTTCCATATTAGGCCCCATCTTTTTTTCAATTTACATCTCTGATTTCTTCAGCTATGTACGAGACTCTAAACTACATCATTATTGCGATGACACACAAGTTTATTTAGTTTTCCCATTTGAATCTGCATTTCCTCTAGTCGAAAATAAAATAAATCATGATCTTCATATGCTTTCTGAAATCTCTAATGCTCATAATCTTAAAATAAATCCTAATAACTCCCAGGTAATTTTCTTTGGAAATTCACAAAAAAGAGAAATTGCATCTCAAAATATCTCTGTCCGCATTTCTGGTATTGACATTCCTGTTTCCACAGAAGTAAAAAATCTAGGTCTTTGGATTGATTTAGACCTACGCTTTACAAAGCATGTAAATATTCTATGTCAACAGTCATATAACATTCTAAGGCAACTATATCCACACAGAGATATAATGAATCCTGACCTGAAACTTGCATTGTGTGAATCCTTAAGAATATCTCGTATTTCTTACTGTGATACAGTTTATGGTCCCTGCCTGTCTAAACTTGATGAAAATCGACTACAACAAATTCAAAATTCTTGCTTTAGATTTGCTTTTGGAATAAGAAAATTTGATCGGATTACTTACAAGATTCGTGAGCATAAAAGGTTAAAACTGAATGAACTTAGAGAAATGCATGGTATGGTTCTAGTCCATAAAATTCTGCTAGCAAATGAACCTAGTTATTTGTGCAAAAGACTTAATTTTCTAGGAAATAGACATCACAGAACTAGAAATACTAGGACACTGATCATCCCACAACAACTTTCCAACTATCTTTTTCATATTTTGCTGCTAAAATTTACAATAAGGTACCTTCTGAATTTCAGTGCTACAGTATATTAAATTTTAAAAAATGTTTAAAAGAATTCAAGATTTTACAATTATGTTCAGTTTAAAGATAATGATCTTGCTACCTAAATAGATAATATATTCCAATTTCCCTTTTATTTTTAATCTTTACTTTATTTAAATTTCTTTTTGTCATGTTATGTGATTCTTACTAAATGATTGGGCAGTTGGTTGGTATATCAATTTTAAGATATGTATAGATGTTATTTTTTTTTATCTTGTTTGAAAATAGTTATAGGTATGGTAAATCGCATAGTGACTAAAGTGAATTTTTTAGTTTATTTTCTTTGGTTAGGTTGAAAAACGCTCTAGGAGCGACATCTCGCCATTTTATCAAGCCATTTTTTTTTTGTATTTTGCTTAAGAATAAGCTCTTATTTTTGTAAAGCTTGCTAAATAAAGATGTTATTTATTTATTTATTTATTTAGGTGGTGTACTCTAAATGGTATGACACTGAACACTGCAAAGTGTCAAGTTATGTGATTTAGTAGACTAAGAAATAATTTCCTTCTTACCTACATGTTGGGTGGTAAAGTATTAAAAGAAATATCTGTTGTGAGGGATCTTGGAGTATATCTTGATTCAAAATTAACATTTTCTGAACATTATGAAAAGATCATAGGCCGGGCAAATAAAATGTTGGGTTTCATAAAGAGATCTTGCCAGGATTTTACAAATGTCAATACACTAAAACTATTATTTATAAGTTTTGTAAGATCAATTCTTGAGTTTTCATCATATGGTCATCATTCTTTAATATTTACATAGATCGACTTGAGAGTATCCAGTGTAAATTTATTAAATTTGCATGTTATAAACTTAGTAGGAATGGCATTTTTCTCTCAGTGGAGGATACATATAAGTATGTGCAATTAAATGTTCTGAAGGACAGGAGGGAGTATTATGACATATGTTTTGCTTTTAATATTATTAATAATTTTATATGTAGTTCAGAATGTCTTTCCATCTTACAATTTCATGTTCCAGGTTACATAACTCGTAATACTCCACTGCTACATGTCCCACATTGTTGTACTTATTATGTTATGTTTAATCCAGTTAATAGAATTAGCAGAAATGTTAACAAATTTTGTAGTCAACTTGATTTCTTTACCATTTCAAAAGATAGGTTCAAGACTTCTGCCAAGAAGGTAATTCTAGGTTAAGAAATTTTTGTACTTATCTAATTCTTGTAAATGTGAATATGTAAATAAATAAAATAAAATATTGATGTTGGGCTCAATTTTGTTGCATCTGTGGCTCGCTGTCTCACATTCTCAAATTGAAGTGTGATTCCATTTTGGACTTGTCCCCTTTCCAGTTGAAAAAAAGCCAATATATTTAAAATTATCAGCTGTGATTGTTTATTATACCTATTATATTTGTTTCTCAGCATTTTACAAATTTTTTAAATAATTTCTGACAAGTTGACAAACTCATGTTTGTCATTGACAGTGACAGATACTTCACACAACCAATTACCTACCTCCTACCTATTTAAAAATGAATTAATCATAGACACTACTTTTTTTAAAAAGTCTATTGTCACAGCTGTTGATACTAAACAAAGATAAACAAAAATGATGTAATTACAAATGCATATAATTCAAACTATACTGTGGGCAGCTGATCACCCCTCGCAAAATAGCTTTTACTTTACTTTTAACTTACTCAATACAAAATATAACAATTTATAAATTCCAACTAATAATTTATTTAAAAAATGTTGGGTGTTCACAATACATGTGAAAACTTTATTTTTAGCAATGGGCACTTTATTTTCAGCCGAGGGGTGACCAGCTAACCCCAAAATGTGTACGCCGATTGTGAAAATCCACAATCTTTTGCTAAGATTGTGAGGGATTTAGTAAAGATTGTGAGGGATTGTTAAGGATTGTGGTAAGATTGTGAGAGATTGTGGGTGATTGGGAGGGATTGTGTAAAGATTGTGAAGGATTGTGAACAGATTGTGAGAAATGTGTACACCGATTGTGAGAGCTGTTCACCCCTCGTTTTCAGCAATGTGCACTTTATTTTTAGCAATGTGCAGTCTCTTTCAGAGTACAAGCATCACTCGGCATACATACAGGGTCCCTGGCTTTAACTATAACACAACAAACCATAAAAAATCTAGTAAAATGGAGATTAACTTAACCACTCAAAACATCTAATATAAATAAACATGCAGTTACCTTGTTGTTATCACAGATTGGTTATATAAGATTAGAAAACTTAATACAATAATATTTTTAAGTTTTTACAAAAAAAATCGAAAATTTTGGGGTTAGGAATCAAATTGGGGGGTCACAAGAGGCTTTTCACAGATTAGAAGCCTTTTTCCTCGAGGTTACTAGTCACTCATTTAAGTTACTCGAAATGACGTCACGGTTACTCAACCGCTGTATGACGTCAGACAGTCAGCTGTGGATGACATTTCCAATTGTTTGTTTTTGTTTTTACCAGGAGCTTCCGAAATGCAGAAAATTAACCAATTAAACGAACTTACCTAAGTGAAGTTCAATTGTGATTATATTGCGGTGCCTCATTCGAAGAGATCACTATGGAATGTGTAATTGTTCCAATTACAATTATATATTACTTGTAGAAGACATCCTATGTGTACGTCTTGCCCACACTGTATAAAGAGAAGCTTTCACAATACACTAAACAAAAAAAGGTGCGATACAACTACCACATCTTAACTACTTCTCCGTCTTCTACTGGTTCTGTGCACCTAACCTTCATTACTTCAAAGATTCAAAAAAGTGGCGCCTGTAACATTGGGTGGGGAATTATTTTAAAGACTATCGTCGTTGGGATCCTGCTTGTCTGATGAAAACTGCTTTGTTCAGCGGGCCAACGACGATATAGGGCGGGAGTGATCTCTTCGAATGAGGCACCGCAATATAATCACAATTGAACTTCACTTAGGTAAGTTCGTTTAATTGGTTAATTATATTGCGGTGCCTCATTCTCGAGATCACTATGGAATGTGTAATTGTTCCAATTACAATTATATATTACTTGTAGATGTTTAAAGACATACAGGTGCACTTTTGTTGACATATGTTTTTGTTTTTTTTTTTTTTTTGTTTTGTTTTATTAAGAAACATTATTTTTTTTTTAAAAAAAACAAACTGTTTACCCACTGGTAAAATGTGATGCTTATTTTAAGCTACAAAACTGAATGTAGAAACCAAAAATGCACTAATACTTAACTATACATATAAAAATATTCAAAGTTAACATGTGCACTAAACACTGAGAATTGCCCCAACGTAGTCCTCTATTTTATTTACTGGGCAATTATAGTATTTTGCAAATGTTTCTGAGTTTGTACTCCAACCTGCGGCTCGTCTTATGGTATCCAGAGATAGGCCATATCTGGCTGCCGCGGATGTAGAGGCGTGTTTAGCTGAATATCCCGAAAATATATTTATGTCTATTTCAGCCTCTCCTATGGTCTTCTTTACCCAATGACTTATTGTTTGGGATGACGCTGTCATATAAGGTTTTTTGGTAGTAATAAAGAGGAACTCCTGTCCTGTTGAGCGGATATCAGCTGTTCTCTCAATATAGTCGATTACCGTAGAGGCTACACATATTTTAGGATCTTCTTGGAAGAAGGGTAGCTTAAGACATGGTTGCAGAGATTTATTTGATGTTGTTTTTAAATGATCTGGTATAAATATTTGTACTTGGTCTGGTAAAACTATAACATTCTCCACTCTGATTCTGTTAAGGGTTTGGAGTCTCTGAGCTGAAACTAACAATAAAAGTGTCGCTAATTTTTTCGTGAGTTGAGCTAGGTTAAGGTTGCCATTGCTTGGCATTGATCTAAAAAGTTTTAGTACCAGCTGCATATCCCATGTAACATTATACTTTCTTTGAGGAGGTCGAAGTCTAAAGAAGCCCCGAAGCACTCGAGACTCTGGGATCCCTACCAATATCTTGGGACAAAATTAACGATAGGGCCGATCTATGGGTGTTTAGGGTGCTATAAGATTTAGGACCATTAGAATTATATAACCCTTGAAGAAATTTGATGACCTCTTTCGCTCCAGCCTTGTAAGGATCGATAGAGTATTTTAAGCAGAATGCCCACCAGCATTTGAATGTGCATTCATACTGTTTCAAAGTGGATGCTGCAATTGACTCTATGGCAGTATCGATACTACATTCCGGGATCCCCTTTATTTGAAACGCCTTCCACACAACTTGGCGGCCGCCAGGGTAATTATTTGAGGAGGCTGGATATGAGAATGTAATCTAGAATTAAGAAAAAATAAATTTGAAGTGGAGTGAAAGAAAACTATCTCTCCAACAACCAAAGATCTAAACAATGGATACCAGGGCTGTGTTGGCCAATCAGGTACCACCATAATTCCTGTTGCCTGATCCGCTATAATCTTGTTCAGGGCCCTTAGAATTATGCTGAAAGGAGGGAAAGCGTAGAAAAACCAGTTTTTCCAAGATATAGTAAACGCATCTATTGACCAGGCCTCTGGATCAGGTAACCATGAGACAAATCTATCGCATTTTTTATTCTGGTACGACGCAAACAAATCTATCTCTGGTCTGCCAAATGCTTTCACAATTCTGTTAAAATCCGAATTAGTCAGGGTCCATTCTGTTTCTGAAGGAAGAAGCCTGGATTGAGCATCAGCCACATTATTTTCCTTAGAGCTTATGTATGAAGCTTGAAGCCACAAATTTCGGGACTCGCACCATTGCCATATTTTTCGCGCTAATTCAGTTTCTTAAACTTTACGCTACCCATGCGGTTTATGTAACTTATGGCAGTAGTGTTGTCAACCTTTAAAAGAATTGATTTAGAGTCCAAATCGAATGCAAAACATTTTAAAGCATAGAAGGCTGCTTTAAGTTCCAAGAAATTAATGTGGCTGGTTCTCTCGCTTTCTGACCACCACCCATGAGTTTTTTGAGATTTACAAGATGCTCCCCAACCTGTTGAGCTAGCATCAGTGTAGATACACAACTCAAAGACATCACTTCTTATTTCGTTTTTAGCGTTAAAAATGTTTGTTTCCCACCAATGTAAATCTTTTTTAACTTCATTTGAAAAACACATTTTTGCATTAAAATCCTGGTTGTTTTTTAAAAGAGCCAGATATTTCGCTCTTTCCAGGCTTTTAGTATACAACCAGCCATATCTTGCAGCGGGACAGGCTGCCACCAAAAGTCCTACTAACTCGGCAAACTCTCTGATACTCGATTCACTTAAGGGCAAAAAAATTTTTGACAGCCTTTAAGACTTTACTTTTCTTGTCTGTAGGTAGATGTAATTCCATGTTCTGGCTGTCCAAAATAAACCCTAAAAAGCGACATTGCAGGCTTGGCTGTGTAAAACTTTCTTAAAATTAATTGTAAAGCCTAGTGACTGCAGAAGTTCTATTGTCATTTTTACGTTATTTTCACATTCTAAAGCTGAGTTAGCAAACAATAACCAGTCATCTAGGTAAAAAACGCATAAAATGCCCTTTTGCCGAAGAAATTTTGCAACTGGCTTAAGTAATTTAGTAAAAACGTATGGAGCCAAGGACAAACCAAACGGTAAGCAGCAAAACTGATAAATATTTTTGTTAAATATTAAACGCAAAAATTTGCGATAAGACTTATGAATAGGCACTGCGTAATACGCGTCTTTTAGGTCGATTGTGGCCATGTAACTGCCCTTTGAAATCAGTTTTAAGGCTGTACGAATGTCTTCCAACTTAAAGTGGGGAGGACATAGAAATTCATTAAGTGCTTTTAGGTTTAAAATAAATCTCTTCGATTTTCCGTCACTTTTAGTGGCCAGGAAATATGAAGAAATAAACTGACCATTACTGGTAGTACATCTCTCCAATACCCCGAGCTTAAGAAGTCCAGATATACTCGTTTTAATTTCTTGAGTGTTAGTATGAACCTGATTTCTTGTAACAAATGCTTGTTTCGGCATTTCTACAAAAGGAATTTTGTAGCCGGAAACCCAATTTAAAATAATTTTATTATCTGTTAGTTTCCTCCAGTTTGGTAGGAAATTTACATAAATTACCTCCAGGTCCTTTTTTCAGTCCTCCTGTAGAACCTCTTGGGAGGGGCACGCCCTTCCTGCAGAGGTCCCCTCTGATACCTCTGCCGGCTCCTGTAGTTTAAAGTTTGGTTGGGATTGTAGCTGTTAAGTTTTTTAGGTTTATGTATTGCTTTTTTAGTAATCCCAGAGGTACTAGGGTTTGAATTAGAGTTCATTGGCTTAAGCTCATTGCTGACTCTCTCAATCGCCCTGGCAGTTTTAATAAGCTCTCCCAGATTTGCTCCAAATAACAATTCTGTTACTGGAATACATGGGCTTTGAAAAGCTAGTTCTTTTATTATTTTACTGGCCTTTGAAGATCCCGCAATCAAAGTCCTTCTGGATAGTGATAACCTGTTATGCAGGTCACAGTGACCTTAGATTTGGTTTCTGATTTTGACAGGTCACCTGTTAGGACAATATTTAAACTGCAAGCTAAAGCAGAGATTCCTTTTGCCAACTGGGATTGTCGGTTGATCTGGATCATTTTTAATGCATTCCGGAAATGCAGAATTAATTTCTGGTTTTAATTTAGGAGGGTTAAGTTGGGGAAGATTGTCTGGAATTTGGTGTTTATCAAGAAGGGGCAATCTTTCTTCCTTACCAAGGCCACTCTCTATTATGGGTTTCCATTGCTTTTGCAAAACCGAGTGGACTTTAAATACCTTTTCATCTTTTGCCTTTTCACCTAGGCATAATAAAGTTGCCTCATCTAGCTCCTCTTCATGGTCAAGGTCAATGTGTCAGACAGCACTATAATATTAGAGTTCCGTGTAGAGCCACTCTCTGGAGTGCCCTCTTTCCGGGGTGTGTAAGTACCAGACTCAAGTTCACTTTCGCTATCAATGTAAGCCTTAGGATCGTGGGCCTGTAGCCTTGCTTGATCACCAGGATCCCCTGCCCGTAGCTTTTGTGAGGGTCCTGGTTCAGCTTTTTTGACAAATGGTGGAGCCCTTAGCTTCCCACTAGATGTACTGTCTTCCTTCATACTTAATGAAGGCGAGGAATGACGCCTATGCAATTTTTTCCTCCTGGATCGAGATCTCCGAGGGGGGCTATACATGCTTGAAGCATCCTCTAAAGATCGAATTTTCTTTTTGAGGTAAGCGATCTCCGCGTCCATTTCTCGTTTTTGAGACTGAGAAAAGTGACTAAGTCTTGAGAGCCTGGATCGAGACCTGGATCTCGACCTAGAGCTAGATTTACTTGATCTTGGCCTTCGCCTACTCTTACCCATCTTCTTACGCCTAAAAAACAAAAAGAAAAAATTAATTTTCCGTAAGAACACAAATAAACGTGTAAAGCAAGACACACACAAAAGACGTAATGAAGGTTAGGTGCACAGAACCAGTAGAAGACGGAGAAGTAGTTAAGATGTGGTAGTTGTATCGCACCTTTTTTTGTTTAGTGTATTGTGAAAGCTTCTCTTTATACAGTGTGGGCAAGACGTACACATAGGATGTCTTCTACAAGTAATATATAATTGTAATTGGAACAATTACACATTCCATAGTGATCTCGAGAATGAGGCACCGCAATATAATAATTCATTGTTTCCACCAATGCATGCCCACCCACGGATATTAGAACAATAACGGATTGGATTTCACAACCAACCAAAATAGAAAAAGTGGGGACGCCATGCGTTTGACATATCGAAAGCAAGTGGCTACTAAAAGTTGGGCACTGTGTTCTGTGGGTCATGGCACCCTGCCGGCAGCCCAAACCAAACTCTTTTATACTTTGATTTTATCATGGCGCACGATGTCTTGTTTTTGTTGGGTTTTTTGAATTTTTGTCGAAAAGAAAACCGTGTTTGATATATTTACAGACTTCTATTTTATGAATACAGTAGATATAATTATAATCTATAAGTTTTGTGTGTTTGTTAAGGATTTTTGGAGCAGAATCCCACCGGACACTGGGATTAGTAAAGGTAAAATGTATTTGGGGTTGATGTGATTTTCTGTGGTCTTACATTAAAATTTTTAGGAACCAATGTAAAGCAGTTGGAAATTTGAGATATGTTTAAACCCAACTTTTATCTTCAAACATCATAAAGGTACAGGATGTACCTCACAATGAATTATTCTACTTGTATGTTCGTTTACATATTTACAGGAACAAAAATATATGGCTTGGTAAGACAGTTTATTACTTATACCAAATTCTTTTGTGAAAGTAAGTGACAAACACTGTTTTGGTGCTGTTAAAAATTGGGTCAGTGCAGTTTCGATCAAGGGGGAAACAACTGTTTACCTTGCATTAACAATATATATTAGCATGGCATTACAGTAATTTGTGTGAATTTCTTGGCATTATTCAAATATTTACACGGCATTACTTGCAACATATGTAGAAATTTTGGGTCAGTTGTTACCCCCTTCATTTCAATAATTTAATAAAGTGCACTGGACTGTCCCAAGAAAATCATGGTATTATGATTCAACAATTCACTTGTTCGTTTGGTGTTCCATTTCAGTTTGGAAGGTTTTTTATAGTGGTCATAAAGAGTGCTTAGAGAAAGTGCAGAGAAAATTTTTAAGAAGAGTGGGAGAGGATGGTTATTTCTTGCTATAAAGAAATTAACTAGTGAGATATTGAAATTTTATTTATTTAATGTATCAACAGCATACAAGTGAATAAAAGATACAGATTTATATTATCTAACCTAATAACTACCTACTAGACTAACTTGCAAGGGTCCTATATATAGGTATATATGAATAAATAAATAAATAAGTTATAAGTTGTGATAAAAAGTGATATTCCGATTGTGTGAATTATGATAACTTGCACTTTAGTAATTTTATTTATAAAATGGCATTATTATAAAAAAAATTTGATGTGACAATAGTGTTAGTACGTACTATTTGATTTGTAACTGCTATATGCATTAATAAAGATTCTGATTTTGATTTGATAGACCAAGTATACCTACTAAATATCTATGTCATCCTTGTTTGAAAATTACTTGCTCTATGCCTTAATAAACATTTTGCATTGAGTAAATGGACAATGAAAAATTTATACCATGATCTTTTCCTTATGTCAATTAGTGTGTTTTTCCTTGGGACAGCCACACTGGTGCAACATGAATTTTTCTGATACTTAGAAGTGTTTGGTTCAACAGTGATTTTTTCTAAAACAGTTAGAGATATATTGCAAAAAACAAAAAAAATTTCAAATGAAACAGCTATTTTATTTCTTGTTTTAAAATCTACCAGTGGCTTACAACAAAAAAAAATCAGGGGGAAAAGGCAACAAGACCCCTAAAAAAGAATCACTCTGTAGATTTTTACTATTAGTTGGCATGTCTAATAGTGTAGTGAGTGCCTATAGCTAAATATATGTGCCAAATTTGAGCTAAATATCTGAAAAACTGGACTAGCTATAGACAAAAAACTACAAAAAAAATTACACCCTGTATCTCAAAACAAGGGGTTTGAGGACCTATATTTATATGAAAATTTTGTCTTAGAATCACTCAGAGAATTCAACACTAAAATTATGTTAATGAATTTTTAAACTCCCTGTATATAGTTGGTCAATGAAAAAGTTCACAAAAAATAAACATGATTTATTTCAGACTTGCCAAATGTTTGTTTTTTTTGACCATGAACCCATAATGCCTCCATTTAGAAATTTTTTTCAAAAATATCAAAAATGACTTTTTTGCAAAAAATCAATTTTTTTTCCAAAATTCAAAAAAAAAGGGATGAAAATATAATAGGTCATGTGACACATCGTTGGAAAGGTATTTAAATTGCCTTTAGAGCTATATCTTATCAATCTGCGATAAGTTGTCCTCAAGATATGTTAATTTTTGTGAAGCTGTGTTGAACCAAAATGGGTCAATTTTTCGATTTTTGAAAATTAATTAAAAAAAACAACTGATCAGAAAAAAAATATTTTGGATATTTTATCCCACCCATATATAGATACTGTGTAACAAATTTTTTCAAAATCAGTGAAATGGTCTGCCAAACCTCTGGTTGATTTGATATGAAATTACCCTGAAGGAACAGATATTTTCTGATGACAGTAAATTAAAACTTCATCTTAGCATATCAAACTTGTCATTTTAACAGTCTTTACATCAGGTAAAATTAAATAAAAAAATTATTTACAGGTCACAATTGGCCTGGCAGGTGAGAACGAAAGTATCAGAGTACTTCCCAGCCTACACCAAGGACTCACTAGCTCAAGTTTACTTTTTGAAAGCCTGAAAGTTGCTACCCACACCTAGCAAAAGGTAAGATAGCCTACATACTTTTCTTCTTAGAATCAAAAAGAGTCACTTGTATAATTATATAATACTATACAGTAGTGGCCAATAATTTAGCAACCACCAATGAATACACAACTCTATAGTTGTGTATTCATTGCAACCACCTAAAACTGTATGAAAATCTGATCCTACAGTAACTATCACAAGAGTAGATTTGAAACCTTCACTCTGTTTCACAGCCAATATGCAATGAACCTGCAGGTCAGAGATGTCTTTCATATAATTTTATAGAACCTTTTTGTCACATTTAAAAAAAGCTTCAAAACTGACTTTCAACATTCGAAAAAGATGTAAAAATTTTGCACTTGAAAATTTTATTTACAATTGAAATTGCTAAATTTCAAAATTTATTTCTTGACCATCCTTTGTCCAATAGATACGAAATTGTAAGGAGCTATAAAATTTTTACCTTTTTTTCGAATGGTGTCGGCCAGTTTTGCCTAAAACTACACAAAAAAGTATTTTGTAAGCTTTTTTTTAAATGTGACAAAAGGGCATTATAAAATTGTACAAAAAAAATCGCTATTTTCATAGTGAGTGTAGGATCAGATCATAACCCTCATTTAAAAAGTTCCTATAAACATATTTCCGCAAACCTTTTGTTAGGTACCAATTTCTGTCTTCAAAAAGTATATACAGATTCACCTGTTAAAATATGGTTATTTAATTATGTCACACCCTGTATTTTCTTATTGTTATAGGTGAACCCAATACTAATGCAGGGTTTAAATTTGATCCATTGTGTGGTGAACCACTTGGAAGCAACACTGTTGTTATGGTCAGTGTTTACAGCTGGATTAGCTATCATAGCTACATGTTCATCATCTTCAAAAAAACAATAGCAAAAATCCTGGTGAGTGTCTTTTTAATTAAAATGTTTTAAAAATATTTGGAGATTTCAAAATTGTTTTTAACTTGGTATGAAATGTTTGCCTTTGACCAAAAATCATTATAACATTTTATTTAAATGATGATTATTAATTGTAAATGTAAACAATTGTAAATGTAAACCATTTTCACATTTTCACTACTAAATAAATAAATAAATATTTAAACTAATGGAAATATGTCATGATTTAACCGCCAAAATAAAAAAAAACTATAGTTAGTGTAGGATTAGATTTTTATACAGTTTTGGGTGATAGCTAAATTATTCGCCACTACATTCAATTATATTTTTTTTTCCAAAAAAATTATTACCTATTATCAGAGCATCTTAAAATTTTCAGCATAACCCTCTTATTAAAAGTTCTTATAAACATATTTCTGCAAACCTTTTGTTATCAATTTCTGTCTTAAAAAATCATATATAGTTTCACCTCTTAAAATAAGGTTGTTTAATTTAGTAAAACCCTGTATTTTCTTATTGTTATAGGTAAACCCAATACTAAAGCAGGGTTTAGATTCGATCCGTTATGTGATGAACCACTTGAAAACAACACACAAAAAAACTCAAAAAGACCCACTACAGATCAAAGAGAGTAAATGGCCAGAATCATTGAACCACTGGAAGCAACACACAAAAAAGATCCACCACAGATCAAAGAAAAGGTCATGGGACATATACACATAGATTTTTGTGATTTAAGACCCAGCACAGATTAAAGAAACTAAATGGCCAGAATCATTGAACCACTTGGAGGCAACACACAAAAAACTCAAAAAGACCCACCACAGATCAAAGAGACTAAATGGATTGTAAATTTCTTGTAGTTGAGGAGAAGGGCTGTAGGGCACTTTAAAAACAAAATGAAAGCTGCTCTAGATGATCCAAGAAACAGTCAGGTATCACTACATACATTATATTACATCGTTTTTTGCTAAATTGCAATAAAAAAAATAATAGGTAAAACAACATATCTTTGCAACACAGACTAGTATCAAGAAATAACGGGTAAAAACAAGAGACCCTGTAGTATGACATATTTTAAACAAATAGAGACGCGACAAACCCATCAAAGTCACTGAAATTCATATTTTTTGGTTGTTATTTTCTTGTCAAGTTCATTGGCGTTTCACTAAAATAATTTAAGTTGTCAGCGGTGAATGACATCTATAATCATGCAACATATAAACAATTTGTCCGCCACATGGTATATTTTTGTCAAAAATCGTTTATTTTTATTTCCCTGTGCTTATGAATTAGCAATGGCGGAGGTGAGTCTCTCTAAACAATGCTAGAGTATACAGTACTGATATTTTCCTTCTTTGATTTTCACATATAAATTTGAGTTTGATAAGTTTGTGGCGTCTCTATTTCCTTAAAATATATCACACATACAGAATATCTGGTGAAAACCAACAGAGAAACCAGAAGAAGACTACTCATACATAAAAATCAACAAACAACTGTGACCCAGACCAAAGCTATTGCACCAACTTCCCCTCATATTAAGCAACCTCTAAAACAAGCAATCCCCCAGTTTACAATCGAATAACAATTCTTTTAATAGCTCTGGAGCAGTAGTCACTACAAGACCTTCCAGAATTTCATCAAAAGGAAAGTGACACTAATAGTCAAAATGGCTCTTTTAACAGCTTTCTTACAGCAGGTTCCAATGGTTCTACCACTGCATTATCATCACCTGGTGAAAGAAGACAAATTAGTCCTATGGCAAACTCAAACTTTGCACAGTGCTAGAACCAGAGAAAAACCCCCAGAGAAATTAGCAGACTATCAGCTCCAAAGCCAGTAAGGAAAATGGAAGGGGTAAAATCTTAAATCTAACTATTTTTCAATGAAGTATAAGTTGATAGTAAAAAATAGTTAATTACTATTAGTTTGGATACAATTTGGAGATTGTTACTTATTTTTACCTACATAGAAAAATTTAGTCATAAAACTCTTATTCTTAAAAAATATATATTTTTGGGTCACAGACATATACAAACATTAATTAACTTTCCAAATTTCATCCAAACAATTAGCAATGAACTATTTTTCTTTTTTTTTTAAGTTTTTTTTAGTCTTTTAATAATGATCTTGTAACATTCAGCAGCATGTAAAATCTTGAACAAAACTCAAAAATTAACAGCAGAAAAAATTTTATATGTGGTAGGAAAGTATATTTTGCTGGAGATCAAATTTTAAATATTTTAAAACCCAATGTCTGATAGAAAGGTTTTTTGTTTTTAGACCTAAAAATAATTCCTAAATAAATCGAGTTTGAAATTATTATTAATAAATCAAATCTGTGATAAATAATTTTAATAAAAAAAAAATAAAATATAATATATTTTTTATTTTTTTTGTAGGTTTATATGTAAGAATACCATGTAGTAAATTAAGGTAGTAATCTAGATTGATTTCAAACTTTTGTAGATTTTTTTGCAATGGTGGCAAGGGCTGAGGGCTTAGCACTTAAGAAGGGAGGATGGAGTTATATACAGGGTGTTTCCTAATTGAATGTCAATATTTATGGGGGTGATTTTTGGGCCCATTTTAAGAAAAAAACTTCATTTAAACATATGTTCTAAACGTCTTACCTTTTGAGATACAGGGTGGTAAAGTTTTCAAAAATAAATCATTTCACATTCAATTAGGAAACACCCTGTATAGTAACTTATAAGCGAGACTCTTGTAGACTTAAGGGGGTTAGAATTGATCCAGACTTTAATTTTTAAAAGTAAATTTAGTTATTGTAAACAATCGTTAAACAAATTTGTAGCTTCCTAAAAATAATGAAAATGGTTAAAAATGTTTATTGGGCAGCTCGATCAGTTGATTATTTTCGGAAACTTTAAAACTGTTTTTTTTTGTGGCAAAAATAAAAAGAATAATAATTCTATAACCAATTTTATTTTATATCTGTAGACAAATGTATTTTACAGGAAATAAATGTTTGCTTATTCTATTAAAAATAAGGACAATTGCTTAATATTGTAGTAAGAAAAGTTAGGGTTACATGTAGGTTACATAAAGTTTCACACAAATATGCTTCCAACTCATTAGTTTCTACAGAAACGCTTTTGAAACATAATCTTAACTTACAGGAAGTTGTTGGCACGTTGGTACATTTGGCGATTTCAACTTTAAAAATATATAAACTCTGAAACATTTTTTTTTTGAAATACATATATGTTTAGCTTTTATTTGCAATGAAAATTGAAATCGCGCATTTAGCCGTTTTCCAGAAATAATATAAAATTACTTTTTTTAGGTAAATTAATGCTCAATGTGCCTTATTAATGTTCTTAGAGTATCTTCTGGTAAAAATGTCACTCCAATATGAACCGGGTGGGCCAAAAAAAACGGACAATTTTTTTTTCATTATAACTTTTGAACTATACCATTGATTTTAATGGAACAAACTGCAGCTGACAGAGAATTTTAAATAATTTTTTTTTTGTCCGCCATTTTAAAATCCAAGATAGCAGACGAAATAAAATGTACCCTTCAAAGATGATCGTTTATTCTTGTGTTGCGAACATGTTTTATTAATTTTTTTAAATCACTAAATAAGCTGCATTCTTGCCACGCACAACAAGGTATGAGTCAGCAAAATCGGTTTGGTGGTTTTAAAAAATATATATGTTTGTTTTAACCATTGTTTTGAATATTATACGATTGCCTTGCCATAAATTCATTACTACTGAACCAATTTTGATTAAATAAAAAATATCTTTGTGAGAATTGATTGCTTTTTAGAGATCATGATCAAAATTTAATAACATCTTAAAATTTAAGATGGTGGACAGAATCATAATTGATTTTTCAAAATGGCGTGTTAAGTCTTATTTTATGAAAATATTTTAGTTTTTTTTAATTTCTAGAAAAGCACTATTTTTCCCTTCCCCCGCACAACAAGGTATAAATTAGTAAAATCGGATCGGTGGTTCTCAAAAAATATTTTTTTGTTTCAGCCACTGTTTTACAGATTATACGATTGCATTGCCAATCCTGTCCGCATTCATTTCTTTATAAACTCATTATTACTGAACCTTGAAAGTTAGGAGGTCGGAAATAATCATACTTGACCCTTCAAAGAGGCACGTTTATTCTTATTTTCAAAAAATGTTTTACGTTATATAAAAGCACTTAATTAATTTTTATCTCCTTATGCAGGAGAAAAGTAATGTTTTTCTATAAATTAAAAAAAAACAAACATTTTGGGAAAATAAGAATACGCACGCCATTTTGAAGAATCAAGTATGATTCTGTCCGACATCTTAAATTTTAAGATGGCGGCAAATTTCGATTATAATCTTTAAAGAGCAATAAATTCTCAACATGATTTGTTTTACTTCACTAACATCGGTTTAGTAATAACGAATTTATAAGCGAATAAATGCAGACAGGATTGGTAATGCAATCGTATAATCTGTAAAACAATGGCTGAAACAAAAATAGATTTTTTGAGAACCACCACACCGATTTTACTAACTTGCACCTCGTTGTGTGGGGGAAAAGCAGTGCCTTTCTATAAATTAAAAAAAGTCTAAAACATATTCGGAAACTAAGAATAAACACGCCATTTAGAAGAATCAAATATAATTCCGACCGCCATCTTAAATTTAAAGATGGCGATAAACTTTGATCATGATCTTTAAAAAGCAATCAATTCTCACCAGGATGTTTTTTATTTCATTAAAATCGATTCAGTAGTAATGAATTTATAGGGAAATAGGCGCAGACATGATTGGCAAGGCAATTGTATAATGTTTAAAACAATGGTTAAGAAAATATATTTTTTTAAAACCACCGAACCGATTTTGCTGATTCATACCTTGTGATTTAAAAAAATTAATAAAACATGTTCGCAACACGAGAATAAACGATCATCTTTGCAGGGTACATTTTAGTTTCGTCCGCCATCTTGGATTTTGAGATGATGGACAAAAAAATACATTCAGTCAAAACTCTGATTAATTATCTGCCAAGTCCAGTTTGTCCCATTCAAATCGATTGTATAGTTCAAAAGTGATACTGAAAAAAAAATTGTTCGGTTTTTTTTGGCCCACCCGGTATATTATACAAGATAAGATGAAAATTAAAAAATGCAAAACTAAAAGAAAAATGTCTATTCTGGTGCTGTTAAATAAAATATCCTTGTAAAAATAAAATATAGGTTACTTAAAAGCTATAAAAAGAGGAGTATATATGTTGTGTATTGTATGAACAAACTCAGCGAATTTTCAAACGTTTTTTCAAACATATAGAATGAATGATGGATCTGCTAAAAAATCCTGCTGTTTGATACTGCTCTATAAATTCTGGTATGTGATATACTAGAGCATGCATTTTCACTGTAGGAAGAATTTTGACTTTGTCCAGCTCTATATTGAACTGTAGTGCTTAATGAATATTTTGCATCTACAACTCGTCCAAAACAACTGCCAACCACCTTGTAAAACGCAAAAAAACAGCCACATTTTTGTTTCCTGTAAGAAAATAATTATAAATATTCCTTGTTTCGTTTTTTCGTCTTTTACCATACCACTTGAAAGTTGTTTAAATAAAAACTTCAAACGATAAGGTTAATTTCGAAAAAATAAAACCGTTCAAGCTATAATTATGATTATTTTCTTACAGGAAACAAATATGTGGCTCTTTTTTCTGCGTTTCACAAGGTCAAATTCTTCCTACACCAAAAATTCATGGTCTAGTATATCACGTACCAGAATTTATAGAGCAGTATCAAAGACAATGACGATTTTTTTCCGAATAGACCTCTGAGCAGATCCATCAATCATTAGGTATGTTTGACAAAACGTTTAAGTCAAATAAGAACAATTATGATGATTGTAAGCAGAAACTAATACGCTGCGCTTATTCATACAAGGCACAACATATATAGCTTTTTAGTAATCTATATTTTATGGTCACAAGAATATTTTTTTTAGTACCACCAGAATTATAAATCTTTTTCTTTTAGTTTTGAATTTTTGTTATAGTTAGATTAACTTCAAAATAAAGGTTATGTTTAATTAATATAAATTTGTTAAAACTTTAGGTTATCTTTTTTTTTAAATATATGTATAATGTTGGATTGATATTTTAACCAGAACATACTCTAAGAACATTAATAAGGCAAACTGAACATTAATTTACATAAAAAAGACATTTTATAGTATTTCTTCAAAAGTGCTACATACGCGATTTTAATTTTTATTGCAAACAAAAGCTAAAAATATATGTATTTCAAAAAAAAAAAATGTTTCAGAGTTTATATATTTTTAAAGTTGAAATCGCCAAATGTACCAACGTGTTGGTCTCCCTCTTGCTCCTAGATAACATTCTCCCTTGTGTCCGCCATTGCACTAGTGATTAAAAATGTACTAAATTGTGACTCATTATAATGTGGCATTCTAATTTTGTATTTTATTTAACCACCCAATCACCGACATCTCTTAAACATAAAAGAAACGAAATAGAGCAAAATAAATGATTCACCCACCAGTTGGAGACATATCAGTAAAGCGAATTTTAGACCTTTATTCTTGTTTTTTCTACAGCTTTCAAAACTCCAAAAAGTCAAAAATTATGTGACCCTAATAGTTGGAGTACAGCTTTAACTTTTACAAAAAAAAATGGACAAACAAAAGATAGATGTAAAGATATTTGCTGGGAATATAAAATCCATTAATATATTGAAATTTGATTGGGTACTAAAATTTTCATTAGCTAGCGAAACAACGAAAAAAGTGTTCAATATACAATACAATTTTAGTTAAAAAGCAAATAACTTTTTTTTAAATTAGGAAGTGCACTATTTTAGTCTAGTTATGAATTTTATTAAGTAAAACTACACTATATTAACAAAATATCTGTTTATCATTAGTATGGAAGTAACCAATTTTTTATGGTTGATTTGAAAACAGTTTTTTTTCAGTGTACCTGAGAAAAATGATCTAATTGCCTTTTATGCCGTCAGTATTTTTTTATGGTTAAAATTTCAAAATTGGTTGCTTAAGGCCTCTTTAAAAAAATATATGTTTTAAATTAATTATAAAAAAGTTTTGTATATGTGTTTATTATTTTTTTAATATAAACTATTAATCTTTGTAATTCTTGCCTTTTTTCACATTCATCACTACCAAAACCTCGATAAATGAAACTGATTAGGTGAATCTTACATCCCAGCTACTGACTGAAGAAAATTTGCACATTTTCCTAAAAATGAATAATTCTGTATCATCATGCAATAAATACAGTTGAGTTTTTAGAAATGTTCTATGCCTAGTCCATTAGCACACTCCAAGTGTACTCCTACAAAGTTTTTGGTTATAACACAAATTATTATGAAAACCCACATATTTATGTGATGCTCTGTTAAAATGTATGTTGAAAAAAAATTTGACTGTGCCAGCATTTGGTAAGGGATTTTGAATGAAATCTAAACAGCTCTAGAGTATGGTACACCATTTTATTTAAAAAGTTCATGAAAATTGGTTCAGCATTTTAGGAGCTATCATACAGACATACATACACACATTGATAGACGTCACGAGGAGATTGCTAAGATTGGTTGAAATACAGTAACATAATAGATTTTCGGCGCTATTCAAAAAAAAATTCATCTAACTAAAACAATACCTTTTCTAGCCATTGCTGTGCAGGCTAGGAAGGATTTTGTCAAAACGAATAATACTAGAAATAGATTGCTTCTAAAACCTATTTTTTTTCTCAGCTTTACCCCAACTTTTGCAACACTATTGAGGAAAAAACAAGAACCTAAACCTAACCTTACCCATTAAAACCACAAAACACATTTCAGAGGAACCCCCTAAAAATATGTAACACTAGCGAAAAAAATTGCATTGATACATTTGTTGTCTAAAAAACTAAATGTGACAGGTCTGGCACCTTCCTAGCTTATTACCTACAAGACTATAAAACCATAAACTATTTTTTTAAATCAGAAAGAAATACTAAAGTTCTTTGCTGTCTTTCATTTTGAAAAGGAGGGAAATACATACCAAGGGCAAAAATAAAAGTCAAAGTATAAATCAGACCTAAGCAGTGCTTTGCAGAGTAGAAAGGTAAAAATTCTATTTTTGTTACACAACACAACAAAATACACCAAGGCCAACACAAAAATAGAGGCCACGACCCTGAAAAAATCAGCTGTTCTCCCGGGGCTGAATTTTACATTGGGTCTTATGGGAGGTCAGATGTTTTTTCATGATATTTTCAAAATGGCACTACAGATTTCCGCAAAATTTCACTGAAATATTCTCAGACACCATCACGATATTCCACCAAAGGTTTGTAAGGAAGCAACATGATTAAAAGGTTAAAATCTTCAAGATTTAGCATTTCTTATTTTTAATTCAAATTACCCGCCATGTACCACATGCCAACTGTTATATTTGACATGTATTTGACTTTGTCATATGTGAATGTCACATTCGCTTCTGCTTTAAACTTAATTTTTGTGTGAGCTAATGAAAAGGCTATGAAAAATTAGGGCTTACTATACATTTAAAAAAAATTGTTCTGCCAGAATAAAGTAAAAACAATCTCAAAAACGGCTTTATTTAAAAAAAAATCAAATATCCATTTACCGTCATTCCAACTTCAATATTTTAAAGACAATCAGCTGTGTCGTAACGTGACCATCAAAAAAAAATCAGCCCCGGATGTGACGTCAACAAAGTGGAGGATCGTGGCCCGTCCATTTTGATAGCCCTGAATACACATGACCTCTTTTTAACCTACCTATATCTTTAATTGTCACATATTTTGTCCAGTTATCATTTTCTCATAAGGTCTGTACCTAAGTATTTGCTGCAGGCCTGCATTTGTTTTGATAGGTATTTTGCAAGGCTTAAAAATTATGCTAAAAAACAAATCAATTATTGTAAAAGTCAAAAAGTCACTATTTGTCTTTGACTTATTTTTTATAGTTTTGCAAAATAATTTGGACAGTTACCTATTTTTAACCTACCAACTTCTTTAATTGTCACTTTTTGTTCATTTTCTGTGTAAGTATTTGCTGGCCTGTGTGGCTTTTGATGGTATTTGGCAAAGCTTAAAATTATGCTAAAAAAAACCATTTTTGTAAATTTTTCACTAGTGCATCATTGTTTTAACAATCAAAAGCTAACAAATTCATAACTGGATATGTAAAAATGAGATAACTGCACAAATCTCACTTTGCTAGGATATTATTCCCAGCAGAAACTTAAGTTCAATCTGTGGTTCCATCAAATCTAACACACCATTATCTGACTTCAAGACTCATTTTGTAAAGTCTTACAGAATTGCAGAATAATTTGGACAGACCTCTTTTTAACCTACCAATAGGTATATTCAATTGTCACCTATTGTGACAGTTATCATTTTCTGTCTAATATAAGGTCCCTAAGCATTTGCAGGCCTGCATTGCTTTTGGTGTTTAACAAAGCTTAAAATTATACTAAAAAAAAAAACATCTTTAAATATTTCAACAGCTATTTAATTAATATTTGTTTTTCTACACCAGGATTCTACAGGCTCCTAGATGGACTTAAATAAATTAAGACATTAATGTACATACGAAATTATGTAACACATAAATTCAGGATTTTTGAGCTCCCCTCGTAATGCATTTTCAAGAAAAAACACAGTAGAAACACATTGAGTGTAATGCAAGGCCAACCCCCCCCCCCCTAGGGCTTTACATAATTTAAGAACAGACACTAAACACAGAAATAAAATGACAAATTTATCAGCACATTCCACTTCGTGCATATTTAGAAATGTAACATTGTTTCGCATACACATTCACATTATGTCTTCATGCATGCACATTCATGTCTTAATTCACCCATGTCTGTCTGTAGGGACCTTAGGGTGGTTATGTAAATAATAGTGAGAGCTTTGACTAAGGGACCATTCTTAAATTATGTAACACTCAGAGGGGTGTGTGGGTTTTCACTTGAAAATGCATTAGGAGGCAGATAATAGCTAATAAAGATTTATTTATACATAGTGCCCAATTATAATTTTAGATTAAGTAAGAGATTTTAAAGTTGTAAAAAACTTACCTAAATGGCAACATAAACATACACCAACCTTTCTTCTGTTTGTCATCTATCTTCCTTATTTTGTTTGGTAAACCTTTAAACCATGCTAAAAATTCAATGAAAATAATCCTGGGTATTATATATTTAAAAACAAGTTGATGTAAAAGATTTTAAAAGCGTTAATATTTCTAATTTAATGTAAATGTAACTATTAAAATGTATCTACAAACTGGTCAACATGATTTAAAACTAAGGCAAATTTTGCCAATTTTAGGTAGGTATATATGAAATAAACTTCTCTTATTATTATTATTTCTATATATATATATATATATATATATATATATATATATATATATATATATATATATATATATATATTATTTTTATCTTCCTTTTACTCACCAATGTTACTTTAATACATGCCACTCCAGCTTGTAGGTATCATTCATATACATAATATTCCTAAGTATATGGTATCATTGTCATCATGGTAGATATAGTTGAATGCCAAGCTATCTGCAGTCATCTACGAAAAAGTAAAACTTGTGGGCAGCATAACCTAATAAAATGCTCTATGTATGTAACCTTCCAACTGTTGTGATCCTTTTTACTTCTATTGAAATAAAAATTAAGAAAACTTTTAGACTATTTATTTGTTTATTTATTATATAATATATACTAATATGAGTGGTTGAGATGAGATTTAAGAGTGTCCTCTTGCTTAGAGGTTTCAAAGTTTTTATAGTGGATTTAATTGACTTGTTATTTCGGTTTAGATTGATAATAAGAGAAAAATAAGGTCGTTAGGATAAAATAGTGTTGATAGTAATTATTGTCATTACGCACTAATATTATTTACGAGTGTGTTTTTATATTAGATTGATAATAGGAAAAATAAAGTCGTTAAATTGATAAACGTGGTTTCGTAATATTCTAAGCAAGAGAGAATAACAGAATTGTGAAATATGTAACAAACACTACCTATTTACGTGGGCTATAACAATCCTCCCTGTTTAGGTGTTTTAATAATTGTGGATTGTTAAAACACACATGAATTAAATAAAATAATAAAATTTAAATAAGATGAATAAGTAAACGATAAAATAAAGAATATAAAAGTACAATAATAAAATTTAAATGAGATGAATGAGTAAACGATAAAACAAAAAATATAAAAGAACATTATAGCATAACAAAGTAAATTAAGAAAATTAATAATAATCAGATGATTTACAATTTAAATTTTTTCGAATTTGATCTTGTGATTCTCCTGGATTCTGATGAGACCTGTGGCAACTCGAGTTCGTCATAAATGTGTTCGGGAGTTCCGGACCGTGTCAATTTTTCAACTGCTTGAGGTGACGTCGTCTGCTGTATCGTAGTTCCGTAAAGTGGATTGTTTGCCAATATGGAGTGAGTTCGTCGAAACGTGACTCTACCTTGAGGGTCATCGGACTGTTCTGCTTGTAGATTGCTGTTATTTAGTGTGTTATGACTGTTGATGCACACTAGATATTGACAGCCATTTGGTGAAGAGAACCATCGACGAATGCGATTGATTAAAGACCATCGACATCGTCGGCAGCAACATAAACAGGTAAATAGAATTATACCTGCAATTGCAATGACAGCTATCAATGAGTTGTACCATTTCTTAAAACTGTAGAAATGAAACGGATGATCGATTTTATCTTGGAGTTCTTCATTGAACAAGTGAATCTGATCTTCTGCATGGTGTAGATCATTTAGATTCAAGGAGGCTATTTTAATTGGCTCCATTTCTTCCATTTTTAGGAATTCTTGTTGATAAGTGCAACAATCATCTAATGTAATGTCTATACCAGGTAAGTATATGGTATGATTTGCTGATTGGTTTGTAGCAGAGGTAAGTATAGTGTTCAATGTATAAAGTTTGCATCCAGGTGCTAATGTTAAGATACCTGTGCCTTGGATTTCGATTTCCGTCATTGAGTTGATAGTTTCGCAACTCATAGATCCGCTTAAAGGGTGAGTAACCACAAAAAGCCATTGATTTTTGCTTACGGGGTGCCATATTTCTGTTTCTGCATTGACTGTTTTCACGTTGCATGTTTTCGGAATGATCATTAGCTGCTTGGTTTTGAGGTCTGTTTCGCATGTTGGGCGTTCTCTCAGAACGTATGTTGTCAGGTCGGAACAGATGTACGTGCCAGGAGTATGTACATGTTTGCAATTCTTCAGGTCCTTCAGGTCTGCGTAGTACAGATGATTCGTACTCAGGAGAAGGTAAGGATAATGTGGATCGATAAAGGTATAAATTGAGGAGTTTGAAGTTTGTATTGGTAAAGGTATTATATTATAAATTTGATAAAGATCTTTACTGACTAGAGGTATTTTTATTGCAAAAATAAGAATGTTGTTTACATAGACAACATCTAAAGAACATACTTCAAAGTATTTATACATGTTGTCGATACTATCAGTATCAAAAGGAAATTCAAGATTATTAGACAACTTTATTTTTGATAATTCCGTTTTTAATTGTCTCGGAGTTATCACATTTGGATGTAATATATTTTGTTTAGAAAATAAGATGGATGAAATGATGACATCGAATTCTTCCTGTAACTGATTAATTAATCTAACGAGGAGATTTAACTGTTCAGTAACAGTATCTTGAAAATTTATTTTATTAATAGTTTTAACTGCAGATTTTGCAAATCTATTAAAAATTTCTACATTTTTGTTTAGTTTATTTTGATTTCGAATGATAGACTGAGCCGTTTTGTTATAATCATGGATTGCGTCAGAAATGATATGCACTTGTTGTTTCATTAATTTGTGCATTTCATCGTTATCTGTAGCAAGTTTATTTATTGAATTTGAATAATTTTCCGCGTCGTCTGCATCAGGAGTTCCGAATAACCATTTAAATGCATAAGAGACTCCGTTAATTAGACCACGTTTGTATCTAGAATTTTCTTTTGAATTGAACAAATTGTGTCCAGTTAAGTGACATATAGAGTCGAATTTTGTGTCTAATATTTTGAAATTATTTTCACAGCCTACTAGGGTTTCCGAACAAGGAAACTCCAGTTTTTTGTGAGTTATATTGATGCTTTTTCGGAATCCTTTGCAAAGCGGTATTGAAGATTCATAAATTTTTCGTGTAATTTTAAGTTTGTCTTCAAAAACTGATATATTAACATAGGAAAGAAGAGTAAATTTATCTTGATTTATTCGTGCTAAACCAATATTTTGGTAGAAAACGCCTGGTTTCTCATTGATTGATTGAATATGATATGGATTGCCGTAGGAGTAAGGAAGAATAGAGAGGAGAAGAGTTAGAAGAGTGACGACGAGACTTTTGCTCGGCGATGAATGAAAGTACATCTGAAATTAAATTAATTGCTTTTAATTTATTGTATAAATTATTTTACTTTTATTCTTCAGAAGCTCTTTTATCCATTATATTAAGATCTGAGCTTAGTTGATCAAGATGTTTATAAAATACTTTTTTGGTAGCACGCTGGCTTAACTGCTCTGTATATTGAACAGTTCTTTGCCCATACGTACACGCAATGTGACAATAAATTGTGTTTATTTTGTCTGATAATAGTTGATGATTAAAAGCATATAATAAGACAGCGAGAGTATCATAGATTTTAATCTGGAGAACGTCTCCTGTGCAGTAAGATTCAGGTAATTTCTCTTGTAAAGAAACTATAAATCGAGAATTAAAAACTAATTCTATTGTGATTTGATCTTTCATTTGATAAACTTCAATTTGGGATAAGATTCTATAACCAGTTGTGGGACTTAATGGACGGGGTAGCTGAAGGCTATATATGAATTCAGAGGTTATTCCCATAATCTGAAATAAAAGGTTTTAATAAGTTGTGATGATATGTTCCAGTTTTGTTATTATTTAGAAGTAATTTTAAAGTTTGATTACCGTAAACTTTTAGTATTTTATAGGGACCTTTGTACAAAGGAGAAAGTTTTTTCGTTAATCCTTGTTTCATAAATTTGTTCTGTAAGTAGACTAAATCACCTATTTGGTATTTATGTTGATGCACATTTTTATCATAATAAGCTTTAGAGATTTCTTTTGATTTAATTATGTTTTGTCGGGCTAGTTCAAAACTTTTATTTAACTTTAACTTTAGATTACTATAATAATCATCATATGTATATTTAAATTCAGGCTTAGAAGTTAAAGAAGAAGGAATAGAGGCCTTATGTCCGAAAATGAGTTCAAAAGGAGTGAAATTAGTGGTTTTATGAAAATGAGAATTATAAGCGAAGATTGCTAAATAAACATACTCATCCCAATCATTTTGGAGTGTGTTTATATAATGTTTAAGGTGCTCTTTTAGAGTTGCGTGAGATCTTTCTAATGCGCCATTTGTTTGAGGGTGATATGGACTAGATATTATATGTTTTAATTTGAAAAGTTTGTTTACATCTTTGATCAAATTTGACATAAAATCTTGACCTTGGTCGGTCAAAATTGTTTCTGGTATACCAAAAAGACAGATAAATTTTACAAATTGATCAGCAATGGTTTGAGATTCGTGGTTTTCTAGAGGAACTGCGTATGAATATTTTGTAAGATCGTCTTGCATGGTTAAAATGAAACGATTTGAATGGATCGTTATAGGTAGAGGACCTACTATATCAAGAGCTAATTTTTGGAATGGTCTTTCACTTGTAGAAGTGATTTCCATTTGAGCTTTAGCAGTACGATTGTTTGATTTATGAATTTGACAAGATGGACAAGATCTAATAAAACGTTTTATGTCATTTTTCATGTTAGGCCACTTGAAATTTTCTTTGATGCGCCTATATGTACGTAAATGACCTGCATGTCCAGAAATAGATGATTCATGATTTTCTTTACAAATTTTCAAAATTTCGTCTTTATTTACTGGCGTAAACTTCGGATTGTTTACCAAAATAATTGTAATTTTGTGTTTCGAAAACAAGAAGTCTACGAGTTCGTTAAACATGTCTTGTTTTAAATTATTGTTACTTTCTACTGGATTTTTGATATATATCTCTGATACCTTTTGTTTAAGCAAAGAAGCTCGGAGATTTTGTAATGAATAAAAAAGATCATTGTAGGTTAGTTTGTCGTAGTGATTCAGTTTTGCTATCATCAAAAATGTTATTTTATTTTTATTTTCAGACTGAAGTAAGACAGTGTCGTACAGGTTTATTTCGTCAGTATTAATTTTGTTTAGGTCGAAACTTGAAAGTAAATTCTCCGAATATGTGTTATTTTCATCGAAATCTTTGGAAAATGACAAGGCATTGGGAAATTTAGAAAATAAATTTTCTTTAATTATTTTGATATCAGCCAGATTTTGATTTTCATAATGAAATTTTATAAAGTCAGAATATGTTTCAGAATGAATAGGGTAACATGTTTTAATTAGATTTATGCTATTAAAGTTAACGGGATTTCGAGAGAGAGCATCAACGTTAGAGTTAACTCTACCAGGTTTGTAAGAAATTTTGAATTGATACTCTTCTAGTTTTAATCGCCATCGCAATAAACGACTACTAGGATCTTTGCAATTTATTAGCCAGACTAAAGGGCGATGATCTGTCAAGATAAGGAATTCCCTGCCAAAGAGGTACGGTCTGTAGTGTTTTACAGCCCAAACTATGGCAAGTAGCTCTTTTTCAATAACTGAATAATTACTCTCTGCTTTATTTAAAGTTCTTGATGCATAAGAGATGGGGAGATCTTTGCCAACCTCTCCTTGAGATAATATAGCTCCAATGGCATAGTTTGAAGCATCAGTGGTAAGTAAGAAAGTCTTGGAAAAATCAGGATATTGCAAGATAGGTGAAGAGGTAAGTATTTTCTTGAAATGTTCAAATGAAATTTGACAGTCTTCAGACCAAATAAAAGTTATATTTTTCTTTAACAAATTCGTCAAAGGTTTTGCAATTTTTGAAAAATTATTAATAAACTTTCGATAATAGCCTACAAGGCCCAAAAATTGTTTAATTTGTTTTTGATTGATTGGAGCAGCGTAATTTGAAATTGCTACTATTTTATCAGGATTTGGTGAAACACCTTTTTCGCAAATGACATGACCAAGGTAATTTACCTCGGTCCTCATAAATTCGCATTTATCAGGTTGAAGTAATAAATTGTTTATTCTTAATCTGTCGAAAATATTTTTGAGTCTAAAATAATGATCTTCGATTGATTTTGCGAAAACTACAATATCATCGAGATAGACATAACATTGCAAACCTTGTAAACCTGTCAAAGCAATATTCATGATGTTTTGAAATGTACTAGGGGCGTTCTTGAGACCAAATGGCATACGAAGATATTCGTAATGACCATTAGGGGTAGAGAATGCAGTTTTTGGAATATCATTCTCATTCATTTGGATTTGGTGAAATCCGGATGCGAGATCTAGAGTAGTAAAATATCTGGATTGGCCTAATTGATCTAAGATTTCTGAAATTTGAGGAAGTGGGTAACTATTACCTACTGTGACGTCATTAAGTTTCCTAAAATCGGTCACGATGCGCCATTTTTGTTCTCCAGAGGCGTCCCGTTTTTTAGGAACAATCCAAAGTGGACTATTATATGGAGAAACTGATTCGCGTATTATACCTTGTTGAATCATTTTGTGAATTTGTTTTTCGAGCTCTTTTTTATGAACTTCTGGAAATCTGTATATTTTTGAAGTAATTGGAGTATTGTCTGTGACTTTAATTTCATGTTTTAGTATGTTTGTCGATGTCAATTGGTCATTAGGAAGGAAAAATATATCATGATATTCTTTACAAATTTTTAATAGTGAGTACTTTTCCTCAGAATTTAGGTGACTTAACCTCAAATTTTCTTGCAAAAGTTTTAATCTTTGTGAAACATTAATGTTGTTTGATTTTTCCTTTATTTCATTAACAAAAATATAAGAGTTCTTTTCACAAAATGGTTCAAGATGTAAATTTATTTCGTTAATTTTTACAGATCTTTCGGTGGTATTAAGAATTGTAGTTACAGCCTTTCCGTCATTTACTTTTAATATGGATTTTGCTAGATAGATTCCTGAAGAGATAGAGATTTGTGGACATAAGCCTTCTGAAATATTTTTATTTAAAATATTTATTTGAATCACGGTCTCCGACCGTGGTTTTAATATAAAATAATCCAAGGAATTTATATTTTTATTTTGACATATGAATTTAATAGGATTCGGCAGAGAGATAAGGCTTAATTGTAAATTTTGTAAGTCGATTATAGCCTTTTCTTTTGATAAAAAGTCATTCCCGATGATACCATCATATGGTATATTATTATTTTGAGATATGACATAAAATTTAATAGGAATCGATACTTTGTCGATTTTTATATTAAGGATGCAGCTGCCAAGAGTTTGCACTGGTGCATTGGGACTTAGCCCATTGAGAGAAAGAATGTCATTTTTATTGACATTTTGGAAGGTTCGAGAATTCCGGATTTTCTCGCCTTTTATAAGAGATACAGACGCGCCTGTGTCGATTAAAAATCGATATTTAGTTCCATCATGGTAAGCTTCCATGTATGGATTTGGGTCAACGTTATTTAGAAAAATTTGGCATTTATGGAAAGATGATTTTGATAGATTTGTTGGTGAATAGCTGGCCAGGCTAGTGGTATCACTACAAGGTCTAGTATAATCATTAAAAATAGGAAAAACGCCGAATTTTGTATTTAGTTCCAGCCCCAAGATACGACGTTTGTCTGGGACTCGGACTCGTTTAAAGAGTTGACGTTGACATGTGCCGAATTTGAACTTGGATTAGAATTAAAATTAGAATTAGAGTTGCTGTTGCGCTGTTCATTATTCTTTTTGCGCTTAAAGCACTCGTTTATAAGATGCCCTGATTTTTTGCAATAGTTGCAAAATTTTGATTGATTTGAAGAGGGTTGCTTATTATATTTTTGTTCCGTTTTATTAAAGTGTACAGAACGATTTTTTCGTTTAAAACAGTCATTTAAATTATGACCTTTGGTTTTGCAGTAGGTGCAAAATTTTTGAGAAGAAGAAGAAGAAGGGGAAGATATATGCATTTTGTTGAAAGTTTTTGGAATTTGAAGAGCTCTTTCCTCTTCAAGTGCTGATGTCAATGCATTTGACATATCTTTAGGCTCTTTGCTTCTTAGAAAGCGAGAGATTTCTGGAGAAGAATGAAGAATAAATCTCTGAAGAGATAATTCACGAATGGTTTCTTGTCGACCTTCGATTTCTCCAGGTTTATGAAGTGAAACATTATTTAATAGTCGGGTGCATAATTTATCGATGCGATTATAGAAGCTAAGGACATTTTCAGTTTTAGATTGCCTAATAGTGTTAAGTTCTTCCATGAGTTGGGTATAATGTTTACGATCTGAATAAAGTTTTAAGAGAAGTTCTTTAGTTTCATTCCAAGTGTCAATTGATTTTTCTCGTAACTGGGCCTTTGCGCTTCCAGTTATGCGTGACAAAATAAATGCCAAAAGAATGTCAACTTGGTGATCACTTGCAAATTTGAACGCATGTTCGCAATTTGAAATAAATTCAGGTAACTCATTTCTGTTATCATCAAAAGGTTTTTGAATAAGAGAACATAAAACAGCTATAGAACAAATTTCAGTCTTAGGTAAAACTTGATTTTGCCCGTCTTGTGCGTTATGAGAACTAGTTATGTTTTCCATTATAATATTAATAAAATCAAAAATAAAATTTGCAAACAGAAATACAAAGAGAGAGAAAAAATATAATTTCAGTTATGAGGAAGATCGATGGGACACTCTTTATGATGGATGATAAAATTATTCTAAATTGGATAATATAATATTTTCTTTTAATTATAAAAATGTAAAAAAAAAGTAAAATCTTTTTTTTTTTTTTTTTTTTTTTTTTTGAAAAAATATACCTTTACCAAAATTTTTTATAAAGGGAAAGAAGGAAAAAGGACTTACGATTGGTTCTTTTGCTTCTGGACAAGGAGGTGCCTCTCTTCCTGTTGTGCCAGATGGTTGCTGTAGTTTGCTGTAGTTATAACTGTAGCTGCTGCTGTATCTGGACAAAAGGATACCAGATCCTACCGACTGCGCCAAAATATGTTGTGATCCTTTTTACTTCTATTGAAATAAAAGATTAAGAAAACTTTTAGACTATTTATTTGTTTATTTATTATATAATATATACTAATATGAGTGGTTGAGATGAGATTTAAGAGTGTCCTCTTGCTTAGAGGTTTCAAAGTTTTTATAGTGGATTTAATTGACTTGTTATTTCGGTTTAGATTGATAATAAGAGAAAAATAAGGTCGTTAGGATAAAATAGTGTTGATAGTAATTATTGTCATTACGCACTAATATTATTTACGAGTGTGTTTTTATATTAGATTGATAATAGGAAAAATAAAGTCGTTAAATTGATAAACGTGGTTTCGTAATATTCTAAGCAAGAGAGAATAACAGAATTGTGAAATATGTAACAAACACTACCTATTTACGTGGGCTATAACACAACATTGAACCAAGTTCCAGGATAAACACCAATAAAGCTACCTGTCCATCTTTAAAACAATACTTACAGGCTTTTAATATAACTCGATAGGTACAATACTGAACTGATATTTCTCCAATTTATCCAAATTCGATTAGGAAAACTCGCAAAAACTGTTAAAAATTTTTTTTTAAAAAATAAACAAAAACAGCGGTTGACAAGCATTTGACATTTCGTCTTTCGTTTCTTGGGTTTTTTAGGTTTGGTCGCGGCCATTTTGGATTTGCCGGCTTTACTTTGGTCAAATCCAATCCGTTATTGTTCTAATATCCGTGTGCCCACCCCGATTCAAAAAACGTATCACGGGACATGGATTTACACCAGTTTTAAATGCAGCGTTACCTGATGCGTTTTTTGAATCGGGGTGGAAACAGGGTGCTCCTTTGGTATTCTGTGGTAAGGCCGCAGTACCACAAAACACCAAATGCAGTACATTTTAAGACTAGTTGCAGTTGAATTGATATAGGACCAACTTCAACGGATGTGCTTCATTTTCTACCGTTACCAAACATAATTCGTTGGTAATAAATATATTAAAATCATTGAGTTGTATAACGCCCTGTAGGGTATAGAAGTCAATGATTAAAATCAAACATTTTGAAAAAAAACAAAGCAAAACGATCTTAACCTCAAAATATTTCAGCAACCACGTCTGCTAGGCTGGTTACACTGTGTGGTTACTCGTGACGTCATAGTTAGTGTTACTCAGCGAAGAAAAACAGAAAACGAGTAACCAGGTTACCTGGTAACTTGTAGTTACTGCGAGGAAAAAGGCTTTAGGTTAATTCAATGCCAACACAAAAATAGAGGCCACGACCCTGAAAAAATCAGCTGTTCTCCCGGGGCTGAATTTTACATTGGGTCTTATGGAAGGTCAGACGTTTTTTTATAATATTTTCAAAATGGCACTACAGATTTTCGCAAAATTTCAGTGAAATATTCTCAGACACCATCCCGATATTCCACCAAAGGTTTGTAAGGAAGCAACATGATTAAAAGGTTAAAATCAGTAAGACAAAAACAAAAATTATATAACAAACAAAAAAAAAAATCCAAATAATTTGTCTTTTAAGAATGAATACTTAAATTATAAAGATAAATTAAATAAAATAATCTGGAATACAAAAGTCTCACATTATGAAAAGGAAATAAAAATCACAAAAGATATCAAACATCACTGGAAAATACTTAAAGAGCTGAGTGGGACAAAACCCAAATCCGAAATCAATGTCAAAACTCTAAAATCAAACAATTTAACACTTGACTCCAAATCTGATATATCTGAATGCTTTAATGACTTCTTCACAAATGTTGGTCCTCAAATTGCTACAAAATGTAAAAATATTAAAATTAATAAGACATTTGAAAATAAACTACATGCCAAGCAAATTTATCAGTCAATGGAGTGGTCACCTATTACAAACCAAGATGTTTCAAGCATAATTAAACAATTAAACACAAACAAATCCGCAGGCAGTGATAACATTAAACCCAAGGTAATCAAATTATTAAATGATCAAATCACACCAATCTTAGTCTATCTTTTTAACTTGTCATTCATTGAGGGTATATTTCCTGATTCATTAAAAAATTCCCTAATAATACCGATCTACAAAGCAAAAGAAAAACACTTGCCAAGCAATTATAGACCAGTAGCACTTCTCTCCTTAATTTCAAAAATATTTGAAAAGCTAGTTCAAAAAAGACTTCTTAATTTCTTATATAAACACAATTATTTTTCTAAAGATCAGTATGGATTCCTACCTGACAAAGGCACAGACTTAGCTCTAACGAAATTTAGTAACTATATCACAAAAAATATTGATAAAGGACTTAAAGTTTCTTCATTATTCATTGATATTCAAAAGGCTTTCGACACAATTTCTCATAAAAAAATCCTAAAAAAATTAGAGCAAGCAGGAATAAGAGGTGTAGTGCTACAATGGTTTATAAGTTACTTAACTAAAAGAACTCAACAAACTAAAGTAAATAACATCATCAGTAAAAAAACCAAAATACTAACAGGGGTGCCTCAAGGCTCTGTCTTAGGGCCCCTACTTTTCATTGTTTATATTGACGAAATTTTTTCGGCCGATTTTAAGGGTATCTTATTTGCTTTTGCTGACGACACAGTTATTACCTATTCACACTCATCATGGGAAAAAAATCAATTAGCTATGCAACATGACCTAGAATTACTGAAAACTTGGTTCACATTAAATGATATGTTTATCAATGCAGATAAAACTACTTATTTAAATTTTTCACTTAGAGGTAAAATAAATTTTAAGAATCCTTTAAAATTTCACTTTTGTAGCCCTAATTCTATCTTATCAAATCCAGACAATTGTAACTGCCCTTTGATACAACAAAGCTCAGAAACAAAATACCTTGGAATCATTTTTGATGAACACTTGACCTTTAAAAAACATATACAATTTGTTGCAAAAAAACTAAAATTTACACTTTCTAAATTTTATTATATCAAAAATATTATACCAATTAAATTAAAAAGAATGTTTTATTTTGCAACGGTTCAATCAATTTTTAGTTATGGGATAATGGTGTGGGGAGGAATTTATGAAACTAATTTATACCCTCTTAGAATTCTACAAAAAAGTTTCATACGCTGTGTGCAAGGACTAGGATATAGAGACCATACTGTAAATGCCTTTAAAGAATTAAATATATTAAATCTAAGTCAACTTTACTGCTTCAATATATGTAAATTTATTAGAACAAAAGAAAAACATAATATTGACATAACACACATTAATAACTCTATAAAATGCTTTTTACCAAGAGTAAATTTATCTGCCACTCAACGAATGTTTTACTATTTAGCACCAAAGATTTACAATGAACTTCCCTTTTCTATTAAAATAAAACCTCTAAAAAATTTCATTAAGAACCTAAAAATTTTTATCACTCAAAATCTGAATATTAATATTTTATCAAGGCCTTGTAATGTACCATTTACTGACTAAAATTTCTTTGTCATTTGATAAAAATTAACAACCTATACAAAGTAAGAAGTAAACCATTTTTTCTATTAATTAGCATTATTCAGTTTATCTAGGCTATAATTTGTTCCACAGATTAGGTTAAATAAGATTAGTATTTGTTCTAAAACTATGTTTCAAAAATGTAACTAAGTTAAATTTTGTATAAAATTTATATTTATTTTAAGTTAAATTTCTGTAAATTTATTTTCTTGTTGTAATGTACAAGCAACACAGGATTAAGTTCCTCTGCTCAACACTACTAAAGAAAATAAATAAATTTGGCGAACTAAGTTTTGTATGTGATATGTAGTATGTGCAATTTTGTGTTGAATAAATAAATACAAAATACAAATACAATCTTCAAGATTTAGCATTTCTTATTTTGAATTCAAATAACATGCCAACTGTTATTGGTGAGGTTAGGCCTTCTGTAGAAAATAAAATATACCGAAGGACCACTCGAGATAGCTCGAGAAAAACGTGGGGGAGTTAAGAGGGACTGTATCTTTCCACAGGGCTCCAACAGGGAAAAAAGAGCCTAAAAACTTAAATACTAAAAAATAGCGCAGCAATGAAAAATTATCAAGAAACGACTTACCATTAGATGTCTTTTGTAGCTACTTGGCTGGCCAGCCCGATTATACGCGAAGTACCAGACTCTCCATTGTTCTATAGTTCAAAATGTTCCAAACACTAATATCTAATAAACTAAAGCGTAAAATTAATAGTTTCCACAATTTTAATATAAAATAATAGCGGTGCGGTGACTTTCCTTGCACGAGGCGCGTGGTTGAGTTGTTCGCGCAGACAATCGGCGTTTTCGTCTGCTAGGCCGAATTTAGCCGCTTATCTCAAATCCTTCATTGCTGGAAGAAGCGCGCGAAGTTTAAATTTAAAATATGGAAAGATATAGCGTAAAGTAAATCAAAATAATATTCTAAAAACGCTTGTAAGCGTAGAAAATGTAACCCAAAAATATTTAAAAACTAAGAGAGATAGCTTCTCTAATTTTAAGTGAAAATTAGAGAATATAATTATTTACAAAAATAAAAACAAGTTGGGAAACTTGTTCATTCGGCCCACCAAAATGAGCATCATTTTTCGGTAGGTGAATCTGAATCAATTGGAAGGGGGCAAAGCTTGACTAAAGGTCGTTTAAAGATACCGGACGCGGTACGAACATTTGCCACCCTAGCGTGCCCATCAGGCCCTTTAAAAATTTCAATAATGCGACCTACCCGCCATTGAAGGGGCGGTGATAACTCGTCTTTGATAAGAACGAGGGTACCTATTTTTGGCTCTGCGCATGGTTCCAACCATTTATTTCGTACTTGAAGGGTATGTAAAAATTCTTGGCTCCAACGACGCCAAAAATCGGCTTGTATTCGTTGGACCAAGTTCCATCGCGATAACCGATTCTCAGGTTTACTTGAAAAATCTTCATCAGGAACAGAAACTAAAGGTCCATGTGTTAAAAAATGTCCCGGTGTTAAAACCTGTAGATCGTTACAGTCGGTAGATTGCGGGGTCAAGGGGCGAGAATTTAAAATCGCCTCAATTTGACAACGAACCGTGTACAACTCCTCATAACTTAGAATTTGCGAGCCAATGGTACGAATTAAGTGAGTTTTTACTGATTTTATCCCTGACTCCCAAATACCGCCGAAGTGGGGAGCTGATGGAGGGATAAAATTCCAGGCGATAGCTTGTTGCGTGCAAGCATTTCTTGCAAGATCAAGCAATTCTTTGCTGGATTTAACGAAATTTGTGCCATTATCTGAAAAAAGAGTTTTTATGTAACCTCTTCGGGCAACAAAGCGACGTAGCGTAGCTAAAAAAGCGTCCGAAGTTAGATCTGACACTAACTCGAGATGTAAAGCTTTAGTATTTAGACAAATAAAAAGGCAGATATATGCTTTTTGTGTTTTTACACCTCTGTGTTTACTAAGAGTGATAGGTATAGCACCACTAAAATCTACTCCACTAAAAGTAAAAGGCTTCTGTGGAATCAAGCGGTAGGACGGAATTTGTCCCATGATTTGCTCATAAGAATGCGGTTTGACGCGAAAGCAACGAACACATTTGGATAAAACCGTTTTAATTAAGCGTTTGGCAGATAAAATCCAAAAAATTTGACTAATGAGATATTGGACTGTTTGCACTCCAACATGCAAATATTTTTTGTGCATATATTCAATAAAAATATAAGAAAGTCTACTTTCCTTGGGTAAAAGAAGAGGATGTTTTTGTCCGTAAGAAATAGTCATGGCTTGTTGAATGCGTCCTCCAACTCTTATAAGACCATCCTGGTCTAAAAAGGGATTCAATTTTTGTATGGGTTTTATGCACTTTTTCTGGTTTTGAAGGTTAAGAATTACTTCAGAAAAGTATTTTTGTTGTTCGTGCTTAGCCAAACATTTTAAAGCGTTAAAGAGATCGATATAATCTATATTTGTCTTTTTTCTGACGTCTGCGGATAGTCTACAATTATTTATGAATCGTAAACTGCGGGCTAAAAGTAGTTGAATAGCGTAAAAATCGGATTTATTATTTAAAAGCGAATCTAAAAAATTTTCCGTTCTTCGGTCACAAGAAATCAGAGCAACCTTTTTTCGTTCCTCAGTCTCTAAACTGTCATTTATTTTGACTTGCGGGGTTTTTGTTGGCCATTTATCGCAAGATTCTTGTAAAAAACTAGGGGCGGCCCACCATAGTGGATGATTTAAAAGCTCACTCGGCGAGCAGCCGCGGCTGGCTACATCGGCACTATTGAGAAAGGTGGGGGTATATAACCAACATTCTGGATTAATATTCTCTTGGATAAGACTAACACGATTTGCGACAAAAGTTTTCCATTTACTTGGATGGGATTTTATCCAGTGTAAAACAACCATTGCGTCCGAAAAAGCGTAAATATTATTTATTGTGAACCTTTTTATTAATATATCATATGTGTATTTTAAGACCTCAGACAAAAGAGTAGCGGCTAGAAGTTCTATTCTCGGAATACTAACAAATTTTTTAAGTGGAGCGATGCGACTTTTCGCAAGAACAAAATATATGTGATATTTAGCGTTTCGTAAAACACGTAAGTATATTACGCATGCGTACCCTCGTTCACTCGCATCACAGAAACCACAGAGATCGATGGATTCGGCGTTGGTGATGTCAATGTGGCGGGGTAAACTAAATTTTTCTAAAACTTGAAATTCAGATTGATAGTGTCCACTGACGAACTATTTCTAAAGTAGGCGTGGCGTCCCAGGAAATACCAAGTAACCAAATTTGTTGAATCAAATATTTTAAAGTGAATGTTACTGGGGTAAGATACCCATGGGGGTCATAGCAGCGTGCTAAAAAAGAGAGAAGCGTCCTTTTAGTACAGCTTTGCTGATTAGGTAATATGTTAAATCGAAACTCGTCGTAGGAAGGATGCCAGCACAGGCCTAAGACCTTAGTGACGTCATCCGAATCGAGAGATAAAACTGCGGGGTTGACTAAGGAGGGATCTAAATGAGAGATCACTTCTGAGCGATTGCTAGACCATTTGTGTAATTTCAAGCCAGCGTTTCCTAATAACTCCGTAAGCTCCTGCTGCAAATTTAACGCCTCTTGAACCGTTTTACATGAAGTAGTGACGTCATCAATATAGGTATCGTTAAGTATAACTTCAGCAGCATGAGGGTAGTTATCATATTCGGACTCAGCTAAGTGCTGAAGGGTGCGTAAAGCGAGATATGGTGAACAGTTCACTCCGTAAGTGACAGTTCGTAGTTTAAAAACGGAAACTTTTTCATTAGGGTTAAACCGCCAAAATATTTTTTGGTATTTTTGATGATCAGGGTTGATATTTATACCACGATACATTTTTTGAATATCGCAGGTGAGCGTCACAGGGTTAAGGCGAAAATGTAATAATATTTGAATAATATCTTTTTGTAGTTTTGGACCCGATAATAATACTTGATTAAGCGAAATATGCGTAAAAGGGTCAGTAATACTCGCATTAAAAACTACCCTTGTCTTAGTAGTGATAGCTTCATTTTTAACAACAGCGAAATGTGGAATGAAATAGCTGTCTGAATCGTCTTCTTTTTCTGAGTCATAGTCCATATGACCCAATTCCAAATATTCATTCATAAATTTAGAATATTCACAATACAAGTTTTTATCGCGAAGCAGTTTTTTTTCTAAAGATAAGAAACGATTTAGCGCGACTTGTTTTATTGCGGGAAACTGCGGTGGATTTTCAGATGTGCGAAAGGGAAGGGAGACAGTATACCGGCCGTCTTGATTACGCGACACGCTCTGTTTAAAATAATTTTCACAAATTTCATCCTCTGGTTTCAAATGAGTTTTTTGGGGGACGCAGTCGGTTTCCCAAAATTTTGAAATTAATTGCGAAAGCGAGTCATTTTCATTTTGACAAAAAAGAGCATTAATTGGCGGGGTAGAAATTAAGGGTTGATTTATTTGTCCCATCAAAATATAGCCGAAAATAGTTCCCATAGCAAAGGGATGATTTGGATCATCGCTAGCGATTTTTTCACCCTGTATAATTTGTGGAAATAGATCCATACCAATTAGTAAATTTACAGGCGAAGGGTTGTAAAAAGTGGGATCTGCTAAGGGTAAATTTTTTATAAAATGCCAATGTTCTGTATTTATTTTTACTGACGGTAAATCAGGACAAACTTTTTGCAAAATAATCGCTTGCGTAGACACAAAAATATCTGGTTTTTGAAAATTACAAATTTTAATAAAATCGATCCTAGATCAGAAGTAAGAGAGTTGCCTCCAACCCCCTGTATATTTGAACATAAGGGTTGTCTTGGAAGGCCCAATTGTTGCGCTAATTTTTGAGAACAAAAAGTGTTTTGCGAACCGCTGTCTAACACGGCTTTAACTGTTTGAAAGTTACCGCGGACATCTTGAATTTTTACTAGGATAGTTGACAATAAAACTTGCGATTGCGCAGAAATAAAACCACAATGCGTGGGGTTAGAACCCGAAGGAGTTGCGATTGGTACTTGTGAATTAGAAGACGTCGAAGTAAAATTTTTATTATTTTGAGAAGAGGCACTTTCAGGGACATTAGTTTGAGTAGAGTAATTTGGAAGCGGACAACCAGTAGCCGGGGATCTAAAACTTTGCTGACTGGCGAAGTAACCACGTGGTGCGCTACTTGGAGACCCGTTGGGAGAAATATTAGAGAGATTTTGTGAGAAATTCACGTTAGCATCAAAATGTGATCTATTTTGATTTTGAGAATTAAAGTAATTAGAATTTCGCTCAAAATGAATTAATGAGTGATGTCTTTGATTACCAGGGCAATAGCGACATGAGCGTAGACTTTGACAAGAATTTGTTAAATGTATTGAGCTTAAACAATTTAAACATAGTTTTTTATTTTTAGCGTAAGCATAGCGTTCGTAGGCAGATTTACCTTTAAATGCGTGACATAAATATATGGAATGTGTGTTAGAATCACAAAAAGCGCATCTATCTTTAGAATGAGTATTTTCCGTACCAAGTAGCGTTTTTGTATAATAAGGCGAGGCGTTATTTTTATAAAACTGTTTATTATTTTTAAATCTATTTTTAGATTGTAGCGAATAAAGCGAATTACATTGAGTTTCAAGGAAATGATAAATTTCGTGATATTTGGGCATTTCATTAGACCTAGAATTAGCTAGTTCAAAGCGCGAAAGTAGTACCTCAGGCAATTTATCTAGTAAAATGTTGGCAAGCGGAAAACACCATTGATCAGTGTCGTAATTTAGAGTTTTTAAAGCCTCAATATTTTCTGAAAAAACATCAAGCAGCGTGCGCAGCGTTTCTGGATTGTCGTCTTTGAGAGCGGGAAAATTATACACGGAGAGCCAATAAGTTTGAGCCGATAAGCGGGGGTTATGATAGCGTTTTAGAACCGTATTGTAAGCGATTATATAATTAGCGTCGGTTATTTGTAAGTGTTTAACTACGTTTAAAGGCGGTCCTTTTAGGTAGGACAGTAACAAATTAAATTTAGCGTTTGTAGGAATACTAGGATTATTGTGTACAGAACTATTGTACATATCTAGAAAGGTTGAAAACTTAGTGATGTCGCCATGAAATTCGACAATGCGCAGTCTTGGCATTAAAGACGCCATAAAGCGATCTGGATCAGAAGAATTTGAAATTTGCGTTAAGTTTTGAGGTTGAGGAGCTTCAATTTTCACCTCAAATAGTTGTTTTTGAATTCTTTTAATATCATAGAAGCTGTCGTCAAACTCAGTAAGGCGTTCATTTTCTTCATCCAGTCTCTCCGGACTTGCCGAATAAGCCTCTATTATTTGATTTTGATAAATAAAAAATGATTCTTTCATTTCATCAAGGTCGATAAGTCGAACCTGTAAACACGGTTTTTTTGTATCATCCGTTAGGCAAGCATTAGCTAAGTTATGAAGAGTATTAATGCGATTATGTTGCACATTACGGAGTGCTTCTAACTTCTTAAGTTGCGTACTCATTGTAATGTTTTTAAAAAACTCCGTTAAAACAGGTGAACGATTAGTTTCCGAAATTTTTAATATTTAAAAATTAAAAGCGTTTAAAAGAAAAGAAAATAGGCGATAAAAAATGTAAACAGGTCTCATTTACCTCTCTAATATCGTGGTGTTGGAAACTTTTCCTACGTGCAGACGACACAAAGCCAAAAAGAGATAGGAAATGGGCGAAAACAATGCGCGTTCGGTACTTTTTTACTTGTTATTTTTACTGCTAGCACAGCAAAAAGATCAAGGTCATGCGTATTTATTAAAAATTTTATTTTTAACAAAATGCGATTTAGACTTTAATTTTTCCCGGGGTCCTGTTATCAGGCTCGAACCTGGACCAAATGGTGAGGTTAGGCCTTCTGTAGAAAATAAAATATACCGAAGGACCACTCGAGATAGCTCGAGAAAAACGTGGGGGAGTTAAGAGGGACTGTATCTTTCCACAGGGCTCCAACAGGGAAAAAAGAGCCTAAAAACTTAAATACTAAAAAATAGCGCAGCAATGAAAAATTATCAAGAAACGACTTACCATTAGATGTCTTTTGTAGCTACTTGGCTGGCCAGCCCGATTATACGCGAAGTACCAGACTCTCCATTGTTCTATAGTTCAAAATGTTCCAAACACTAATATCTAATAAACTAAAGCGTAAAATTAATAGTTTCCACAATTTTAATATAAAATAATAGCGGTGCGGTGACTTTCCTTGCACGAGGCGCGTGGTTGAGTTGTTCGCGCAGACAATCGGCGTTTTCGTCTGCTAGGCCGAATTTAGCCGCTTATCTCAAATCCTTCATTGCTGGAAGAAGCGCGCGAAGTTTAAATTTAAAATATGGAAAGATATAGCGTAAAGTAAATCAAAATAATATTCTAAAAACGCTTGTAAGCGTAGAAAATGTAACCCAAAAATATTTAAAAACTAAGAGAGATAGTCTTTGTTTGAAACTCGTAGACAATGATTGTGTAGAAATAAAATTTCGGACTTCCATTGTCTTTATTTATTTTAAAACACGACGTTTCGGTTAGTAAGTATCTCTAACCGTTATCAAGTGTAAACTAAACAATCTAGTCTCTAGGCTACTACTTATACTACTTGGTGTGCAGTCAGGTGTGACGGCCCGCCCCCTTTTTTAATCCTAAGACGCCTGTTTTCCTTAAGGAGTGGTTTCCATATGTTTGGTATGTCCGTGCTTGGTTGACTGAAAACTTCTTTATTCTGCATTATATACGCAGCTTCAATAAACTTTCGTTTTCGCCAATGCGACTCCTTATGTAAAACTTTAGCTTCTGACCACTGAATCCTGTGATCATTTGACCATGCATGATCTGCTAAACCGGATTTTTCAATATCCCCTAATTGGGTACTTTTTAGATGTTCATTTACTCTAACCTGAAGAGGGCGTTTCGTTTCACCTACATATGATTTACCACACTCACACGGGATTTGGTAAATACATTCCTTATTATTTGAGGGATTGTCTGGTTTTGTTTTAGTTACAAAACTTCTTATCGTATTTCCCGAAGAAAATACTGTTTTTATATTATAGTGTTTAGCTATTCGTCAGAAAACATAAGACGAATAGCTAAACACTATAATATAAAAACAGTATTTTCTTCGGGAAATACGATAAGAAGTTTTGTAACTAAAACAAAACCAGACAATCCCTCAAATAATAAGGAATGTATTTACCAAATCCCGTGTGAGTGTGGTAAATCATATGTAGGTGAAACGAAACGCCCTCTTCAGGTTAGAGTAAATGAACATCTAAAAAGTACCCAATTAGGGGATATTGAAAAATCCGGTTTAGCAGATCATGCATGGTCAAATGATCACAGGATTCAGTGGTCAGAAGCTAAAGTTTTACATAAGGAGTCGCATTGGCGAAAACGAAAGTTTATTGAAGCTGCGTATATAATGCAGAATAAAGAAGTTTTCAGTCAACCAAGCACGGACATACCAAACATATGGAAACCACTCCTTAAGGAAAACAGGCGTCTTAGGATTAAAAAAGGGGGCGGGCCGTCACACCTGACTGCACACCAAGTAGTATAAGTAGTAGCCTAGAGACTAGATTGTTTAGTTTACACTTGATAACGGTTAGAGATACTTACTAACCGAAACGTCGTGTTTTAAAATAAATAAAGACAATGGAAGTCCGAAATTTTATTTCTACACAATCATTGTCTACGAGTTTCAAACAAAGAGTTGAAGAACGGTACGGACCCGGAATCAACAATCTATTCAGAGGCTACGAGAAGACCAAACTTAAAGTGATAAAGGAAGAAGAACACATTTCATTCTTGTGCGAGGCGCGCGACAGTGGTGTCATTCCGGTTGGTTTCCGCCTAAAAGCCAACTTTCCGGGAGTGAGAACGAAGAAGATCTTAGAGAGGACCAGCCAAGCACTAATCCGATCCCAAATCAGTTACCATCGATGGAGAAAAGCCAACTTCAACGCCGACATGGAGGAGCGATTTGACGAAATTAGACGACACACATGGGAGGAAGACTACGAACCGATACTGAGTAAAATTGACAGTACGTGCGACAGAGAACGACAGAAGATACGATCAACTCACCGAGAAAAACTTAAGAAACTACAGACACGTACTCAAGATAGAACAGACTCGACAACACCAAGCACTATAGTGAACATCTCCAAAAGGACTCTGAGCACCAACGAAGAATTGTTACTCAGTAAGGGACTTAAGTTCGCCATTGCACCGGCACAGACACCGACACTGGAAATTATTGCGGCAATAGAGACCGTTAGTCTACCTCAACCCGAAGCTGATGAGTTTCGCCATAAAGTAAGAACAACGTTGGACAGAAAGAAGCAACAAAAGGCAAACATCACCAGTCAAGAACAACGGGCAATCAAGAACCTGCAGGCTGACAAATCAATCAAGATTCTACCGGCCGACAAAGGAAACGCAACGGTGATCATGGATGTCGAGACTTACGACAAAAAGATCCAAGAAGTTCTGGAGAAAGGAGACTACAAGCAACTACCCAAAGACCCAACCACCACCATAGAAGGACGCATCTACAGGACTTTGAAGAAGTATGCTGAAAATATCCCGGACGCTGCTAGATCCCGCCTGACTCCACACCACAGTAAGGCACCACATTTTTATGGATTACCAAAGATCCATAAGAAGGATATACCACTGCGACCAATTACCAGCTCCAGGGACTCACCGACCAGCACTTTGTCGAGGTTTTTGTTGGACATAATTCAACCACTACAGGGTAAGTCCGAATCTTTTGTCAAAAACTCGGAACATTTTGTGGAGGTTTTAAAAGGTATCGAATTAGATCCCGGCGATAGATTTGTAAGTTTTGATGTAGAAAGTCTCTACACCAACGTTCCAATAAATGAGTCACTCAGTATCATTAAAAACAAATTACAAACTGATAATACACTTCATGAGAGAACAACGCTATCGGTGGAGGGGGTGATGGATCTTTTGGAGCTCTGTCTCCGTAACTCTTACTTTCAAGTGAAAGATAAGTTTTACGCGCAAAATGATGGACTCCCAATGGGTTTATCTCTTTCGCCAGTGGTAGCAAACATCTACATGGAGTGGTTCGAGGGCCATGCGATCAACACAGCAAGAGTCAAACCAAAACTATGGCTACGATACATGGATGACACATTTATTATATGGCCGGAAAATGATGACGAACTACAAAATTTTCTACACCATTTAAACGGTATTCGACCAACAATCAAGTGCACCATGGAAATTGAAAAAGATTCGGCCTTACCTTTTTTGGATGTTCTTGTCAAACGATTAGACAGAAACATTCAAACCACTGTATATAGGAAACCTACACACACGGGACAGTACCTAAATTTTAAGTCTAATCATTCTGTTGCAACAAAACAAGGAGTTATAAGAAGTTTGTATTTAAGAGCCGTAAATATTTGTAGTAATAATGAAGAATTAACCACAGAAATTAACAACATTAAAAAGGACTTACAACAGAATGGTTATTCCGAGAAATTAATAAACTCAACGATATTTAAAATTAAAAACAAACTAAATGTACCAAATTCTCAAAATAATAATCCGTTAGGTGTTATTAACATTCCATATGTTCAAGGGATTTCAGAAAACATAAGACGAATAGCTAAACACTATAATATAAAAACAGTATTTTCTTCGGGAAATACGATAAGAAGTTTTGTAACTAAAACAAAACCAGACAATCCCTCAAATAATAAGGAATGTATTTACCAAATCCCGTGTGAGTGTGGTAAATCATATGTAGGTGAAACGAAACGCCCTCTTCAGGTTAGAGTAAATGAACATCTAAAAAGTACCCAATTAGGGGATATTGAAAAATCCGGTTTAGCAGATCATGCATGGTCAAATGATCACAGGATTCAGTGGTCAGAAGCTAAAGCTTTACATAAGGAGTCGCATTGGCGAAAACGAAAGTTTATTGAAGCTGCGTATATAATGCAGAATAAAGAAGTTTTCAGTCAACCAAGCACGGACATACCAAACATATGGAAACCACTCCTTAAGGAAAACAGGCGTCTTAGGATTAAAAAAGGGGGCGGGCCGTCACACCTGACTGCACACCAAGTAGTATAAGTAGTAGCCTAGAGACTAGATTGTTTAGTTTACACTTGATAACGGTTAGAGATACTTACTAACCGAAACGTCGTGTTTTAAAATAAATAAAGACAATGGAAGTCCGAAATTTTATTTCTACACAATCATTGTCTACGAGTTTCAAACAAAGAGTTGAAGAACGGTACGGACCCGGAATCAACAATCTATTCAGAGGCTACGAGAAGACCAAACTTAAAGTGATAAAGGAAGAAGAACACATTTCATTCTTGTGCGAGGCGCGCGACAGTGGTGTCATTCCGGTTGGTTTCCGCCTAAAAGCCAACTTTCCGGGAGTGAGAACGAAGAAGATCTTAGAGAGGACCAGCCAAGCACTAATCCGATCCCAAATCAGTTACCATCGATGGAGAAAAGCCAACTTCAACGCCGACATGGAGGAGCGATTTGACGAAATTAGACGACACACATGGGAGGAAGACTACGAACCGATACTGAGTAAAATTGACAGTACGTGCGACAGAGAACGACAGAAGATACGATCAACTCACCGAGAAAAACTTAAGAAACTACAGACACGTACTCAAGATAGAACAGACTCAACAACACCAAGCACTATAGTGAACATCTCCAAAAGGACTCTGAGCACCAACGAAGAATTGTTACTCAGTAAGGGACTTAAGTTCGCCATTGCACCGGCACAGACACCGACACTGGAAATTATTGCGGCAATAGAGACCGTTAGTCTACCTCAACCCGAAGCTGATGAGTTTCGCCATAAAGTAAGAACAACGTTGGACAGAAAGAAGCAACAAAAGGCAAACATCACCAGTCAAGAACAACGGGCAATCAAGAACCTGCAGGCTGACAAATCAATCAAGATTCTACCGGCCGACAAAGGAAACGCAACGGTGATCATGGATGTCGAGACTTACGACAAAAAGATCCAAGAAGTTCTGGAGAAAGGAGACTACAAGCAACTACCCAAAGACCCAACCACCACCATAGAAGGACGCATCTACAGGACTTTGAAGAAGTATGCTGAAAATATCCCGGACGCTGCTAGATCCCGCCTGACTCCACACCACAGTAAGGCACCACATTTTTATGGATTACCAAAGATCCATAAGAAGGATATACCACTGCGACCAATTACCAGCTCCAGGGACTCACCGACCAGCACTTTGTCGAGGTTTTTGTTGGACATAATTCAACCACTACAGGGTAAGTCCGAATCTTTTGTCAAAAACTCGGAACATTTTGTGGAGGTTTTAAAAGGTATCGAATTAGATCCCGGCGATAGATTTGTAAGTTTTGATGTAGAAAGTCTCTACACCAACGTGCCAATAAATGAGTCACTCAGTATCATTAAAAACAAATTACAAACTGATAATACACTTCATGAGAGAACAACGCTATCGGTGGAGGGGGTGATGGATCTTTTGGAGCTCTGTCTCCGTAACTCTTACTTTCAAGTGAAAGATAAGTTTTACGCGCAAAATGATGGACTCCCAATGGGTTTATCTCTTTCGCCAGTGGTAGCAAACATCTACATGGAGTGGTTCGAGGGCCATGCGATCAACACAGCAAGAGTCAAACCAAAACTATGGCTACGATACATGGATGACACATTTATTATATGGCCGGAAAATGATGACGAACTACAAAATTTTCTACACCATTTAAACGGTATTCGACCAACAATCAAGTGCACCATGGAAATTGAAAAAGATTCGGCCTTACCTTTTTTGGATGTTCTTATCAAACGATTAGACAGAAACATTCAAACCACTGTATATAGGAAACCTACACACACGGGACAGTACCTAAATTTTAAGTCTAATCATTCTGTTGCAACAAAACAAGGAGTTATAAGAAGTTTGTATTTAAGAGCCGTAAATATTTGTAGTAATAATGAAGAATTAACCACAGAAATTAACAACATTAAAAAGGACTTACAACAGAATGGTTATTCCGAGAAATTAATAAACTCAACGATATTTAAAATTAAAAACAAACTAAATGTACCAAATTCTCAAAATAATAATCCGTTAGGTGTTATTAACATTCCATATGTTCAAGGGATTTCAGAAAACATAAGACGAATAGCTAAACACTATAATATAAAAACAGTATTTTCTTCGGGAAATACGATAAGAAGTTTTGTAACTAAAACAAAACCAGACAATCCCTCAAATAATAAGGAATGTATTTACCAAATCCCGTGTGAGTGTGGTAAATCATATGTAGGTGAAACGAAACGCCCTCTTCAGGTTAGAGTAAATGAACATCTAAAAAGTACCCAATTAGGGGATATTGAAAAATCCGGTTTAGCAGATCATGCATGGTCAAATGATCACAGGATTCAGTGGTCAGAAGCTAAAGTTTTACATAAGGAGTCGCATTGGCGAAAACGAAAGTTTATTGAAGCTGCGTATATAATGCAGAATAAAGAAGTTTTCAGTCAACCAAGCACGGACATACCAAACATATGGAAACCACTCCTTAAGGAAAACAGGCGTCTTAGGATTAAAAAAGGGGGCGGGCCGTCACACCTGACTGCACACCAAGTAGTATAAGTAGTAGCCTAGAGACTAGATTGTTTAGTTTACACTTGATAACGGTTAGAGATACTTACTAACCGAAACGTCGTGTTTTAAAATAAATAAAGACAATGGAAGTCCGAAATTTTATTTCTACACAATCATTGTCTACGAGTTTCAAACAAAGAGTTGAAGAACGGTACGGACCCGGAATCAACAATCTATTCAGAGGCTACGAGAAGACCAAACTTAAAGTGATAAAGGAAGAAGAACACATTTCATTCTTGTGCGAGGCGCGCGACAGTGGTGTCATTCCGGTTGGTTTCCGCCTAAAAGCCAACTTTCCGGGAGTGAGAACAAAGAAGATCTTAGAGAGGACCAGCCAAGCACTAATCCGATCCCAAATCAGTTTCCATCGATGGAGAAAAGCCAACTTCAACGCCGACATGGAGGAGCGATTTGACGAAATTAGACGACACACATGGGAGGAAGACTACGAACCGATACTGAGTAAAATTGACAGTACGTGCGACAGAGAACGACAGAAGATACGATCAACTCACCGAGAAAAACTTAAGAAACTACAGACACGTACTCAAGATAGAACAGACTCAACAACACCAAGCACTATAGTGAACATCTCCAAAAGGACTCTGAGCACCAACGAAGAATTGTTACTCAGTAAGGGACTTAAGTTCGCCATTGCACCGGCACAGACACCGACACTGGAAATTATTGCGGCAATAGAGACCGTTAGTCTACCTCAACCCGAAGCTGATGAGTTTCGCCATAAAGTAAGAACAACGTTGGACAGAAAGAAGCAACAAAAGGCAAACATCACCAGTCAAGAACAACGGGCAATCAAGAACCTGCAGGCTGACAAATCAATCAAGATTCTACCGGCCGACAAAGGAAACGCAACGGTGATCATGGATGTCGAGACTTCCGACAAAAAGATCCAAGAAGTTCTGGAGAAAGGAGACTACAAGCAACTACCCAAAGACCCAACCACCACCATAGAAGGACGCATCTACAGGACTTTGAAGAAGTATGCTGAAAATATCCCGGACGCTGCTAGATCCCGCCTGACTCCACACCACAGTAAGGCACCACATTTTTATGGATTACCAAAGATCCATAAGAAGGATATACCACTGCGACCAATTACCAGCTCCAGGGACTCACCGACCAGCACTTTGTCGAGGTTTTTGTTGGACATAATTCAACCACTACAGGGTAAGTCCGAATCTTTTGTCAAAAACTCGGAACATTTTGTGGAGGTTTTAAAAGGTATCGAATTAGATCCCGGCGATAGATTTGTAAGTTTTGATGTAGAAAGTCTCTACACCAACGTGCCAATAAATGAGTCACTCAGTATCATTAAAAACAAATTACAAACTGATAATACACTTCATGAGAGAACAACGCTATCGGTGGAGGGGGTGATGGATCTTTTGGAGCTCTGTCTCCGTAACTCTTACTTTCAAGTGAAAGATAAGTTTTACGCGCAAAATGATGGACTCCCAATGGGTTTATCTCTTTCGCCAGTGGTAGCAAACATCTACATGGAGTGGTTCGAGGGCCATGCGATCAACACAGCAAGAGTCAAACCAAAACTATGGCTACGATACATGGATGACACATTTATTATATGGCCGGAAAATGATGACGAACTACAAAATTTTCTACACCATTTAAACGGTATTCGACCAACAATCAAGTGCACCATGGAAATTGAAAAAGATTCGGCCTTACCTTTTTTGGATGTTCTTGTCAAACGATTAGACAGAAACATTCAAACCACTGTATATAGGAAACCTACACACACGGGACAGTACCTAAATTTTAAGTCTAATCATTCTGTTGCAACAAAACAAGGAGTTATAAGAAGTTTGTATTTAAGAGCCGTAAATATTTGTAGTAATAATGAAGAATTAACCACAGAAATTAACAACATTAAAAAGGACTTACAACAGAATGGTTATTCCGAGAAATTAATAAACTCAACGATATTTAAAATTAAAAACAAACTAAATGTACCAAATTCTCAAAATAATAATCCGTTAGGTGTTATTAACATTCCATATGTTCAAGGGATTTCAGAAAACATAAGACGAATAGCTAAACACTATAATATAAAAACAGTATTTTCTTCGGGAAATACGATAAGAAGTTTTGTAACTAAAACAAAACCAGACAATCCCTCAAATAATAAGGAATGTATTTACCAAATCCCGTGTGAGTGTGGTAAATCATATGTAGGTGAAACGAAACGCCCTCTTCAGGTTAGAGTAAATGAACATCTAAAAAGTACCCAATTAGGGGATATTGAAAAATCCGGTTTAGCAGATCATGCATGGTCAAATGATCACAGGATTCAGTGGTCAGAAGCTAAAGTTTTACATAAGGAGTCGCATTGGCGAAAACGAAAGTTTATTGAAGCTGCGTATATAATGCAGAATAAAGAAGTTTTCAGTCAACCAAGCACGGACATACCAAACATATGGAAACCACTCCTTAAGGAAAACAGGCGTCTTAGGATTAAAAAAGGGGGCGGGCCGTCACACCTGACTGCACACCAAGTAGTATAAGTAGTAGCCTAGAGACTAGATTGTTTAGTTTACACTTGATAACGGTTAGAGATACTTACTAACCGAAACGTCGTGTTTTAAAATAAATAAAGACAATGGAAGTCCGAAATTTTATTTCTACACAATCATTGTCTACGAGTTTCAAACAAAGAGTTGAAGAACGGTACGGACCCGGAATCAACAATCTATTCAGAGGCTACGAGAAGACCAAACTTAAAGTGATAAAGGAAGAAGAACACATTTCATTCTTGTGCGAGGCGCGCGACAGTGGTGTCATTCCGGTTGGTTTCCGCCTAAAAGCCAACTTTCCGGGAGTGAGAACGAAGAAGATCTTAGAGAGGACCAGCCAAGCACTAATCCGATCCCAAATCAGTTACCATCGATGGAGAAAAGCCAACTTCAACGCCGACATGGAGGAGCGATTTGACGAAATTAGACGACACACATGGGAGGAAGACTACGAACCGATACTGAGTAAAATTGACAGTACGTGCGACAGAGAACGACAGAAGATACGATCAACTCACCGAGAAAAACTTAAGAAACTACAGACACGTACTCAAGATAGAACAGACTCAACAACACCAAGCACTATAGTGAACATCTCCAAAAGGACTCTGAGCACCAACGAAGAATTGTTACTCAGTAAGGGACTTAAGTTCGCCATTGCACCGGCACAGACACCGACACTGGAAATTATTGCGGCAATAGAGACCGTTAGTCTACCTCAACCCGAAGCTGATGAGTTTCGCCATAAAGTAAGAACAACGTTGGACAGAAAGAAGCAACAAAAGGCAAACATCACCAGTCAAGAACAACGGGCAATCTTCAAGAACCTGCAGGCTGACAAATCAATCAAGATTCTACCGGCCGACAAAGGAAACGCAACGGTGATCATGGATGTCGAGACTTACGACAAAAAGATCCAAGAAGTTCTGGAGAAAGGAGACTACAAGCAACTACCCAAAGACCCAACCACCACCATAGAAGGACGCATCTACAGGACTTTGAAGAAGTATGCTGAAAATATCCCGGACGCTGCTAGATCCCGCCTGACTCCACACCACAGTAAGGCACCACATTTTTATGGATTACCAAAGATCCATAAGAAGGATATACCACTGCGACCAATTACCAGCTCCAGGGACTCACCGACCAGCACTTTGTCGAGGTTTTTGTTGGACATAATTCAACCACTACAGGGTAAGTCCGAATCTTTTGTCAAAAACTCGGAACATTTTGTGGAGGTTTTAAAAGGTATCGAATTAGATCCCGGCGATAGATTTGTAAGTTTTGATGTAGAAAGTCTCTACACCAACGTGCCAATAAATGAGTCACTCAGTATCATTAAAAACAAATTACAAACTGATAATACACTTCATGAGAGAACAACGCTATCGGTGGAGGGGGTGATGGATCTTTTGGAGCTCTGTCTCCGTAACTCTTACTTTCAAGTGAAAGATAAGTTTTACGCGCAAAATGATGGACTCCCAATGGGTTTATCTCTTTCGCCAGTGGTAGCAAACATCTACATGGAGTGGTTCGAGGGCCATGCGATCAACACAGCAAGAGTCAAACCAAAACTATGGCTACGATACATGGATGACACATTTATTATATGGCCGGAAAATGATGACGAACTACAAAATTTTCTACACCATTTAAACGGTATTCGACCAACAATCAAGTGCACCATGGAAATTGAAAAAGATTCGGCCTTACCTTTTTTGGATGTTCTTGTCAAACGATTAGACAGAAACATTCAAACCACTGTATATAGGAAACCTACACACACGGGACAGTACCTAAATTTTAAGTCTAATCATTCTGTTGCAACAAAACAAGGAGTTATAAGAAGTTTGTATTTAAGAGCCGTAAATATTTGTAGTAATAATGAAGAATTAACCACAGAAATTAACAACATTAAAAAGGACTTACAACAGAATGGTTATTCCGAGAAATTAATAAACTCAACGATATTTAAAATTAAAAACAAACTAAATGTACCAAATTAAATAATCCGTTAGGTGTTATTAACATTCCATATGTTCAAGGGATTTCAGAAAACATAAGACGAATAGCTAAACACTATAATATAAAAACAGTATTTTCTTCGGGAAATACGATAAGAAGTTTTGTAACTAAAACAAAACCAGACAATCCCTCAAATAATAAGGAATGTATTTACCAAATCCCGTGTGAGTGTGGTAAATCATATGTAGGTGAAACGAAACGCCCTCTTCAGGTTAGAGTAAATGAACATCTAAAAAGTACCCAATTAGGGGATATTGAAAAATCCGGTTTAGCAGATCATGCATGGTCAAATGATCACAGGATTCAGTGGTCAGAAGCTAAAGTTTTACATAAGGAGTCGCATTGGCGAAAACGAAAGTTTATTGAAGCTGCGTATATAATGCAGAATAAAGAAGTTTTCAGTCAACCAAGCACGGACATACCAAACATATGGAAACCACTCCTTAAGGAAAACAGGCGTCTTAGGATTAAAAAAGGGGGCGGGCCGTCACACCTGACTGCACACCAAGTAGTATAAGTAGTAGCCTAGAGACTAGATTGTTTAGTTTACACTTGATAACGGTTAGAGATACTTACTAACCGAAACGTCGTGTTTTAAAATAAATAAAGACAATGGAAGTCCGAAATTTTATTTCTAAGAGAGATAGCTTCTCTAATTTTAAGTGAAAATTAGAGAATATAATTATTTACAAAAATAAAAACAAGTTGGGAAACTTGTTCAGTTATATTTGACCAAGGACTGTACACACTGTGTACAGTCCTTGATATTTGACATGTATTTGACTTTGTCATCTGTGATTGTCACATTTGCTTCTGCTTTAAACTGAATTATTGTTTGAGCTAATGAAGCGGCTATGAAAAATTAAGGATTACTATACATTTAAAAAAAATTGTTCTGCAAGAATAAAGTAAAAACAATCTCAAAAACGGCGTTATTAAAATTTTTTTTAAATATTCATGAACCGTCATTCTAACTTCAATATTTCAAAGACAATCAGCTGTGTCGTAACGTGACCATCAAAAAAAAATCAGCCCCGGATGTGACGTCAACAAAGTGGAGGATCGTGGCCCGTCCATTTTGATAGCCCTGGTTAAATCAGGGCTATCAAAATGGACGGGCCACGATCCTCCACTTTGTTGACGTCACATCCGGGGCTGATTTTTTTTTGATGGTCACGTTACGACACAGCTGATTGTCTTTAAAATTTTGAAGTTGGAATGACGGTTCATGGATATTTGATTTTTTGTTAAATAAAGCCGTTATTGAGATTGTTTTTACTTTATTCTGGCAGAACAATTTTTTTTAAATGTATAGTAAGCCCTAATTTTTCATAGCTGCTTCATTAGCTCACACAAAAATTAAGTTTAAAGCAGAAGCGAATGTGACAATCACATATGATAAAGTCAAATACATGTCAAATATAACAGTTGGCATGTGGTACATGGCGGGTAATTTGAATTTAAAATAAGGAATGCTAAATCTTGAAGATTTTAACCTTTTAATCATGTTGCTTCCTTACAAACCTTTGATGGAATATCGGGATGATGTCTGCGAATATTTCACTGAAATTTTGCGGAAATCTGTAGTGCCATTTTGAAAATATCATAAAAAAACGTCTGACCTCCCATAAGACCCAATGTAAAATTCAGCCCCGGGAGAACAGCTGATTTTTTCAGGGTCGTGGCCTCTATTTTTGTGTTGGCCTTGGTTAAATACGCTTTTAAAAAACAGGCAAATCATGACCAACGAAAAAAAACGGCTCTACCACGATACACCAGGGGTACGTTCAGAATGAAACGTCGGGCGAGACGTCTTGCCGAGCGAATGACGTCATGGGTAAATCGCCGGACGTCTTGCCTTTGTGAACGGTATGGATGTAATAAACATAACCTTAAAATATATATATTTTTTAAATTATTGATAAAATTGATCAGATTTAAAAATTTGTTACAGTTTATTTAGTAGAGTTAAAATAAACACAAATAAGTGTTTTTTTTTGTTTTGAAAAATGGAAATAGAGAGTTTTTTGGAGTACCAGACTTTTGGTGGCTGACAGAGTTTTATTAGACAAATAAAGTTTTGTTTAAGATTTAAAAGTTGTGTTATTTGTAAATTTATTTTCTTTGTTGTAAGCAATACAGGTTTTAAGTTCCTCTGCTCAACACTTTCAAAGGAAATAAATAAATTTGAAAATTAATAGTTATATGTACATACATGTGAAGACAAATTCTCAAAGTGTTTGCTGGAGCGTTGAGAGATCTTCAATTACATTATATCAAACCTCTTTATATGGTTACATTATCTACTATTAAATAAAGAAGACAAATATACATAGTTTAAATGTCTTTTATTTTAATTTGAAAGCACAAAGTAATATCTAGGTATAGTATTATTTATATTACTATAACAATTTTAGATATACAGACAGACAGACAGACACACGGCGTGACAAAAAAGTTTCAAAATCATCTGAAACGCAAAAATATAAACACATTTTTAACATCAGACCTTTTTTTTTCTCGAAAAAATTAGGATCACCTTGGCTCACACTACTATAGTATAGTAGTAGTGTGAGCTAATAGGTAACTTTTAATGTTTTCTATACGGGATATAAAACAAACCCAACCATAACAAATTTGGCTTCTACAATCTTTTGAAAATAGGAACTTTTGTGATGTTTTTATGTGGGTTTCTTGTCAGAGGTAAGGACTTAACCCTTCTAAAGAAACTTAGAATTCACCTGTCAAAAGTCAAACAAGTGTTTTTTTGTCTTCAAGAAAAAGTAAAATTGGATTATTTATTTATGGAAAATGCCACTTTTATGTAATATGTTTTCGAAAATTGGTTTATATACCTACTGCGCAAGTCGAGCGTTTGTCACCCACCTCATAGAGAAGGGTGTAAAAGGCGATTCGCCCGACGTTATTTTCGGCCAATATGAACGAGAGTAACTTTCACCCAGTATGTAATCTGAACGGATTTGAGCGCGCCCGACTACATCCGACGTGCTATCTGAACGTACCCCAGGGCTATCAAAATGGACGGGCCACGATCCTCCACTTTGTTGACGTCACATCCGGGGCTGATTTTTTTTTGATGGTCACGTTACGACACAGCTGATTGTCTTTAAAATTTTGAAGTTGGAATGACGGTTCATGGATATTTGATTTTTTGTTAAATAAAGCCGTTTTTGAGATTGTTTTTACTTTATTCTGGCTGAACATTTTTTTTTTTAATGTATAGTAAGCCCTAATTTTTCATAGCCGCTTCATTAGCTCACACAAAAATTAAGTTTAAAGCAGAAGCGAATGTGACAATCACATATGATAAAGTCAAATACATGTCAAATATAACAGTTGGCATGTGGTACATGGCGGGTAATTTGAATTTAAAATAAGGAATGCTAAATCTTGAAGATTTTAACCTTTTAATCATGTTGCTTCCTTACAAACCTTTGGTGGAATATCGGGATGATGTCTGCGAATATTTCACTGAAATTTTGCGGAAATCTGTAGTGCCATTTTGAAAATATCATAAAAAAACGTCTGACCTCCCATAAGACCCAATGTAAAATTCAGCCCCGGGAGAACAGCTGATTTTTTCAGGGTCGTGGCCTCTATTTTTGTGTTGGCCTTGGTCGAATTTTCACGTCACTGGTGGTCCAGCTGATTTTTAGAAACGAAAGTTAGATGTGATATGAACAACTAATATTTTTTGATTTTTTTGAAAACTAAGGCAATTTTCGTACTATTTTTTAGTATATTCTTATAAAATAATATTTTTTATACATACCAGTCGTTATTTTTTTAGCCGCTTCATTTCTCTTTACACAAAAACTAAAAATCGAAGAAATGAATGTGTTCGTTTCAGCTTCAAAAATTATCCGGTGACATACCTCTTTGTTTACTACCCAATAGTCCTCGGTCCACCTTTGATATTAAACGATCACATTCAGTTTGACTTGTAGTTTTAAGTTTTGTGTAATAAAAAATAAAGCGGGCGAAAAAAAAATAACGACAATACATCTAGAAAATTACATTTTATATGGATGTACGAGAAAACAGTAGAAAAATGGCCTTAGTTTTCAAAAAATTCAAAAACTATTAGTTGTTCCGTTGTTCATAACAGATCTAACTTTTTTTTAGAAAAATCAGCTGGACCACCAGTGACGTGGAAAATTCGACATATATATATAAGCAAGGCCAACACAAAAATAGTGATAGCCCTGATATAAGATCCGAACATCGGTATATTCTATCCACCGTGACACCACAGATTAGGTAAATAAGTATAAAAACGTGACACTCACACACGGTATGTCAGCGCGCATGGATTGCCTGTCCTTGTCGCGCTCCGTGACGTCACGTGCGTTGCAGAATAGCAGGTATCGGGTGAATTTATAATGGTATTTGATGATTGTTTTATTATTTTTTTCTTTTCGTGGCCAGTTCAATCTTTGAGTTATTAGGCATATTGTCTAATATTTATATTTTATTTCAATTTAGGGTTTTATGCAATAAGTATTGAAGTTAAAAATATAAGAAAAGTTTGACCAATGAATTCATTGGTTTGACCCATAATTATTAAGTATATCAATTCATTTATTGAATAAATACAGTCCTACTTTTTTTTAACTCTGTCTAAAAATCTTGCATGTTTTTTAGAAAAGTTTAAGGATTTTTTATAAGATTTTTATCAAGGGTTTTATACAGGGTGAGCTTTTTAAAGCTCAATATTCACACTTTATCTCTCTAAAGTGAGACACTGATTTGTGAAAATCTCCAATATAAAATTAGGGGAAATGCTTTTTACAAATGATTACACCATTTTGAAGATTTTTTTATTCTATACATATATACAGAAAATCACCCCTCAGATTCAAAAAAAGTTTTTCCGGTAAGTTTTTGTAGGGGATTTTTGAGAAAGAAATACAATTTATATTAGCTCACACATATACTATCCCACATAGCACAATCACGTGTTTAACACGTAAAAAAGGCGTGAGAAAAAAACGTTGATTTTAAAAGCTGCTAGAAAAAAACGTTTATTTCATATATGAAAACAAGCTTAATAGGTCATTCATTAACGTTATAAAAAATAACGTTGCGAAAAACTGCGTTGTAATAACGCCATAATCAAATTAAAACAACAATGTTTTTACGTTACTTTCAAGTGATTTTTATCAACGTTAAAATCACATTAGATTCACGCCTTTTCTACACGAATTTTAAAACCCGACTTGCATGGCTTTTCTACCGAATATTTTTGAGATTTTACTAGTAGCAGCGCCACCCATTGTCGGGATTTTTCACTTTGACGAAATCTATCAGGCAGTGCTTTGGCCTCTAAACTCCAAAAACCTGTTAAGGAACTGATCCCTGATAATTTACGATTACGACGCATCTGTTATTAACCGGATAAAGACACATTTATATTCTGTGAAAGTGTTTACTGTTAAAAAATTGTGTTTAGCTTTAAAAAAAAAACGAAAAAAACATAATGTACATAGATAGATACATAGATATTTTGTCTTGCCTTGAGCCCCATCTTTAAAATTGTCTTGAAGTGTTGTAGTCTTAAACTAGTGAACTTTTAAAACTTCCTTTCGCGTCTCTTTTAAGTTAAAAAAATTGTATTAAAAAAACGTGACCAAAATAGACGCCGAAAGTAGGTTTGAGAAGTCTTAATCTAGTGGCGTTTTAGAACATGTTGTGGGGACTTTTCAAGTGTGAATTTGGTACACGAAAATAACGAGGGTAAAAAACACGTTATATACACAGCACCAGAAACATCAGCAAAAAGTACATTTTTATAGCTTGATTTCCCCTTGTTTTTAAGTTATCTTTAAGCATGTAGATTTAACAAAATAAATATTGCATGGTATGAGGTTATTTTCAAGCAAAAAAAAACTTTGTTATTTTTGTTCACGTTAATTTAACGTTGATGTGATTTTTGTGCTATGTGGGATACTATAATAGTAGGTAGTGTGAGCTATGGTGATCCTAATTTTTTCGAGATCCGATTTAAAAAAAAAATATATCTTTGCGTTTCAGATGATTTTGAAACTTTTTTGTCGCGCTGTCTGTCTGTCTGTCGGTATGTCTGTCTCTATGTCTGTCTTTAACGACCAACGCGCATAACTTAAAAACCGCTTGCCCGATTTCAATGAAATTTGGCACCTAGGCTGGGTCTTGCATCGAAATGGTCCCATTTAAAAATGAACAAAATCCACCGAACACAAGCCAAATAAAAGAGTGGAAGATTTCAAAAATTTGAGTTTATGTGAAAATATGGTGTGTGTGATATCAAACGAAAGGTAATTGAGTCTGGAGTTAAATAAAATACATTTTAGTTTTAAAAAAATGGTGGGGGTAGATTTAAAAAATTAGAGTTTACGTGAAAATATGGCGTGTGTGATATCAAACGAAAGGTAATTGGGTCCGGAGTTAAAAAAAATATATTTTAGTTTTTGCTTTTTTTAAGGGTGGGGTAGATTTCAAAAATTTGAGTTTAAGTCAAAACATGGCTTGTGTGGTATCAAACGAAAGGTGATTTAGTCTGGAGTTGAATAAAATATATTTCAGTTTTTAGTTATATTGGCTCATACGTACACTATGACTACAGTACCTAGTGTGAGCTTAGGGGCCCATACATTGGTAGAGTATTTTTTATTGAGTTAACAATCTTTTTTATTTTTCTTATTTTTTGTTTGTTATTTTTGACATTTTCTTTTCTAAGCGCCTTTTACAATTTTCGAAACTATAACTACAACACATTGTTTGGCGATATCATCTTGGTTCGGAAACCGAAAGTATTTAATATTGGTTCCTTTTATTGTTTTTCTGGTATAGTTTGTACAGCCCGCAATGGCACAATTTACCATATTTTGGGATTTACCAAAGTACTTGTTAGACAGGCACTTTAAGTAGGTATTTAATTAAAATACACCACAAAACAATACGTATTGGAATAAAACCTGACCTTATTTTAAAATCGACCCTACGGTGACAGATTTACATATAAAAACCAGCTGCTTTGCTTCAAAATTTGGCCTTTGTGTATTTAAAAACCGGATTTTTTAGTGTCGGTATTTATTAAATGGAAGTTAGCAACTGTATTATTAAATTTGGCTTTCGTATGTCAATTTTGAGAGGTCAGCTGTTAGTTTTCTGTGTGAATGTGTCAGAATAAAGTCGACTCTAAAATAATGTCAGGTTTTATTCCAATAAGTCCCTATTAAATAAAGTAAATTCCAACGATAACTGTGCATGCTCTGCATATGAAGCCCTTGTTTCCCGCTTCAGCATGCGACGCACGTGACGTCACTGCGCAACAAAAACGAATTTAGTTCGCGCGGCTGACATACCGTGTGCCCAACAAACATTTAAAGTTGTAACGACGAAACCCCAACTAGAAAGAATTTCTTAAAAGTAACCGCAACGTACTCCCGCTACGTCTCAGTATACCATACAGCGACGTTATAATTCCCTAAGTGGGGAACCAATTTCTGGTTATAACTACTTGGCCAAGTGTTTAAAGTCACTGTAGTAACAACTACACTACTACGTCGTAGCCAGGTATCTACTACGTGGTAGAGGCTGTTCTTTTTCCGTAATGGCATAAAAGTTGCAATGTAGTTGCAAATAATATAATCGTTTCTTTTTGGTAGAATTGTTACACAATATGGTGGACACAACAGTAAACATACTCGCTTAGTTTTTTTGTTTGGTTATGATTATAATATGTACTATGTTATCCAAAAGTGTGAGAATTTACGAGCAGAGGATCAAAATTCGAGTGCGACGCAAAGATTTTTGTATAACATGCATTATATATATTGCAAAAAACCGGTGCGCCCGTAAAATTGAGCCGTTTTCTGGTAGCTGATGGAATTTTTGTGTTGTGATTTTGGAGGTTATGTTTTCATAATCCACAGTTAACTCCAACAAATGGTGCTTAAGAAGAGCATTTTTGGTAAGCTTCAACTAATTTGTTTCTAAAATAGTATAGCTCATTAATATGAGCTCATAAAACGACAACAAAAATATTAAATTTTCTTTCTTACATAAAAACATGGCGTCCCAAACTATATTCCCTGATAGTCGAAAGGGTTACTTGAAAGTGAGCCTAAGTTACGGCAACGTGTCACTTACGACTTTTATGTCGGCATTCCTTTTTAGTTCTAGATAACACACTCGAATTTCTACTCCTTCGTTGCAGAAACGTATTATTAACTAGCTTTCGCCACTAGAAAACGTCTACAGAGTGATAGGAACCACGCGATAAGTATAACTACTACCCTCAAGTTATTGGGGTGTCGCCACTTGTCATTTGCCGTTTCTGGCAACAACAGCACCACTGCTTATAGGTTATGTACGAACGTGAATTTGTGGTAGGTTTTAAAACAAAAACAAGATAAATTAAATTCCATTATAACAATAAATGAAGTGCCAATAAAAAGTGTTTTTTAAAAATGTATGTTGCAGTCGAGAGCATGATCCCTATTCTAGAATTTCTAGGAACTGTTGATCAAGGAACTAAAAGAATGTAGTCACATCAATGAAATCAACTTATTGTTACTTTTTTTATTTACACATTGCTCTCACAATTCGTATGTAGTATTTTTTATTGTTTTTAGATATTTTGGCATTGTCAATATTCAGTAATTTTTATTATTATAAGCCCTATAAGTAAAAAAACAATCTCTGAGACTTGATAGATCGCTTAGAAATCAGTATGTAAACACGTTATATCTAACTTGTTTTTTTATTAGCCGCAAACAGTGCAAAAGCACGGATCACCTATTGAGGTGATCCGTGGCAAAAGTTCCTTGATGAAGTCTAGCATATCCCAGAGGTTATTTTAGGCGCCGTGCATAAATTAGATATTAGGGACCTATTGCAATAAAGCCTGGCACAAAACACAGCACAAATTTAAGTTATTCACTTCAAACCAAGCTTTAACAACAGCACACATTTGAAGAAAACCAAAAAGAATTATTGACCCAAGCTCAACACATAAAATGAATCACAGTGAGACACGACACGTCAACACAAGAGGCATAGATAAACGAATTCGGTTTAGTCCGCACAAGAGGGTTACGATGGCGATAGGGTGGTGCCACAGCACAAACCACGAACGACCGTAAAGACAGTGAATAGAACAGCAACAAGTAGCGTAAAAGATTAAAGATGGACCAGGGAATTCTTAAAATCCGTGTGCGGTACTCGATACTTTGGATCAATATTTTGCATTTTGATTGTTTTGCAAAATTTTCAAGCAATGAGCTCGAAAAAATGGACTGCTCAAGGTAGTTAAAAAAATATTTGCAAAACTATTCCTAATATTCCCATATTATAAAAGGAGACACAAAAAGTAGGGTTAAGAATGTGTGCGACCAAGATGCGACTTCAAAAAGTCTACGTTTTCAAAGTAGAAACAGGAAGGAGAGATTACTTTAAAAGATCGACATTTAAAAAAAGTCAAAGTAGTTGCGGCTTTAAAGTTGATCCAAAAAGTTATTTTGTCTACATTGTTACATCAGATGTTACTATGATGACATAAACTTTTGTGGTAAAAATTAAAGTTATAATGTAGTTGTCGGATACACTTGTTTGGGACTCCAATGAAGCTTAACTTTCTAGTGGTAATTAAGTAGGATATAAAAGTCACGGCGACTACGAAATAACGACTAAAAAGAAAGTAAAACTTTAGCAACGTCCTATTGTGGTAGAGAAGACTATCAGAATCGACTATCAAGAAACAATCCTAAGAAGTAGTTTAGAGGGTCGTTTTTACGAAACATCTACTATTTCCTGATACTAAATAGTAGTTAGAACTAAAAAGTAACAAATTTTGGTTGGGATCACCACATTTCTACTATAAGAATGTAGCAAAGCCTTTAGAACATGTAGCCGCTACTATAAATGTTAGTTGGGTGGTTCGGTTCGGTTCGGTTCATTATCGTGGCTCTACCTAAAAACCATCAAAAAGATGGAGCGGCTAGTTCACAACTTGCATTCCGTTTGCTATTGGTCGAAATAGTCAGCTGACTTTTGATGTTGAACGTTGCCGTTTAAGATTATTATTATATTATATTAAGAGATGGTGCCACCAGTCAAGCATTTAACAAACATTATGTTTACAGCTTTCGGCGTAAAATACGAATATATACTAGTTGTAAGTGATTAAAAAAAGTGTAGTGGTTTGTGCAGTACATACCTATTGAATTTAACTAAATCTATGCATATGCCGATGACTCTTTTTTTTATTGTTTTTTAAAAACATATTATATTCTTTTACAGTTCATGTCATTATTTTTGGGACAACTTTTTACAACTTTTTTTTGTTTGCCTATGCTTTTTGTTATGGTAAACAACTGATAACTGTCAAAAAGTTATCTCAAAAATTATGATATATAGTTTAAATTAGCTTCCCTATCCTGTTTTCCTGTCGAAATCGGTGTTAACCTAACCCTGATAAATTATTCGACAACGTATCCTAACCTGTCCAGACACGCCCCGGTTAGGATACGTTTCCCATCAATTGACCACGGTTAGGTTTTGTTTCAGTTTGGTTTAACACCGATTTCAACCTCCCAAAACGAGGACAGGAGAGTTTTAATTTTAAAAATCCCGCCTGACTATGTCAACCAATAGCAAATGGAATGCAAGTTGTGAACTAGCCGCTCGTCAAAAAGAAGGGTCTTGCCCTCATATGCACCGTAAGCACTTAAGCGCGCTTGAGGGTTTAATCGCGATTAAGTCCTTCACATACAAAACAACAAAGAGGGAGAATGGATTAGCTCTGTTACGGTGCATCTGAGGGTAAAAACAGACGATGTGGACGTTTATTCTTGACTTTCAGTGACGTGAGGTGAGCGCTCACACCGGTGGTCGGTGGATTCATTTCCCCGTGGAAAAAGATGGTGAAAGCGTTCCAAGTTCACCCGTGAAAGTGAACTTTTTGCTCACCTCACCTCAAGGGCACACAGTGGAACATTTTCAACACAACCCTTAAACAACATTAACTTCCCATTAACACTCGCTTGATTTTTTTTTGCTTTAAAATAACGTAAAATCATCAAGTATTTGCAATATTACCTACCTCTTATACTAGGGTGATTCAGATTGTAACGATTTTAAGATTTGTACCTATACTGTATGTTTTTAACAAAATTTATAACAATAATATAACAGTATACAGGGTGTTTCCTAATTGAATGTCAATATCTATGGGGGTGATTTTTGGGCCCATTTTAAGAAAAAAACTTCATATGAACATATGTCCTAAACGTCTTACCTTTTGAGATACAAGGTGATAAATTACAGGTGTGAAAAAAAAAATCCTAAATTTTACTGTCCCACATGTCTGGTTTTAAAACTTATTTTTAAAGCTGAAGAAATTTCCTTTCCGACGATGTATATCGCTCCTTCCTCAAGGCAGCACACATACATAGGCGCACCAAAAATGGTCAGATTTGTTATACACTTAAAACAAGTTTTTTCCACACCTCTCATTTATTTAAATGCCTATAAAATGTGCGCCACTGATGTAAGGGGGGCGTGTTATACATCGTTAGAGGGGATTTTTCATCTGCCTCAATAACTGTTACTTAGTTATTTTTGCCAACTTAAAAGTTTGCAAATAATTTAGAAAATACTGTAAGAGAGCACTTTTGAGGGTGGTAAGAGGGGGGATGCCCCCACCACCCCTTTAAAGAAGCTTAACTAGAAAAAGTTAGTTTAAGGTTATTACTAACCAAAAATATTATTTTACTCACTCTCATTTTTATTTACTCAGTTACAAAAATGAATGTCCAAAATTTTTGTTTGATTTAAGGATTTCTACAAACACATTTATTTTTATTTCAAGGCGGCTATTAAAAAAAGATACGTCTAGCTTAATAACTATTTAACTGTATACAATGGGTTTATAACTAAAAATATATATTTTTTTAAATTGTGTTAAGGGTAAAAAATACCACAAAAAATAGATAAAAAAATATTTTAAAAATGTTCCCTTTTTCTCGTACGCTAATGGAATGTGCACCTCTGCCGTTAAAGGGTACTAAGGTACATCGTTGAAAAGGAAATAGTATCCGCTTGAAAAATGATTTCTAGAATATTTTTAAAAAAGTTGACTGTTTTCGAGTTATTAGCAAAAAACTATCAAAACGCACGTTTAAGGGGGGAACCACCCCCCTGCCAGGGGGGGATTTCATAAAATGTTCGGGCGAGTCTTATGTCAATATCACTGCCAAGTGTGGTGCTTCTATCATTAAATGAGTAGTTTATACGGCCCCTTTAAAACAGCCCCACTCCTGCCACCCTAAGCCCCGCCTACTTTCCCACCTCCCTCTCCGCAGGAGGGGGGGGCGTGGCCATGCCCACTTCCCCTCCCCCTCTCATCCCCGGATGCGTGGTCTAACCCCTCCCCTCCCCCCGAAGGGGGGTAAAAAGAGATGGCGGCCAGCCACTGATAGGCGAAGTGGGGGACCCTTATTTTAAGGGTCGACCAATAGGAAGCGACTTCCCCGAAGGGGGGAGGAGCCAAAATGGCGGCAGCAGAAAAAAAAGGTGGCGGCCAGCCAATCAGAAGAGAGCTTGTCTCTCATTGGTTGGCCTTTTGAAAGTCGAAGTGCGTAACACCGTGCATGAAGGCGTAGCAATAATAAAAGATGGCCATAGATTTCCCCCCTTTGAGTATTAACTTTCCCCCCTTTGAGTATCAACATTCCCCCCTCTGAGTACGTACCAGTGCAAGGCTGGCACCCTATTTTCTCACTCTCTCTCTCTAGCACACTAGAATTATCTCTCTCGTTCTAACGCATCCTATTTTCTCTCTCTCGCTCTCTAGCAAACTAGAATTATCTCTCTCGTTCTAACGAATCCTATTTTCTCTGTCTCTCTCTCTCTAGCACACTAGAATTATACGTAAACCTACTTACTATTTTAATAAACTAGAAATATTTTTATTTTAAATAAATTTTCATACGTACCTACTCAGTATAACTTTTTTTCAGCATCAATGATTTAAATATGGATTTTTTTTCACTTTTATTAAAGCAAATATTGATTTTGCTGTAACTTTTATATACATTTCTTAAAATATTTTTAAAGAAAGCATATATATTATTGCTTTCTTTAAAGTATTTTTTCATTTTTATTTAAAAATAAAAATAGAAAGGTTGGTCAATGACCATTTTTTAGGTTTATTTATCTTTATTTATGTCTTTTTTTCAATTTTTTTCTCCAGAAAATGTTTGAGAGTAATGAAAGAATATTGAGGAAAGTGTAATATTTAACAAAAAAAGACATAAACTTGTCAAACATTTTTCAAACTAAAATGTATTGAAAACTAAAGATGGAGCTAATGGTAATCTAATTCAGAATTTAATAATTAATTTAAAAGAAAGGTATTTTTCTTTAATCTTTTTAATTTTTTTTTATTTAATTATAATATTTATGTGAAAATATTATTTACTAATTAAATAATAATCTTAACCTAAGGTAATATGGACTAATGAAATACTATACTATTACTAAATAACTTTTAAAAAAATCCTAACCTAGCCTAAAACTATATGATATTTCACACCTTAATTACTTAGATGAAATCATCTAAATAATTAAGGTGTAAAACCTCCCTAGGTATTGAGTGATGAGGTATTAATATGTCAAAGTCATCCGTAAGCCTTATTTCGTTAAAACTGGACGGAAGACTTTGACATATTAATACCTCATCAGTAGTAGGTGAGGCAGACGATGGTCCCGGTGCGGGCATATACTCAATGGGTGCGGATGACGATGACGACGATAACATATCCTGAAATCAAAAGAAAAACCATTGTTAACCATTTTTTTTTTAAACCATTTAGTTATTTTTTATTTTAATAAAAAATAAATAATTATATTTTTGGTATCTATATCTTTTAGTCCCACACCAAAAATTTTGAGAAAATATACAGTGTACACAATCGAATTTTTCTAGAGAATTATTATGTGTATAGATATGTATAGTTTACCTGTTCAGAGGCTACCACCGTGTAGAACGGAGGCGAAACACTTCGAAATCTGCCTATGTCGCACACGTCTGGAACTACCTCCGGTTGAATCAGAGGGGAGTTAGAAGTTCCAGCCTGTCCGATGATGTTCGCCTCATACAGGCTGCCGTCTGAATTGAGGGGCACGGTTGCAAAATGATAGCCGAGCTGAGCATGGCTTATGGCTCTCCTGAAAATAAAATAAAATATAAATATTTTGCTAAATTGTTCTCTATTTTTTACACTGCTAAATATACATCACTAGCTGCAACAATATGTTACAGGTTCAAATCTGTTGCTACTACTATATAAATGTAATCTTGGACGTTTGTGTTTACACCAAACAAAAATCGAAGTTTTGATGTGATAGACAAAGTGGCGCGCTGCAGCCTTACGATTAAATGTTAAATAGGCACTGTAGACTTACTATAATGGTTAGATTAAATTAATGTAAAAACTCATAGTATATAAGTTTAATAGCATATTAAAAAAAAAATAGAAATAACTTACGTAAATACATCCTGCACTCTCTCCAGCCCCTCCGAAGGCCGCAGACGGCACCCGCACTGACAAATATATTCTTGTGCAGCAGCACACATACCGCAGCATGTGTGCTGCCAAATACACTCCATGGGGATGGACGTGATTATATTCGAAAAACAGTGCATGCAGGTGATGGCAGCCATCATAGCTTCACTGGAATAAAAAACATAAAAAATATAAATATTAGAAAGTAAAAACATAACTAGTCCTATCCTAACATAAAATTCGTACACCCTCTATTGTCAGGAACTATGTCTATATCTTGTAAAGGGGTATCTTCCTAACTAGTTAGTACACTTTCAATTAAGCACCATGTTATATCAGCTTTGAAAGCAGTTTTTTTGTAAATATCTCAGAAACGAAAGCTCCTATCAAGTTTTTGATTATAACACAAACTAATAAGAAAAATAAGTTCTACTAGGTATATTCCTAAGGTCGTATATAGATGCGCTGTTCCGTTAAAAAGTATCTCAAAATTTCATTAAAATCGGTTTAATGGTTTACACACTCATACACACACACATAGACGTCGCGTCAAAATTGTTGAGATAGGCGGGTAGGAAGGTAAAAACAGTTAAAATTAAAATTATTTCAGAGAAAATAATTAAGTACTGAGTAGTAAAAATAAAAACAAAAATACTTACAATATGTACATGTAGTACATTTTTCACTAGTAATTTAAAATTCTTGCAATGTCTTTTAACTTAACTCTTCTATACTCTAATTAACTGATCACAAGTCTTTTCTCTTATTTCTACTACACTCGAATAAACAAATCCCAAGTAGTTAGAATCACTGAAACTAGGTAACTAAAAAATAAAAAACTGCTAAGCTACCAAGTTCTTCCCATTTCCACTTTTCTAAAAAAGGCGGGGACAAAAAGACGTTCGAGGCAAAAAGATTACCCCTCCTAAGCTTCCTTTTTCTTTTTTATCTTTTTTTAATTTTAAGGGTAATCGGTCATTAGAAAAAATTATGTTTCAAAAATAAAATTTTAGAGTATAATAATTTAGTTAAAAACCCATAAAATACCCAAATCCATTGATTAAAAAAGATAACTGATCTCTTGAAAACGACCCAAAATGGGTAGACATAATAATCAAAAGACAGCATCCAAAAAATCAGGCCAAGATAAAAATCCGTCCTAAAAATAATTGCCTAATAACTTGTGGATTTAATAGGGGTACACCACCCACTGTGCTTGACTTTATCTTAATTTACTATTTCTTTTCACGCATCTGCGTAACATAGTATCTGATAACAAACGAAAAAGGTTGAGGATATTAAAATAATGACAAAAAAATTTGATAACTATCGGTTACCAAAGATACCAACTGTACAATCTAGATAAAAACCACCCTCGTGAAATTAGAGAAGGCTTGCAGGTGTGCACCATTTCTTGGGAAGGTTTTTTTAGATATCTCCCTTTGCTATCTACTTGACAAAAAAATCCAATAAATCCAGTGCTTGATAAGAACCCTTCCTTCACGTTGTGACTTGTTAAATAAAAAATAAGCTAATTAAAAAACCATACAAGTATGGTAAGTAGCCATTTTGACTATCTGCTTTAAAAATAGGATGACACAAATTAGCTTTCTATTGATGGAATCATTTTTTCAAGGCGGTTTTTTCTAACTAATGAAAAAAAATCTAGTTTTTTCTTACTTGTAGAGCTGCGGAGAATTTTTAAGCATGCGCAATTAGCCTCAAAAAGTTGCTATAAAAACACCAAACACCTTGCTTTGAATATTACTTTGACTAGTTTAGTCAAAGAGCTTCAAAACTGTATTTTATTACACAGTAGTTTACAACTATAGAAAAATAAGTGTTCATTAAAAGACCAAATTTAGAATAAAATTAGTGCTTTTGTAGCTGATGAATTTAGTGTTTTTATGCATGTTTTGCTGAATATTGATAAACATTACAGAAACATTTATCAAATATTTAAAAAAAAAAATTCTAATCAACACAAACTTTTATAGACTTTAAAACGACATAGTTTCTGTCTGCAGTTTTAGTGCTATTATAGAGGTTTCTTTTACATTATAATATGTGTTTAAAAAATGTATGTTTATTTTTATTTTTGTGTTAAGTGTTATTTTGGTAAGATTTGTTTTTATATTAATTTTCATCGCTTAGTCAATACCACTTTCGCCATCTATTAGCTATCTTTTGTAGACATATAACATTCCAAAAATACTACACATCGATATAAGCCGGTTTTTAACTGTCCTACCCCAATCAATAAGGGTTTCTATAGGGTCATTCTGTTATTGATACGTTCCAAAAGCTCTACTTAAGAAGGCAAACTTCGCCCGAAAACTTACCATTTGACAACACTGATATCGCATTTTTTGGCCAAATCTTTGTTCTAATAGAAATAGAAAACGAGAAAGCGGAACGCTTCGAAATTTTGAGGGGTAGTTTTTTTAAAGCATTTTTAACAAACGTATCTTAGCAGTTTTTCGCAAAATCATTTTAGTCAAAAAATATAAAAAAATTTATGGCTAAAACACAACCAAGGCCAACACAAAAATAGGCCACGACCCTGAAAAAATCAGCTGTTCTCCCGGGGCTGAATTTTACATTGGGTCTTATGGGAGGTAAGACGTTTTTTTATGATATTTTGAAAATGGCACTACAGATTTCCGCAAAATTTCACTGAAATATTCTCAGACACCATCCCGATATTTCACCAAAGGTTTGTAAGGAAGCAACATGATTAAAAGGTTAAAATCTTCAAGATTTAGCATTTCTTATTTTTAATTCAAATTACCCGCCATGCCAACTGCTATATTTGACATGTATTTGACTTTGTCATATGTGATTGTCACATTCGCTTCTCCTTTAAACTTAATTTTTGTGTGAGCTAATGAAGCGGCTATAAAAAATTAGGGCTTACTATACATTTAAAAAAAATTGTTCTGCCAGAATAAAGTAAAAACAATCTCAAAAACGGCTTTATTTAAAAAAAAAATCAAATATCCATGAACCGTCATTCCAACTTCAATATTTTAAAGACAATCAGCTGTGTCGTAACGTGACCATCAAAAAAAAATCAGCCCCGGATGTGACGTCAACAAAGTGGAGGATCGTGACCCGTCCATTTTGATAGCCCTGACCAGGGCTATCAAAACGGAATTTTGCGTAAATCAAATGAAACTGCTTTTCCGCACATGTGTGGGAAAGTCGTTTGTAACACGAAAAAAGTATTTTGATAGTTAAACACTTTCCACATGTGCCGAAGTACTGAAAGTACTTGTCACACATGTGCGAAAAAATTTCTGCACACGGATGAAATTTAATGTTTTCTTAGGACACAAATCGTGTAAAATCCAACATTTTCATATGTGGTCGCAGGAAATAGCAATTTACCTAACCAGTGCGGAAGACGCACTAAACTCATTCGTTAAGTATGTAGTATGTAGGTACAATATTTTTTCTACGAGGTTGTGGAAACAAAAATAAAGTACTACATTAAAAACAACTCATTTATTATATTTAATTTACAATGATTGCCGAAAACTTTACTTCTTATCCTGTGCAGCATCTGTGGATTAGGAGATTTTCGTTTTCATATTCTGGATCAATGATATCGGAAGGTCTTTAAATATATTTTGCTCTGGATGTATTTGGAGGCAGGCTTATAGTAACATTATGTGTTCCATCCTATTGTGGCTAAGTCTTCTTCGGGATTATCGGTATTTTCTATCAGAGTAAATAAACACTTTTTTTCTATTTTTCTTTATAAGATGAAATGTCATCTCCTGGTTTTTGACAAAAAAATAGGCTTTGTTATTTACTCTATTCAATACCATCTCTTGGTATTGCTCTATTCTTTTATTTTTTCTGTTGCTATTGAAAAACTAGCCGCCCACTTGTGTTTTTAGGCAAAAATTAACGTCAGTGTCAAACTCAAAATGCGTTGTTTTTTTGTCATCCCTAAAATTTTAGTAAGGCCCACAATTTAGAAACCGAATAGGTGTCCCTAGGACTCTAATATGTAGTGCCACCTATTGACTGATATTTAATTATTTTGCCTTGTTGTCTTTTGCTTAAAAAATTGGCTGAATCGAATTTGTCGCCTTAAGAGCTGCTTAAAGATAAGATGCTGGTCACATAATGTTACCCGTCCGGCATAGCCATAGCGACTGACAATACCTACAAATGAGCATTGTTTTGATAGAAGTGAATTTTGTATTTTTTAAGTAAATAAAGTTACATGTTTTTTTTTTAAATAAATAAAAATGATTTTGAAAAACTTTATTGCACAAGATAACGGCTAGATTTTGGTTCTTTTGGCACAATGTTTTTGTGAAAAAATATACCTATGTATCGATTACAAAAAGATTTGTAAGGAAGAAAAATAATTTAAATAAAGTTGAATCTAATTTTTATTACAGTATTTTCGTCCGATTTTTGGGTTAACTGTTGTTCACAGCCTGGTGGGTACAGCGGTAAGGGTAGGATAGAACTGACCAGTGTAAGAAAACCCTTGCATTTAAATGAAACTGCAGTGCATGAAGTAACAAGACGATTTTCCTTTCTGCCTTTACATTTTACCCTAATTTCATTATAATTTTTAATCCTTTGGTTATATCCAGGGGTGTATATATAGTACAGTAGGCCGCTGCCTTATGGGCAGGTGCCTTGGCCTGTGCCTTAGGAGCAGTACATTTTTCGGCCGGGCGCGGATTTTGGCCTGGGCTGGATGGGGAACCGTAAACGAGTCCGGGAAAAAATACGCGACTGTACCAACAAGGCGACAATGACACCCAAATTCCAAAAAATCTAGTAGCACCATCTCGATTTCATCATCTTCCAAATATTCTTCCAAAAATTCAAGAACTTTCATTTTTGTAAATAAATTTTTAAAGGCGACTTGACACAGGACATTGATGGGTTTTGACAAAACTATTTTGGGACGTACTGGGTGTTGTTGTTGTTTTTTCATAGTTTAAAAATTATGTTGGTTGAAACAGCGGCGTTGCCTGATTGGGCCACAAGGTGGCCGCGTCTTAACAAAGAAGAGGAGATTTTTGCTCGGTGCAACAAATTTAACATTAAGGCATGCTTAAAATTAAAGCAATCCATAGTTAAGAAAGGGAATTTTAAAAGTCGGTGCAAAACACGTCGGTAATCTGTGGGCGCAAGCTCTTAGATTGCTATTTGGCTTGAGTGTGTACTTTGATATTGGCTTTGTCAGAATTTTGGTGCTTCGCAAATTGATTTTATACTTAGCTCAGGAATAAATAAAAACAATTGGTAAATTAGTCAACTATTTATTTCTGTATTGCATTAATATTTTTTTTAAATAAATTCTTATCATTAAGACAAATAAGCCGTAGTCTTTTTTCCAGTTTTCTTAAGTCTTCATAACTTCGCACCCAGTTTTTAAGCTTCGTGAGTTTGTTAATGTGACTTTCTATCATTGATTTTTTCTGGTTAGACATATTGATTTGTTGAATATCAGTTATTAAATAAGTGTGTTTTTTGAAATTTTGAGGAAATATATAGTTTAGACCCCCTCCTTTTTTCAGTTTAGTATAAAATGGAAAAGTTTACAGTAGTTAGGGAGTCAGCACGAAATGTAAGAAGATTTAATTTACAAGGCAACTCAATAGAATTTAAAATAAATACTTGCCCAGTGGAAGAAAATCCTGTTAGTTGGATTAGAGAGGTGCTAAATCAAATTTTGACAAGAGGTCTTAACAATGTTAGCCCTACAGATATGATAGGAATTTCATTTGAAAGCACAGAATTTAGATCGGGTACGGGGTATTTATCTTTTCGAAGAGCTGACAGTGTTACTTTAGATGACGTGTGGGAAATTATTTCCAAGATTTATCAGTCCAACCAAGGTGCACTTTATACAGATACTTTTAGATTAAATATGATGGTAGTGAATATGCCTGTAGGTGCGAGAAATGATAGAAAATATAAGGATTTTAACGAGGCTTGTAGTAAGAAAAAAGGAATTTTAGTAGTTAAATATAACGATTCCTTATGCTTGCCTAGGGCTATAGTTTTGGCTATTGCGAAGATAGAGGGGGACCCAAACTTTTAAAAAATTTTACGGGACCCTCAAAAGATGCAGTTGACTTTGGCAAAAAAATTGATGGAGGACGCTGGCGTAGAGATACCGGACATCGGTGCTGGAATCCCTGAACTGCGATCTTTTCAAGATTTTTTAAAAGGACAATACAAGATTATTGTATATGAGTATACTTTACATATGCGAGGCCAAAATGTAATTTTTGAGGGACCCGATGCTCCCAAAGCAATCAATTTAATTCACCAAACAAATCATTTCAACGTTTTGACATCTCTCACCGCCGCTTTTGGTTATTCTTATTACTGTGAATATTGTCAGAGGGGGTATAATGATAAAGAAATGCATAGTTGTGCAAAGCAGTGCCCCCACTGTTTAAAATATCCTGCTTGTCCTGAAAAAATAAAAAAAAGATGCAATATATGTTTAAGATATTTCCTGGGTGAAAGCTGCTATAACAATCATTTAGAAAAAATCCCCAATGAGGAGTATACTGCGTGTCAAAAAAAAAAAGTTTTGTAAACAATGCTTGGGAATGATAACTATAAGCAAAAAAAATAAAATACATAAGTGTGAAGTTAGATTTTGCCCAAAGTGCCGAAAAGAACATAAATATACAACATATAAAAAGCCTCGAAAAGACGAAAATAATGCTTTTGTATTTTTTGATCTAGAAACTAGACAAGAAGAGCGCATTGATGAGCGTACCTTAAGGCATACTCCCAACTTGTGCGTTTTTTTTCAATACTGCACCTCATGTATGAAAGATGAAAGAGATTTATGCGAAAAGTGTGTAAAAAGGGTTCAAGTTTTAGAATCAGAAAAATGTATGTCATCTTATCTCCTGGAACTCCGAAAAACCTTTAAAAATGTTATTGTTATTGCTTTAAACGGGGGCAAATTTGACACTCATTTTATCTTAAACTATTTTTTAACAGAAATGCCCGAATACAAACCGGACCTAATTATGGTCGGAACAAAGATTATCAGTATGGCAATTGAAAACATAAAATTTTTGGATTCATATCAATATTTTCCAATGGCTCTATCAAAATTACCTAAAGCTTTCGGACTCGGAAACGAAATATCTAAAGGAACTTTTCCCCATCTTTTTAACCTAAAAGAAAATGAAAACTACGTCGGACCCATTCCAGACATTCGATATTACTCGCCAGATACATTAAAAGAGGACGATCGACAAAAACTAATTAAATGGCACGCAGAACAAGTTAAAAAAAATGTTATATTCGATTTTAAAAAAGAAATCAGGGAATACTGCATTCAAGATGTTAAAATATTAGCGTTAGCGTCGCTTAAATTTCGAGAAAACATTCTTTCGCTTACTGGAGTAGATCCGTTTTTAGAAGCCTTCACTATAGCAACTACAATACAAAAAATTTTCCTTAAAAATTACTTAAAACCAAACACTATAGGAATTATACCTGCAGGAGGATACAAATGTAGTCAAAAAAAGCAATTTTCTACAATCGGTACTAAGTGGCTTCTCTGGGAAGCACACCGGCGGGGCATTGAGATTCAGCATGCTGCCAATGGGGTTGAATATTTAGCAGGTGGGCTAAAAGTCGATGGATATTGTCCTGCAAACAATGAGGTACTGGAATTCATAGGCTGCAGATTTCATGCATGTTTCTTATGCTACCCCCACTCCCGTGATGAAAGCTTAACAGAAAATAAATGCGAATCAATGAACTCACGATATGAATCTACGTTAGTAAGGTTAGATCACTTCAAAAACTTGGGATATTCGGTGACAACTATGTGGGAATGTGAATTTAGAAAGATGCTAAAAGCAAATCCTGAAATGACCCAATATTTAGAAAATCATCCTGTAATAGTTGAAGACCCTATTAACCCCCGCTCCGCGCTTTACGGGGGAAGAACATCAAACTTTAGACAGTATTATAAATGCAAGGAAGGCGAAAAAATACGTTATGTTGACATTATAAGTCTATCCTTATTCCTGCAAATATAAAGATTATTGTATAAGGCACCCGCGCATTATAATTGGTCATGAAGATTGCATGAAAGAGAATATTCATAGCATACAAGGACTGATAAAATGTCAAATTCTGCCACCAACCGACTTGCTACTGCCTATGCTACCCCAAAAAATAAATGGTAGGTTAATGTTCGTTCTTTGTCATATCTGCGCAGAAAAATATAATTTAGAGGATTGTGACCACTCTGATGAAGAAAGAAGTTTAAAAGGTACTTGGGCAAGTATAGAGATACAGAAGGCGCTGGAAAAAGGATATAAAATTTTTAAGTTTTCAGAAATCTGGTCTTACGAAATGAGTTATTATAACCCAGAGACCAAGTCAAATGGGCTATTTAGTGAACTTATGAATACTTTTCTGCAAAAAAGCAGCAAGCATCAGACTGGCCCCCTGAAGTTAAAACCGAAGAACAAAAAGAAAAGTACATTAGTGACTATTTTAAGCTTGAAGGAGTTTTATTAAATCGTGATGAAATTAAATCAAATCCTGGTATGCGTTCTATTGCCAAGCTAATTTTGAACTCGTGTTGGGGCAAGTGGGCGCAGTCGGAGAATCCTAGCCATACAAAAATTTTAGACAATAAAAAAGATTTTTTTGACTTAATTACAAGCCCTGATTATACTCTAAACTCTATAATACCCGTAAACGAGGAAAAGATAATCGTAAACTATAAATTTAAGGAAGACGCTCGAATTCCTTCTCCCACAGTAAATTTAGTTATTGCCGTTTACGTCACTGCACATGCTAGGTTAAAGCTTTATGAGACTATGGAACGACTAGGAGACAGACTATTATACGGATTCTGCATTTTTTATCTGCAAACCTGGAGAGTTATTAGTTAAATTTTTTAGGAGATTTTACAGACGAGTTGTTAGAGTTTGGGAAGGGTACTTATATTGATGAGATTGTTCTAGCTGGGGCCAAAAATTATGCCTTTTCTACTTTTACCCCCTGTACAAACCAAAGAAATGTTGTATGTAAAGTTAAAGGTTTTAGCCTTAATTATAATGCCAGTCAAATAATTAATTTTGAATCCATCAAAAATATGGTACTTAACAATATAGAGGACCCATTAATTGTAAATTTTTCATCGATCGGAAGAACCAAATTATCAGATGTTATTATAAAACAAGAATCGAAAAAATATAGACCCCTGTCCCTTAAACGCAAGTTTTATGAAGACTTTACTTCTTTGCCCTACGGTTATATTAAAACGAAAAGACAATATAAAAACAAAAGATTAAAACCATTTTAGCTAAGCATTAGTATATTAGTATTTGATGTAGCTTTAGCAAAAACTATACTTTAAATTGTATAAAACACAAAGCATGTATACAGTTCAGAATATCACCATTAAAAAAAAGTCAAGAGGAAAACAGGTAAGCGTGATAAAGTGGATTAAATAACAAACAAAAACAATAATAACTTAGTCACCCAGTTTTGAGCGCCTATCTTTTTTCTTTTTCGGCTTACTTGGTATAATTTAAATTTTTGTATTTAATATTGCTTTAAAGATAGTAGATTATTCCACTACTACACTCAATGTACTATATAGGTATTGTAAAAAGTATTGCGTTTCGAATTGCTACTTTTCCTATTATGTTTAAAATGGTCTGTTGTAGCACATATTTTTAAGGCCTCCACGGCGTCAGTTAATGAAAAAAAGCAAGTCGTAACGTGTTGCTTCTGAATAAATTTTTGGATGTGTTTATCTTTCTTATTTGTCTAGGAGGGGTTAGAGGTATAAAGGGATAGTATCTTCTTAACTTTAGAATCAGTTCTGTTAAGAGTCAGTCACCGTTAGCAAAAATGTCGGACTATATTTCTGATAGTGTTTATTTTTCATCAACTTTAACCGATAGTGAATCTTCGTGCGATGAAAAATTTTGTGTTAACTGTATGGGCGGTATTGACTGTTATGTAAATCGCTTTTATTTATCCATTTTTGTTCCTAAAGAAATGATTAAATTTGAAAACCTAAGTATTAAATGGGGTAAAAGCAACGGTGATAAGCTTATTATCTTAGACTTATTTAAGGCACCAATTAGATCTGTGATATTTTGTTCACCAATGAATTTTACAGAATATATTAACATTTTAAAAGAAATCAAAATGGAAGAAGAAGTCAGGGGTAAATACGAAGTTAATATCGACAAGACTTTACCAAATATTTTATTTGGTAATATTAAAGTTGAATGTACTCCAGCAGAAACTGGTATTTATAGCGTGGATCTTCGACAACCTTTCCCCTGTTTTTTATTTGAAGAAGAAATAGAGCCTCTTTTTGAAAAATTAATCCAAATTGAAAGAATTTATCAAAAGTTTAACGCATAGATTAGAATTATGTACCATAAAGCAGTAATCTTCAACATAAAAATACTAAGTTAATGAAAGAAAAAAGCAACAGGTCTTAACGTGAAACCTATTACCATAATTTGAACACCTGCATAAGAGCCCAGTTAAGTAATCCGACATGAATCAACAAGTCTTGAATTAAAAACCGGCATCCAAGACATGAAGTGGCCCTATTTAACTTCGGTGATTGAGTCGTTTCGCTGTTAGTTCTCTGCTGAGCTTCGAGTAGTTTCAAAACTAAAAAAGTAAGATGTCCGATTCACCAAGTGGCTTGTTTCCGCGTTTTGACTATAGTTTTTGGGACTTAATTAAGAAAGAAAATAAATATATATACGAATCAGTGATAGTGCTATCTAACATTCAACTACAAATCAAAACAGGAATAAGCCCCGCTCGAGGATTTGATCCAGTTGTTAAACTCACATACTTAGGAGCAGTGGAAGCCAGTGTTAGTTTCGATCAACTTGATTGGCTTGACTTTTATTCCAATTTGGCGTCAAGTGACCTGAACGACAACCGAAGTATTTACTTATCAAACATTACCATGGTTTCGATGATGGTAGATGGCGAGAAATTAATAAAAGTGGAGACCCCCGACGGAACAGTTTTTTTGTGTAGTGACTGGGTAAAAAGCATTGACTCTTTAAACCATGTAATTTCAACAAGACTAAAATTACTACAAGGTTTAAAATTAATTTTTTTTATTTTAATCTTATTTCCTATGTTGTAAAATGTAGAGTACCAGAAACTGTAGTTATTAACTTTTTAACCGAACTATGTAATTTGCATCCTTCTCAAGAATCTTATTGCATGTTGGAGTATTTATATTTCGGAAAAGATCAAATAATTAAGGATGTTATTGAATATTTTAATTTCACCAATTAAACATAATGCATGTAAAAAAAGATTTTAGTTTTATGTTATGCTGTATTCTATTAGTTTTTAAAATATACTTAATTATATAAGATTATAAGCTGTATTGTCGATTTCTTTTTAATAAAAATTCTACTCTATTAGATGATATTAATAAATAAAAAACACTGTATTTAATAAAATTGATGTTTTATTTAAATAAAAGCTAGCAAAATTTAACACTGCTAATTTAACATAAATAAAGTTTACAACCTAAACTTATTCTATGAAACTTATTCTACTTATTTTATTAGTTCATTGGAGTCGATCCAACTATTGTGTTTACTTGAAAAACCATTTAACAAAAAGTTGATTTTTGCTTCCTTTTTTGCTTCTTTTTATTACCTTTTCTATAAGGTAAATATTTTTCGTCTTTGCTTTCTGAAGTTCATGTGTATAAAATGCTCCTTTTAGGTCATGTCATTTAGGTCTTGTAAAAGGTATGTGGTTGGGAATGTAGGTTTTACCTTAATTACCTACCTTAAAAACTTCAGAAGACCAATTAATTAAATAACTTTTGTCAAACACGCTTTTGTATAAGCTTATTCTAACCGAATCGCCAATGGCAAATTTAGGTTTTTTAGGTTTTAATTTGGGAACCAAAAGCATAGAAAGTTTGGTATTTCTTGTTACATCAACAGGTCTCATTTTGATAGTGCTGTGTTTGGTAAAGTTGTATGATTTTGTAATTTTTTGTAATAAATCTATCCAATTATGGGTCCCCATTAGCGCCATTTCTTTGAAAAGTTTTCCTTTAAGAGTTCGTATAACTCTCTCGGCAATAGCAGCTTTTTTAGTTGAGTAGGTCTGGTAAAAGTTAATTCTCAATTTTTTCATTTCGTTTTGAAATTTTTGTTAACACATTCACCTCCAGAATCGGATTGTAAATTTTTACAAATGTACTGAGCCTCATTAAAAATAGACTTTATAGCTAAAAGTACTACATCAGCTGTTTTAGATTTAATAGGTCTAGTCCAAAGAAACTTTGAATAGCAGTCTATGCATACCAAAATATATCTAAGCCCGTTGTTTTCATCAGCAAGGTTTTGAAGATCAGCTAAATCTATCTGCCAGAGATCGCCATATCCTAGTATTTTAGTCCTCCTTCTTAAAAAAATTTTCCTTGCTGGTTTAAAGAGCTCGTTAATTATTTGTTGTTTTTTAGTCATTTGTATGGCTAGACTGTTTCACCCTTGACAATTTCACATGTACTGAACTTTTTTTATTTAACGCCTAAGTCACGGAAGATGAGGTATAGACTGACCAAGTCGTACAATACTTTCTATACGATCAATTTTAGTCGCGAGAATATTAACTTGTGCAATTCTGTTGTTCTGTATTTCAGTCATTTCATGTAATTCCCTGCTGAGATTAGATTCTATTGTATTTCTTAAATCATTATTTAACTTTACCATGAGAATGTGTGTTTCTTCCACTAACTTTCCAAGGCGTCTTTCTAAGAAATCATAATTTACAGAATCTTTGTATCCAATAGGCTCTGCTAAGTTGCAAATACGACGGCCACCGATATCATAATTACCATCCGTAGTTAATTTGAACCCTTTCCCCGATGGACCTCGTTTTCCTTCACCTTTAGGTTCCACAGATTTTCTCCCAAATTTATCTATATACCTTTGCATGTCAACGGTTTAGAATCAACTGTCACTTATTTTTAGAAAATACATCTGTAATATACCCAATGTTGAATAAATTATATTATTTTCTCTTAACTCTTCTAATATTCTAGAGATCTCATTTTGATTTTTTAAACTTGAGTTTCCAGCGTTTGATGATGCCACTAATAGTTTCAATCTCTCTACAAGTTCTTTAGGAGTGTTCCAATAAACATATTCTGTTTTATTCTTCGAATCATGATTTTTAAATTTCTGATTAATGTTAACTCCTGAACCTTTCTTAAATTGCAAGGGGCTGCCAGATGTCATCAACGGTACTATAATTTCTTTAAACTTTCGGTTATTATATCTAAATAAGCCGTTTCGTTTAACATATCCTCTATAGGCTGCATTACTTAAATTTAATACATGTTTGTACACGTTTAAAATGTCATCGCTTACATAGTTATTTTTAGGGTTTAAAAATGATGGATATTTTAAAAACATTAAATTATATAAATCTAGGCTACCTATTGATTCAAATATTTTTTTAACATTTCGGTAAAAAGCAGCATTACCTTTGGGAAATTTAACTTCGCAATTACCAAAATATAAACGATTTCGATTGTCAGAGTTTACCCTTACTCCACATACGGTATCGTACTTTTTCTCATCCCTGTGGTTTTTGACATCTTCAATAAATTTTTCTAAGATACTTTGAAAACTTTCTTCTTTTACTGAACTTTTACGTGAAACTGTTGGTGTACTATTAGCTATTGGAGAAATATCTGAATGTGAAAAACTTTGATAATGGGAAGCATCGTATTGTTTAGGTAATTCATTTTCCCTATACTGTAATAAATCTTGCCCTGACTTTTTGATTGTTTGATTACTTTCATCTAAATAATCATCAAACGGTTGATTGTTCGTCTTATTAGAAGTAATGCTGGAAACAATATTAGAGTGCTTCGATGCTTTAAGATTTTTTAGCTGCGATGTGACCGGTTCAAAAAGATCTTCCAAATCCTGTTTACTTTCTAGATCTTTATGTTTCAAATCTTTAAATTTTTTTCTAACTGCGTTGGTAACCTCCAAAAGTTTTCTTTTTAAATTTAAATCTATATTATTCTGCATTGTAAATTAGATGTTGACTTTTCTGTCTTAAAGACTAATGACCTAAATATTTTATTCAAGCAGTATAAATTGATCAAAACCTTTTCGAAACCTACCAGCATTTATATCTCTGGTTTTGTCAATAACAAAAAACCGTATTTTTCCTCCCAGCAGTAGGATGCCATTTCTAAAAACTTAGGGTACGAAATATCGCCTGTTTTTGTTTAAGATTGGTTTCATCTTGCTTAAAAAGGACCACAAACGAAGCATTGTCTCTTAGCCCCTGTTTCAGGGCCTTTGAATATGATTGTATCAGTAAAAATGAATCCATTTCTTTATGCCTTCCCATTGAAAAGTAGTTTCTTATTGGTATTTGTGATTCTGTCATAATATCATCAAAAATAATTACAGATCTATTTTTTGCTTCAGAAGGGTGCATTATTTCGTCTGGATTTTCAAACTCGTGGTATTCTAATCCTTCTATTGGTTGCAAAATTTGTTTAAGGTACTGATACTTTGGTTGATATAAAGACTTTGAAAAAATATACACATTTTCAAATCTAAGTCCTTCAGGATGAGTCAGCATTGATAATGAAACGTTCGTTTTTCCTGATCCACTCCCTCCCGCAAATATTGCACGTATATCATTAGGAAATAAATTACCATGCCTTCTTTGCTGTGACTTTAGTCCATCTCCAATGGCTTCATCAAAGTTTGTTACACGAAATGTGTTTTTTAGCTGCTTAATCTTCATTTCGCAAAAATAATCTATATAACAGTCAAATGCAAGTAACTAATATTAGTTCTATGAAGACCCTCAAAAGAAACAGACCTTTGCGAAGTGGTCGGTGGAAAAAGACTGGCAGTGGCTTAGTAAACAGCTTAATTAATAAACTACAGTTTGAACTTCACTTGCCTGGTCATAACTTCACCGGTCCAGGAACAAAATTACAAAAGAGATTAGCTAGAGGAGACATACCTAAAAATCACCTTGATAGCATTGCACGAGAACACGATATTGCATACTCCAATACAAATAATATAGATAAAAGGCACCTTGCAGATAAAGTGCTTTTGGAGAACGCTTGGGAAATTGTAAAATCACCTAATTCTAGTTTGAAAGAAAAATCAGAGGATTGGTTAGTGTCAACGATTATGAAAGCAAAAAGAAAGCTGGGGATGGGTCTTAGTGACCAAAAGAAATATGGGTTAAGGCTTAATAAAATCATATCACGAAAGGGTATAAATAAAAAAAGTAAAATCAACTTAAGATTTAAAAAAGTTTCTTTCGGGTCAGGACTTGTTAAAAAAGTACGAGATGGCATAAAGAAGTCAAATAAAAATAATTTATTACAATTAACTAAAGCTGCATTAAAAGTTGCAAAAAAAAAAACTGTTAACAAATCTGGTGGTAAAAAAATATTTTAAAACCTAGAATTATACCAATACCCAAGACTGGCGGTTTTATTGGCATATTACCTATTTTGGCCAGCTTGGGGGCTATCGGGTCATTAGCCTCAGGCGCCGCCACTGTCGCCAGAACAGTTAATGCTATAAAAAAGGCTAAAGAGTCACTTTCAGAAAATAAAAGGCATAATAGCGCTATGGAAGAAATACAAATAAATAAGAACGGTAGTGGATTATATCTAAAACCCTATAAATCAGGCCTAGGACTATACCTTAAAAATTCTCATTCAAAAAACTTTTAAGTTCCCTTCCTGATAGGCCACTAACAAACTTTGATCTTATAACTTGTGCAAAAAAATTAAATATATCAAATTTTAGAGGTGTTTTTATGAAAGACGCATTACCAAAAAAGGGTCCAAGAAATAACGAATGCGCAATAGCAAATTTAGATGCAACGTCAGGAATGGGCACGCACTGGGTTGCATATAAAAATAAATATTCTACTACCTGGTATTTTGATAGTTATGGTAATTTACCACTACCTGAAGAAATTGTGAAATACCTAAAGACAGGTTCTAACAAGTCTAAAAAAGTTCTATATAACTACTTTCGTGAGCAAGATTTTGGTTCAGTTCGTTGTGGGCGTTTATGTCTGAAGTTTCTTTTGTTATCTTAAAAAGTGACTATGAATATTGAAGAAATGAAACGCGAAGATCTTAAGCTTTATGCGGGGTCGCTAAAAGCTCTATGTATTAAAAAGAGTTTAGTGAACTTGAGCGTCGAAGAATTGAAGTACGTTCCAAAAGAAGTAATACTGGCAATGGCATCACACGAGATTAAACATGTTTATAGCAATTTGCCTATGTATTTGCAGAACGATGATGACATAAAATCTCATCTACTGTGTTATGAACACTGGCCAAATGAAGAAGATAGCGATGTTGACACCTGCAGTATCCCCCCAAGAAGATTGTACTGCTGTGGGTGTTCACTAAAAGCGAAAACTTCTGTGTATAACATAACTGAAGAATCTCGTGACGTTTGTGGTATCTTTTAAGTTTTTTTTTTGCAATAGTTTATATTTTTTATAATAAGTTATCTTTTATGTATTACTCAATTTTGTGATTATATAAATAAAAAATTATAAAGCATTGTGACAGTATGTCTTTTACATTCACCCTGTCAGGTTATACCAGTGTGCTAGCTGCAAACTTTTTTCCACCCATAGAATTGCAGCGAGAGTGTTCTTACGGATTAGGGTTACTGGGATTTTATTCGTACAATTCAATACATAATATTCTCAGAGAAAATAATACAATTGGCTTTAGAGAGAATAAGCATTAAAAAATAATATTAGTACGTATTCCATCTGGACCATACGAGATATCTGATATTAATAAAGCAATTTTAGACGGTTTGTCTTTTGAATTACAAAAAAGTCTGTAAAATCTGGAACTTATAGTTTAGCAGCAAATAATAATACATTAAAGTGTGAAATAAAAAGTGATCTGTTTATAGATTTTACAGTTAAAAATTCTTTAAGCTCTGTATTGGGCTTTAGTGAGGACATTTTAACTCCGGATAAGGTTCACGTTTCAACTCAGGCTGTAAACATAACTGCAACTAGATTAATAAAACTAAGCTGTAATTTAATAGGAGGCTCATATAACAACGAAAAAGAATCTCATACATTATTTGAGTTTGACATAGACGTTAAACCAGGATATAAATTAACTAAAGAACCATCGAATATTATTTATCTTCCTGTAAAGCCTATCTCTAGAAAATATATTGATAACATAACCATTAAGGTATTAAACGATAACGAAAATCTAATTGATTTTCAGGAAGAAAAAATAATTATTAAGCTTGAACTTCGAAAACTACAATAATATGGGATTTTGTTATCTAAGTCATGCTACGATATGCCCCAAAATTGATAATTATCAATATAAACAGAATAAAATATCTAGCAATAACAGTTTGACTTTGCCGTCCAAAGTATCAACACCATACGGGCTCTCAAAATCCGACCTGGACTTCTTAGTTTCTCTTGGTCTTAAACTAAAAATTTAATATGGAATTATCGACAATGAAACTTAATATTTTTGACAACCCTATCTTTGACAATTCACTAGTTAGTACATCTTAGTTAGTAAATCTTTATTCTTACAAACTTTACGGATCTCCGACTTTTGAAAATTCTGATATAGTTCAAATATTCATAAATCATTCGGATTTATTACTTGATATTGCAGACTCCTTTATTTATGTTAAAGGAACATTTACACCTGGTATTACGGATGCTGATGCCTTCCTATCAAATAACTGTCTACTTTTTCTCTTTGATGAAATTAGACTTTGTCTAGGAGGGGAAACAATGCAAACAATAAGAAAACCAGGTATTGCTACAACATTAAAAAATCTTGTCTCCTTTGGGAAAGTAGACCTTTCCCGATTAGAAAGCTCTGGTTGGAACCAGTCCTCCAAAGCGGGTCCTATCTATCACAAATTATCTAACACGTTTTGTGGTAGAATACCATTAAAACAGATATTTGGCTTTGCAGAGGATTATAATAAAGGGGTAGTTAATTTGAAAGCAGAATTAAATTTTACCATAGCTCGAACTTTCAAAAACGCATATGTCGGTAAAGCTGAAGCCAGCGTAAATATTCATAAACTTGAATGGAAAATAAAGCATCTTATTCCTGAAGACAAAAACTGGCACTATATAGTCAAATTAAACAGAGAGGCACAGGGTCGGATATTAAGGCTGCATATAGATCCTGGGATCTTTACGAACTTCCATCCTTAAGAAAAACTTCTAATGATGTATGGGCCCTAAAAACGTCCACAAGTTTGGAGAAACCTCGATATATAATTATTGGATTTCAATCAAACGACAGTCTTGATTCTGTAACAAAGTCGGCCACAGAGTTTATTAATGCTAATATTCGGGATATCCGTCTATATCTCAATTCAGATGTCTATCCCCTCGAACGCTGGAACTTGGATTTTGAAAAATCTCTTATTAATATTGCGTACTATTATTAGGAAAACTTTCAAGAGGGATATTATTCACGAAAAAATTATGTGATGATGGGGATAAAGGAATACACAAAAAACCCCATATTTGTGATTGATTGTGCAAGTCAATCGGAACCCATTAAAGCAGGGACTGTGGACATTAAAATTGAATTTGAAAGCAAGACGTCATTCCCAGACAATACCAGAGCATACGCATTAATACTTCATGACTCATTCTTAACTTACAATCCACTCGAAGGCGATGTAAAACTTTGGAATACATTGTAATAACATGTATTATTATTTTTAGAAGTACATAAATATGTTTTTTAAATAAACAATTTAACTTTTTATAATGTGTTTTATTTATATTTCTAGTTTATTAAAATAGTTAAGTAGGTTTACGTATAATTCTAGTGTGCTAGAGAGAGAGAGAGAGAAAATAGGATGCGTTAGAACGAGAGAGATAATTCTAGTGTGCTAGAGAGAGAGAGAGAAAATAGGATGCGTTAGAACGAGAGAGATAATTCTAGTGTGCTAGAGAGAGAGAGAAAATAGGGTGCCAGTCTTGCACTGGTACGTACTCAAAGGGGGGAAAGTTGATACTCAAAGCGGGGAAAGTTAATACTCAAAGGGGGGAAATCTATGGCCATCTTTTATTATTGCTACGCCTTCATGCACGGTGTTACGCACTTCGACTTTCAAAAGGCCAACCAATGAGAGACAAGCTCTCTTCTGATTGGCTGGCCGCCATCTTTTTTTTCCTGCTGCCGCCATTTTGGCTCCTCCCCCCTTCGGGAAAGTCACTTCCTTTTGGTCGACCCTTAAAATAAGGGTCCCTTACTTCGCCTATCATTGGCTGGCCGCCATCTTTTTTTCCTGCTGCCGCCATTTTGGCTCCTCCCCCCTTCGGGGAAGTCGCTTCCTATTGGTCGACCCTTAAAATAAGGGTCCCCCACTTCGCCTATCCTTGGCTGGCCGCCATCTTTTTTTCCAGCTGCCGCCATTTTGGCTCCTCCCCCCTTCGGGGAACTCGCTTCCTATTGGTCGACCCTTAAAATAAGGGTCCACTACTTCGCCTATCATTGGCTGGCCGCCATCTTTTTTTATCCCCTTCGGGGGGAGGGGAGAGGAAGACCACGCCTCCGGGGGTGAGAGGGGGAGGTGAGGGGGGGCACGCTCCCTGCGGGGAGGGAGGGGGAAGTGGGGGGGGCTTAGGGTGGCAGGAGTGGGGGTGTTTTAAAGTAGCCGTATAAACTACTTAAATGCAGCATATGGCTGGAATCTCGGATGTAGGGCCTGAACTAAAAGCTGTACACTTAATTACGGATTCGCAGTATGGATTATTAGTCATACAGTTCAAATAATATCTAAGAGATGGCGCAACAGCAATTAAAATCAAGAGGTTATTAATCGCCGTCTTTGGCCTACTCAGCCGGTAAGAGTAACGTGATTAGATCGCGAAAAGAAAACCATTTTCTTGAATTGCTAACTTGACAACAGCGCTAAACTACTTATCTCTCTTAGTGCCATTTATTTAAATAGCGATCTTACTTCAATTCACATATTTTTCAATGGCCAAACGATCGTTGACGAACCCTGTATAATTATCAATAAACTTGACAGCGTGCTTGTTTTCCACCCCCAAGAATTAATTTTTTCAAATATATTTCAAGTTATTTTTGTTAGCGGTGCTCCATTCCTTGTTTTTATTTGTTGGTATTCGAATTAGTTTTCGCAAAGTGTCCATTTTATATTATAGTGTAGAATACGGTTAATGCTATACCTTGGGTCAAAGTAACGACTATTTTGTGAACAGAAAAAGAACCTTTAGTGGACCTCTTAGTTAACGACCAACTAAGGCCCATGGTTAAATGGATAACGTTGTATAAACCCTAAAATGATTGACCATATTGGTGCATAATGGAGTCGTAACAACGTTGAAGCATGTCGCCCGTGTAACGACGAATTTAAATACGTCGGCAAAACGTTAAATTGCTGCTTGGGTATCTTTAAAGGTGTTTAATGTGAGAAAATTAAAAAGGTGTGTTGTCTGCAACAAAAATATATAACTATACACTGGAAAAACAACCACACAGGATTAAGTTCCTCATACAGAATTAAGTACCCTGCGCAGTACTCGACAAAAAATAAAAAACACAATATATACCTATGGGAGAAAAATTTTTGTGTATAAAAAATATTTTTATTATTATCTTACAAACTGAAGTGTGATTAAATAATTTCTCAATCTGACACAAAAAAGACAAGAAAAATATATTCTCATATTTTTAAAACCGCATCTTGATAACTCTTGCCGTTTAAAACTTAATTTTTTGGATTTTTTTAACCTCAAAAAACTTCCTTTGGGACAAATGCATTTTTATTAAGCTTTGTTATATTTAGATTTATTTTCTTTTATAATGAATTGTATTGATTAAATAAAGAAGTCGATTCGTTACATGTTTATCATTTATTAATTATTATCACAGCTTTTTAATATCACTTATAAAATATACAGTTAACAATGATAAGACGCGGACATGATAAGACGTGAACGTGTTTGACTTGACGGAGTACTGGAAGAGAGTGCGTCTTGTGACGTCTCCGTATATTAGGTGGGCTCGTCGTAGCCCCGTAGCATTCTGCGTAGCATGCAGGGATGCCACACATCTCCCTTTTTTGGCTTTGTAGCTGTAGGTACATGTGCTGCTGTAGCTGTTTACGGTTTGTGGCAGGCTGCTGTAGCTGATTGAGTAGTCACGCTGTTGTAGCTGCTTGTGAACCTGTAATATACATTAATATAATCGCTGCTGCGAGCACTTTGTACGTACAAGTGTTCTGACAATAAAAAATTGTTTTACACTATTTTTAAAGCTTTTCTTTAAATTACGTTTGTACTGCATTTTTATCTGACAGTTCTAATTGTAGGTAAATTTAATTTAAGAAAAATGTTTTTATTATTTTATTTTTATTTTTTTCGTTACAAATAACTTGTGTAAGTAATGGTCAAAAGTTAATAAAAGTATTTTGAAATTCTTATCTTTAAGAGAAATGATAAAAGAAAAACTTTAAAATTTAATTCATTTTACAATGTGTATTGAATCCCAAGAATTTAGCTTTTAGATTTAAAAAGTTAAAAAAAGATTAAAATTTAATTATTAATTAATTTGTGATGCTGCATTATGTAACACAGCATCTGCTGTGATAAATATAAAGTTAGTTGATCTTTGAGATCTATATATATATTTTTATTTTTATTTTTTTTTACTTTTTTGTTGTCTACAAATATTTATTTTGCGTCAATGTTTCCTGAAAAGAAATAAAAACATTTAATATAAATTTAGTCAATTTCCATTACAAAATCTTTGAAATTAGTTGGTGGTTTTTTGTCCTTGATGAGGTTCTATTTGTTAATGGAATTATAGCTGAATTCTTGGAATTATTGTCCTATCTTAAAATTATCTTATCTCTACTTCCTACCCCTCTTTTTTTGGTTAGTAAAAACTTTTGGTTTTACGTAAACTTCCTTTCTTTGAATGATTGAATCATGAATTGGAGAAAAGTTTACAGTTTTTCGAATTTCCATGTTGGAATTATGGATATCATGTTTTTTTAAGATGTTATTTTCAAAAGATAGATTTTCTTCATCAAAAAGGTCATTCAAAGAAAAATCCGATAGATCTGAAGTTGACGTAACGTCAAGGGAAACATTTTTTTTACATACACTTTTACTATCTAAACAAATATTAGACAATAGGAGGTATACCCACCTTGGTCCGCTGAAATTCAAATTTTTTATATACTTTTTTATTGCTCTCGTTTTGCTGAAAAGAAAAATTTTGATTATTTTTGTTAGTATCAAGGGAAACCTGGGGCTGCTCAAATAAGTATGATGGAATATACCCAATTTTAGGAGAGTTTAAGCATGGTTTTTTTTAATATAGAAGTTAAATGCCTTTCTGGAGAAGATATTTGTGAGTTTACAGTTGTGTGTGCCCTGGGAATGCTTGCCTGTCCTGTTTTCTCTCCACCCAAGATTAATTCATCCCTTTCTAACCTAGGTCTTATCTGATCTGTGTGTCTTTTCCATTCCTTTCCCCCTTCGAGTTTGCAGAGGTAGGTAGATTCTCCCATTTTCTCTGAAATTACTGCTTTTGCCCATGTCCTTTTATTTATACCTCTATGGTCTCTAGCATAAATTTTCTGTCCCATTTCAAATGATCTTTGGACTCCCTTATATTGCCTTTTTTGTCTTTCTTGAGATTTCTTTAGGTTGCTGTAAGCCTCTACTCTGTGTTGATTGTTGTCTACAAACTTTTCATCGTTTTCAGGTCTTAGCAGTGAAAATTTTGTTCTGATATCTCTGCCAAACATTAGCAAAGCTGGTGCTGTCTGCGTAGAGCTATGAGGTGTGTTCCTATAGTTAAAAAGATATCTTGATGTTAATGTCTCAATATGCTCATTTTTGTCATGGTTTGAAGATAAATAGGTATAAAGTTTGTTTTTAAAGATTTCTACACAGTTTTCTGCTTGTCCATTACTTTGTTGTTTATATGGACTTGAAGTTTTATGTTTTATACCATTTTTCCTTAAAAAATCATGGAATATTTCTGAGGAAAAAGGAGTTCCGTTATCTGATATTAGAGTTTTACATAATCCCAACCTTGCAAAAGTCTCTCTTAATTTTTGAATAGCAAAATTTGAATTTGCTGTTTTTGTGGGAAAAGCTTCTGCCCATTTTGAAAAAGAGTCTATTATTATTAAAACTTCCCAATTTTTTATTGTCAAATAATCAATATGAATGCGATTAAATACCTTTTTCTCTGGCTCCCATGGTGTCAGTTTAGCTTTAGGAGGATCTGGCTTGTTTATGGAACAAGGTTCACAGGATTTGGCTATTTTCTCAATGTCTGCATCCAGAGACGGCCAATAGAAAATTGTCCTTGCCCTTGCCTTCATTTTACATATGCCAAAATGTCCTCCATTGTCGTGAAGTTCTTCTAGGAGCTGTCTATGCAGTGATGTTGGTATGCATACACGTAGACCCCACATAAGTGTTCCATTATCTACAAAAATTTCATGACGCCTATTAAAGTAAGGTTTTAAGTCATTATCAATTTTTACTGGCCATTTTTCAGATTTAACATAAATAATAACTTGATTTAAAATTTTGTCTTTTGCCGTTTCCAATTTTATTGTTTTGTTATCAATTGGCCAATCTTTAGATTTACTAGTGAAATAGAGATAACTGACCTTTTTATCGATGGTTTCGTCTTCTTTTGTAGCTTTTATGGGTGCTCTAGATAGATAATCTGCTACTACATTGTCTTTGCCTTTGACATGATCGATCTTGTAGTTGTAACCAGAAAGAAAGGCTGCCCATCTCTGCAGTCGATTTTCCTGCATTTTTGGTATGCCCTTGTGAGGGTTGAAAATACTCAACAAAGGCTTGTGGTCAGTCCTAAGAATAAACTTACGTCCTGCTAGATAATTGTGAAGTCTCAACACAGCCCAATAAATTTCAAGTGCCTCTTTGTGGATGGTGGAGTACTTCTTTTCTGCAGGCAAGAGTGTTCTGGAGATGAAGCTGATTGGTCTTTCTGTGTTGTTTGGTAGTTTATGGCTGAGGACTGCTGCAATGCCGAAATCTGAGCTATCTGCAGTGAGAATTACTGGTAAGTCAGGGTTAAAATGTATCAAAACTATACCAGAGGCTATTATTTCTTTGATTTTTTTAAATGAATTTTCGCATTTTTCATCCCAATTAAATGGTATTTCTTTTTTTAGTAAATTATAGATTGGGTTTAGAGTTGTTGACATATTAGGTATGAATTTGACATAGAAAGTAAGTGATGCAACCAAGTAAAGATCGTACTTCTGTTAGATTTGCTGGTCTGGGGGCATCTAAAATAGCTTTAATTTTACTCTCAGTTTTCATTAAACCACGTCTATTGATTTAATGACCCAAATATTCTATTGATTTACAAAAAAAATTGCATTTAGAAAACCGTAAAGTAAGACCTGCGTTTTTAAATCTTTGAAGAATTTGTTCTAAAGTGTCTAAGTGAGCTTTTTTAGATGTTCCAGTCAATACAATATCGTCCTGAAAAGAAGCGCAATTATCTATACCTTGTAATGTTTGTTCTATGTATTTTTGAAATTTAGAACTAGCTGGAGCTATACCAAAAGGTAATCTGTTTATCTGCATCAAACCTCTATGTGTTGACCATACCAATAACTTCTTTGCTTCGTCGTCCAACTCAAATTGATTGTACGCCTGACGCATGTCCAATTTCGTGAAGTGCTGACCTTGGTGAAGCTTAGCAAATATCTCTTTCACCCTGGGAAGTGCATATGTGTCCTCCATGACATATTTATTCACTGTGGACTTGTAGTCGGCGCAAATTCTGAGGGTACCATCTGCTTTGATAATAGGTACTAATGGAGTGGCCCATTCTGACGTTTCAATTGGAGTTAGGATACCATCCTTTACCATTGCTTCAAGTTGTTGCTCAAGTGGTTTCTTATAGGCAAGGGGAATTGTCCTAGGTTTAAAGAAAACAGGCTTTGCATTATCCTTTAATGTAATTGAAAGTTTTGCATATTTATAGTGACCTATTTTATCGCTAAAAACCTCTGGGTACTTTTTTAACAACCCCTCGATCTCTTTCTTGATGCTAACATCTTCATCTAACTTATTTATCATTTGAAATTTTAATTTAAAAATCTTAACAAAATCTCTACCAAGAATACAGGATCCTCCATTGTCTATTACATGAAATTTAAGCTGTTTTTCTAAATTTTTATATAAAACATTTGCTATAAAATATCCTTTTGGTGCAAATATGCTACCATTATAACTTTTTAGAATCGTACAATCTTGTTGTAATTTTAAATTTGAAAAATGTTTTGAAAATATTTCAAAATTAACACACGAAACGCTACTGCCTGAATCAAAAAGCATTGAAAATTTGATATTATTGATCTTAATTGAAATATTAAATTGATTATTAAAGTCTAAATTACCATTTGAAATTTGAAATAAATAATTTTGATTATCATTTACATAAAAAGAATCGTCCGAATTGGAACTAAACGAGTTTTCAAATTGTGAACTATCAGAAAATTTTTTGTTGGTTTGTTTACATTGATCCAGTTCTAAGAAAAAATCATTATTATCGTTATTTTCTATGAAATTTACTCTGCGATTGTAACATACCTTTGCTAAGTGACCTTTTCTGTTACAAACCGTGCATGTTTGATGCCTAAAACGACATTTTCCAGCATGGAAATTACCACACACCAGGCATCTGCTTCCATTTGTCGATGTCGATGCGCCATTTGTCGTCGATTGATGTGACGACACGTTTGAATGCTGCGTCATCGGTCTAGAAAAATGGCTGCCAACGCCGCTACGAGTCGCCTGTGTACTTGTAGATGAACGGCTACGGCTTAGTAGGCGGGACTTCGAATGCTGTCTTCTTCTATGTTGCGTGCGTCGATTTTCTTGTGCTTGGTGATTTTTCGTGTCCTCGATGCGTTGAAAATTGTTCCAGTGGCGTCGATTTTCTGGACGGGATCGAGAAAATGGCTGCTGTCGTTGGAATTGTACTTCTTCTTGCTTCATAATCAGATCTTCTTTGTGGATTGCTATTTCTTTTAGTTTTTCGTAATTTAAGTTAATGTCAATTTTTTCTTCGCATAGTTTTTCAAAGATTGGACACCAATCACTGATTGATTCCGATTCATTTTGTTTTGCGTTGTAAAATTTTCGACGTTCGCGCCACGGATTTACTCTTGGGCAGCAATGTCCTTTTAACAAATTAATTAAATTATCAAATGATTTGTTCTTAGGAAGGTCCGGTAGACACAAATTTCTTAAAAGTTCGTTAATCCAATACAATTTAATAAATTTGCAATTTTGATTTTTTCGTCTTCGATTTTATTCGCGGTGAAGTATTGTTCATGTCTCTCTAAATAGATTGTAATATCTTGCGTTACTGAAAATTCTTCAAATTTATTTTCCGCCGCCATGTTGCTTTAAAATTTTATGTTTGATCAAATTATTTTAAAAAAATGTCTATATAGTCTTATCTTACCGATGTCGTCTTCTGTGCCTTAATGCTCGCAATTTTGCGTCGAACACTTTTTATTTATTTCCGCACGTGAGATTCTTTTTATTTTTGGTATCTTGAGATCAGACTGGTAGCTATGTGCCGCACAAGATTTTAAATTATTTTATATCCAAAAATATCTTCGTCGCCATTTGTTATATTTAGATTTATTATCTTTTATAATGAATTGTACTGATTAAATAAAGAAGTCGATTCGTTACATGTTTATCATTTATTAATTATTATCACAGCTTTTTAATATCACTTATAAAATATACAGTTAACAATTATAAGACGCGGACATGATAAGACGTGAACGTGTTTGACTTGACGGAGTACTGGAAGAGAGTGCGTCTTGTGACGTCTCCGTATATTAGGTGGGCTCGTCGTAGCCCCGTAGCATTCTGCGTAGCATGCAGGGATGCCACAAGCTTGTTGTTTAAACTTGTTACAGAGTCAAACGTAACTGTTTAGAAAAATTCGGTGAAGGTCGACTTTTCCGGAGTTTCAAAAACCCATCGTACAGACATACACAGCGCATATTTTTGATGAACCGAACCGAAACGAACCCCCCCCCCCCCCCCCCGTAATGCATTATTAAGAAAAAATACATTAAAGAATTATGAGAGTGTAACGCATTAATAACCCCCCTCCCCCCTTGATCGTTACGTACTTTAAGGATGGACCCATACAGATAAAAGTAAATACAAGGGGGTTTATGATTATTTAGGAGACGGTAAGATATACCAATTTTGGTCCAATTAGTTGCTGTATCAAAGAAAACAATCATATGCGTTTTCAAAATATTGAGAAAAATGTAAAAATTTGATTGGCGTCATATTTATATAGTTTTATTCAATTTTTTTAAAGGATGGCGATAATATTTTAATTTTTCAAATAACACAATTTTTTGGGCAGGATCCGCAATAGGCCACTTTCTTGCCTTTTAACAGATATCGTAAGTGTTACCGTTTCTGAAATTCGCACAAAGCCCTATGTAGTTACTTTTATCTGGACACCCTGTAGACAAACAGATACACTAACCCCAACTGACCCATAGTTATACAGAAAAATGAACGAAGATTAAGTAATTTAGGTTAGAAAATCCCCAAAGGGCACATTTGTGAAAGTATAAAAAAAATGTCCTTAAACGCAAACAATACGTTTTTAGAGTTGCAAGCTAACAAAATAATTAAGTACAAGTTTACTACAAAATTGCAATACTGCGTCATAAGGTAGAGATTTCGGTTAATTAGAAAATAATAAAACTAACATGTACAAATTTTCACAAACTAAAGTTTTAGTCCAACAAAAACTATATAAAAATAAAATTTTCGTTTCCAAAACACCAGCGAATTTATAAAATCATAGAAAATAACACACTGCAACAATAGAGACTTATTGAAATAAAAGCTGACCTTACTTTAAAATCGACCCTATGGTGACAGATTTACATATAAAAAGCAGCCGCTTTCCTTCAAAATTCGGCCTTTATGAATTTAAGACCCGGATTTAGTAGTGTCGGTATTTATTAAATGAAAATTAGCGACTTTATTATTAAATTTGTTTTTGGTATGTTAATTTTTAGAGGTCAACTGTTTTATTCCAATAAGTCCCTAATGACAGTCAAAATGCTACTCTAGTCCTAAGGACATGTCACTCTAAAAATTCCTGGCACTTGTTTTACTCCAGCGCCCGATAGCAGATAATTTTTAAGATTCAAATTTCAATGCAAATATCTTGACAACCACAAACAACCAAAGGAATCGAAGCCGGACCGCTGTTGTGGGAAACAAACATTGTTACCACTACACCACGACGGCGTTCGTTTAGGCATGTGTAACACAGCAAATTTTCGCGTGTCGATACTTTGACGCTGACACTGCTGGCTGTATCAACGCAATGTGTCAGCACAATTGTGTCAAGACACGGTGAGAGTGGTGAGCTATAAGCTACTTAAAATTGTCCCAGTTTTGGTAACACTCAGACACAAAATTTTCTCTATGGTAACACTGATTTATATTTTATTTTGCGGCGCATCAACACGGCTTTGTTTTATTCTACGTTTCGGTATGCGAGAATTCGGGGAATTCCCGACTCTCGACTTAACTGCGTAGTACTAGTAGTACGTATTTCGTATTATATTTTTAACAGAATCATGACACTCTGTGTAATACCCTGTTTCCACCAATGCATGCCCACCCCGATTCAAAAAACGCATCACGTGATGGCCCATGGATTTGCACTGGTTTTAAATGCAGCGTCATCTGATGCGTTTTTTGAATCGGGGTGGGCATGCATTGGTGGAAACAGGGTATAATGCATTCGTGTTATAATACGTATATCTTTTGATTATATAACCACGGATCACCTTTGTTAAGGTGATCCGTGATATAACTCGACGTGTAAACATTGGTATATCCTATCCAACGGGCTTTTTACCAATCGTGACTTTTACTAATCTTATTTAACCTAATCTGTGATCGTGACGTTACTTTTAATTGTTTCAACAATAATAAGTAAAACAACTGTCAGTTATGGTAAATAGATTTGGACAAGATATAACGCGTCCACCATTCAGATAGCACACATTGCGTCAGCGACACCCCCCAGCTCACCAACCTTTTACTTCCGCCGTCTTGTGAATTGTGTTGGTGTCATACAGTTTATTGTGACTGTATCAACATTCATAACACCGCGCACGGTATCGATACAAAAGTGCCATTCAACACAGTGTTAACACGGATCACCTAACAAACAGATAGGGAACTCAGGTGGTGGGGGGTGCTACGCGCATCTTTCACGCAGCCTGCCATGTTGGGGTCAACCACTCCAGGGGCGCATTCTGTATTTTAAACTTTTAGTACGTATGTTGAGCGTTAGTGGTGTGTAGATGTGATTTTTGTGTTTGATATATGTGATGATTGATTTTAAACAATGGGAACGGTTTGTGCCGTAAGAGACTGTAAATTCACGCGACGGTATACCCTTAATCGAAGTTATTTTCGATTTCCGCAGGATCCTATAAGGTAAGCTTTTGCCATATGCTATACAGGGTGTTCAATAATTAAATGTCTTATGAGATGAATCTGTAAATAATTTAAGTACAAAGAGTTCTTAAGGATATACAGATCTGCTGCTTTTGATTTTGTTTTTTTATGCTTTTGCAGGATTTGTTATATTTATCTCAAATTTGAAAATGCGCTTTCATTAGATCCTAAAAAACAACATATAAACTATGCTTTGTTTAGAAAGTTTTTGGTGTTTTGTATAATACAGCGGCGTAAGCTCAGTTGTAGAAAAGGGAAATTTGTAGATTGGTATTTTAATCCTTAAATTAAGCACAGGTTCACAAATTAAAAGGGTAGGGGACAATTCGCCGCAGCCGATTCACCGCGGCTGTTCTACCGCGGGCCGTTTTGCCGTGGGGACAATTCGCCGTCAATCGAATTGCCGCGGGGACAATTTGCCGCGGGAACAATTCGTCGCGAGATTTTTGTTTCATGATATTTCATTTGTTTTATTTACCTTGACTTCATATAATATTTTTTTATAAAAATAATGTTTTCAAACTTTCCAACTAGGTATTTGGTGGTAACAATACAATCCAGTATTTTTTTAATTGGAAAAAATAAATAAAATGGCGAATGTAGCATGCATGCATCAAAATAGAAACTTTATTAAATTTTAAATTATTTTTAATTTTTAACCTAAAAAAAGTCAAAATGGGAACCGACCTGAAACACCTTAAAGTTCCGAATTTGATGCATATCGTTTAATAAATTTGAAAATCCACCATTTTGGATCTGCTAATTGGTATTTTTTTTTTAATTTGAGTAAAAAGCTGTATTGAGTGACCTTAATCACTGCAAAGTTTAAAATTTAAGAAAATTCTGTTGAAAAAGTTTTAAAAAAGCGAAAATCGAACAAACAAATATATTATATGAAGTCAAGCTAAATAAAACTGTTTAAACAATTGCCACTGGCATGAAACAAAAAATCTAGCGGCGAATTGTCCCCGCGGTCAAGTCAAGCTAAATAAAACTATTTAAACAATTGCCACTGGCATGAAACAAAAAATCTAGCGGCGAATTGTCCCCGCGGTGTATCGGCCGGCGGCAAATATTTCCCGCGGCGAATAGTCCCCGCGGCGAATCGGCCCGCGGCAAATCGGCTGCGGCGAGTTGTCCCATCTCTCAATTTAAAATATTAAAACAAAAGAGTGCACCAACGAAAATGTTAACGCTTAAAAAAATGGTAGGTTTGGCAAACGTTAAGTTAATTTTTCATTTTTGTTTATTAGGTATTCAAAAACACCAACACATTTTTAATATTTTTGGTACATTTCATGATGTGTGTTTTCAATAGCTTAAAACTGCAATTAATATAAATTTTACTGCTAAAGTGTTAAACACACCATGAAATCGAAGGGACTTTTTTTTAGGTTTTTTAAAAATACTATCACAAGAGTTTGTTTGAGTTTAGTAGGTATTACAATATAAATAATACAAAGATTTGATGTTTTTATGCACCTCAAAAATTTTTAGGTTAATGCTCCAACATTCTTTAGAAAATGTCTAATTTTGACGTAAGCTTTTAGAACATCATATAAGATTTATATAAGATCCCTTGTTCCTTACTGATTTTAAAAATATTTAACGCGTCGATGCTCTGATAATTATTACCGTTTTGGTAATGCATAATTCCACAAAATTTTAATGGTCTGTTATAATTTTTAAGAAACAAACAAAAAATCGAAAAAAAAAATACTAAGTTTAATACCCTGTAAAAAGAAAGACGTCTAACAAAATGTAATGCGAAAAAAATCTTTGTTTTTACCATTTCCACAACCCCTTAAAGTTTCATGCATCATTTAAATTGCACCCTGTATAATAAACTATTATATAATATTTGGTCAAAAGTTTTTGACACAAATTTGTTTTGTTATCATTTTTTATTATGCTACTATTTACACTTTTAAGAATACATATAAAACAACTATTTTTTTAAATATTAGATTTTACTAAATTTTAAAATATTAATTTACCGTGAAGCAATTTTGTGCGAATTGTAAAGATTATTTGGTCACCCTGTATCTCCTTAAACTTTCAATTTTTCGAAAAAACGAATAAATAATCTGATTCCAGTAAATTAAGAAATTACTCTACAATGTCAGACTTCTTATATTTAAAATTCACAATTTTACTCCTCTTGAAACTTAATAAATGTTATCCCAATAAAACAAAAAAAGCAATCAATTTTTTTCTCTTTGTGTTTGGCTGTATGCTGGAAACGTGCTAACGTATTCTGGACGAAAAAGACGACCTCTTTTTGTTATTCCCCTATCTCTCATTCAATAAAACACATTATTTCCATAGTCCCCTACAGAGAACAACATATAATTTTTTTACGCAGCCGAGAGCTCCCATTTTTAGTGTAAAAGTTGTCTTTAGTTTTCTTCGCCGCCCTCTCAATTTGCCGTTACCGGCCCTGCTACTTCATAATAAAGGGGCGCTTCGAGCCCCCAATGGGGCGCCAGTGCCCTCGGGGCGGGGGGGCTAGAAACCCCCCGCGCCCCCCACGCTACGCCACTGACTAAAAGTAAGGTTAAGTGACAACAAGTTTAGTTTTCCCGTTGTTTGATGGAGCCTTCAAACAACGGTTTTCCCGACGAAGTTGTTCACAAATTAGGTTTTGCTACAAAGCTTACGCTATAGCTCGGGACTATAAGTATTTTTTTAAATTAACCTATTCTTCGATATTTAAAAGTTAAAATTTTAGGTAGATATGCTAAAATTTTGAAACAGGGCTGTTGGGAGTGCGGAAAGTCTAAATAAAACAATGTGTCTAAGAAATCTGGTAGATTTTTTGGTAGAAATACAACAGTACATAATTACGTCTAGATTTTTAGTGGGTTCAATAGTCTCATTTATTTTATACTTTTTAATGTCAGCAAATTTTTTTAAGGTCGAAACATATCTTAACTAATAAATCAAAGCAGCTATTACTTCCAAACAGTGACCTATCTATCTACCACTTAGGTCCTACCAGCAACAAAGTAAATACTATCACGTTTCCCCAGCTTCTACCACCCAAAACCCAACTATAGCTTCTACCAGCAAACAACCGACTACTACCACCTCCCCCTAACTTCTACAATCAAAAAACCAATAACTACCACCTTCCCCTGGGGAACGTCCTTAAATTACCCCCCTCCCTCCTCGTAACGCATAAAAAAACACATTTAAAAAACAATGAGTGTAACGCAAGGCCAGACCTCCTTCCTCCTAGAGCGTTACCTAATTTAAGGACAGTCCCGTAGCTTCTACCACCAAAAAACCAACTACTATAACCCCTACCTTCTCTTCTACCAGCAAAAAACCAACTATACTACCACCTCCCCTAGCTTCTACGATCAAAAAACCAACTGCTATCAGCTTCCCCTAGTTTCTACCACCAAAAAACCAACTACTTACCGCCTTCCTCTAGCTTCTACCACTAGAAAACCAACTACTACCACATTTCCCCAGGGAGCGTTCTTAAATTATGTAACGCAAACATTCAGGATTTTTGACCCGCATTTTCAAAAAAAGATTGAGTGTAACGCAAGGTCAAACCTCCCTCTTAAACGTTACGTAATTTAAGGATAGGCCCCTAGCTTCTATCACCAAAAAACCAACTACTACCACCTTCCTCTAACTTCTACCAACAAAAAACTAAATACTACCAGCTTAACCTCACTTCTACCACCAAAAAACCAAGTACTACCACCTTCCTCTACCTTCTACAATAAAAAAATGCCACCTTTCCCTAACTTCTACCAGCAAAAAACCAACTACTACCTACTCCCCTAGCTTCTACGATCAAAAAATCATCTACTTAACATGACTCAAATGGCAAGTTTCTCAGTAAATATTAACTTTCAAGAGAACATTTGTTTTTTTACATCCCAAATTTTTGATGTTTAAATGTCCCGAGAATAGCAAACATCTCTTCTCGGGTAAAGTTGCCTGTTTGAATGAGAAAGGCTCTCCTACACTGTGACACTGACCGTGATATGGAGTTTCAAGGAATTGATTCGTTTTCGCGTCCTTGGTTACATTTTTTTCCAAATCACACCTTGATGTGTCCTTGTTTCATACACCTGATATTCCGTGTACCTATTTCCTCTAATCTGACCCATCTAAAATACCCACTTTGAATGGAGTCAACAAGCGAGAAACTGAAATCAAATAAGAAAAAGACAGTGTTTAGTTAGTGTGCATTCCTCGCGACCCAGTGACAGCATATTTAATTTAAAAAAACTACGCTTGCCAAGACTCGTACGGACCTTGCCGATCTAAAACCGAACCGAACCGAACCAAACCTAATTAAAAACTAATTCAATAAGCCGCGATCGCGCAAAACTTAACAGTGCCTTAAAATAACAAAGTGCCGTTAAAGCATAAAACCTAAGTGAAGTCAAAAAGAAGTTACATGCGCCCAAAGAAGACAAACCACAATCGGATTACTCCATTTCCATGGTACCCATTTCCTTGCAAAAACCATCGAGGTAAGTCTTATTTTTAATCATAACTCTATTTAGATCCTCACCGCTTCAGCTTAAATTACGTTCTGCTGTTCTCGTACTCCTTAATGTTTACAGTAGGTGGGTGGTAGCTTTATAGCTCCTTAGCAAAGAAGCTATTAAGCACTCGGTCCGTTTCAGGAATTACCTTGTAAACTTTTTATTAATGTAGATCTCTGAACAAAATCAAACACTTTTTTGAAGTGAGAATTTTCCATTGTGTCATTTGAGATAAAACCCGAGTGAACATTTACTTAGGGACTAATTGGAATAAAACCAGGCAGTAATAGTGCCCAGCAATATTTTGAAAGTTTTACATTGTAAGATCACCTATAATCTGCCAATATAAATATGGCCTTTGTTTACTATAAGAACCCGAATAAATACTGCATTCCTTTTTAAAGATAAATAAAACACTTATTTTTAAATTCGACTTTGGTATGTCAGTCTGCAATGTGAAACTGTCAAAATAGTGTTTGCTACTATTACTGCCTGGCTTTATTGCAATAAGTCCCTAATATGAAAACATATGAAGCTAATTCTTAAATGTTTATTGTAATGAAAAATGAAAATTAGCTGTTTTAAACAAAATAAATAAATTCCTAAATGTAAAAATAATAAATAGTATAGTATAAATAATTTTGACTATGATTTTTGTTCCTATCACATAAATAGTTAGTAATAGGACTTATTGTGTTTCCAATAAAACTTTGGATTTAACTCCATATCAAAAAACAGAAATTTACCAAATAAACTTAGACATAGGATTAAACCATATTACATACTTTCATTATTTTTATTTTTATTCAAGAACTTAGCCCAAGTTTTTCTGGTTTATGGAGAATTCTCAATGGTGTTTTCGTTTTGTAAACGCGAATTGGGATTTTTGATATAATCAAATATGTTCTTGGGAACAGCAAATGTTTGGTCATCTACCAGGACTATGTCAAAAGTGTCTAAGTATGAGGGAAGGGATTCCTCAATCTAAAAAGAAAATAACACCAACCATTTTGTATTCTACAGTAGCAGTCAAAAATCAGGATCAGATTTTCATACAGTTTTAGTTAGGGTCGACCGGGGTAAATGTAAACGATTTTGACCATTTTGAGAAATTTCAGATTTGAAATAAAAAAATAGACACTCCCGTTTATAAAAAAAAATGTGCAAAAATTTTGTGGTAATATTTGGACATTATCCTTTGTTCTAAGGACCAAATAAACAAAAAAACAAAAGCGCTTTTAAGAAAAAATTTAAAAAAAAACTGTCATATGTTTACATTTATCCCAACAAACCGGGGTAAATGTAAACTGGTATTTTAGCTCATCTTTGTCGCACAGATATCTTGCCCGGCCAGGGGGCTGAAGTAGGCAATCTAAAATGTTGGATTCTACATCTACATTAAACGCCATTTTGCGACCAGGACCAGTGGAATCTAAGGAATTCCTTTGACCATTGAGCCGATGGAATATTACAGATATCGGAACATTGTAGAAACTTTGAGCGTCACAATATGTTATTCCTGTTTTGCACATCAGCTATAGCGTTCAGCAAATCCTCCTTCTACTGTATGATGGTCCATTTGTCTTTGGCACATATTTTCGAGGCATCTGGAATTAAATCATTAATTATTTTAGCTATGTTTACAATTACCCCACGTGTGTTTACATTTACCTCAAAAGTGTGTTTACATTTACCCCCAGGAAAATATTGCCGGGGGTAAATGTAAACACGATAATAACAATTTATTTTGATGATATTATGCAATGAAACATGTTTAAACAAATAAAATAATGCAATGTGTTACTAATAATTACTTTAGTTTAAAACTTACCTTGCTGACAAAAAAAATACTGACAGATTTCAGTGTCTGAAAAAATGAAATACGGTTAATTTGCAGAGGTGCATCTGAACTTATCACCACACTAAACCATCTGGAAGCTAATTTCCATTGCCGCTAATTGTCAAGGAAGCTTGGTATTAGAATTGGAGCCAATATCGAATTTAGAGTTTAAATTCTTATTAGGACTGTTTACATTTTCCCCTGTTTACATTTACCCCGGTCGACCCTAATTGCAAATTTTTTGGCTGCTACTCTGCCATCCCTAAGAAGAAAGCCGCATCTCGGTTTTTGACATACTAAGTTATTTTTTTCAGATTATGGGGACAACAATCTATAAAAAAATATAACTACATCCATAAAATGTAAAATTTTCACAAAGAAAATTAATTTTGAAAATTAGTGGTTTTGAGCGGCCCAAATTTTCACCCAATCTTCCTTGACATAAAATCCGTATGTTTATTTTCTGGAAAGCAAAAAAGCTGCATTTAAAAAATGCTAACTTTTTAACAAAGCATTGCATCAATATGCGGTTTTCAGAATAAAGTAGACTATTATTTTGCTCAATAATTCGTGTTTGCAAATACTTCGTAGCAGCTTTAGTTTGTGAGATATTTACAAAAAACTGTTTTCAAGGCTGATATCCACTGGCTTCACTTGATATTCACTTCTAAGATCCGTCATGGATCCATCTATTTAATTAAGAACCCAACTGTCGAACTGAATTTTATCTGTCATTTTTGGTTTTTGAGATATTACATAAAGTTGGTATTTTTGTTATGGAATCATCATTTTTTATTCGATTTTCTAATTTTTTAATATCTTTTATTTTTTATTAGGTACCTTTTTAATTTTGATTAATTTCTTAATTTACTGTATTAGTGAGTATACTTGAGTGACCATGAAATTAAAATATCAAATTTATCCGAAAATTCTGGTGTCACAATTTTGATCATGTACTAATAAAAATGGATTAAAATATAATAAATTGACCTAAAAAGTCAAATAAAAAATGCTGTTTTAGATCATTGTATTACCTGTACTGTCTTGATAATTGAAAAAAAAACTTTCAAAATTAAAGGTAAAAACAATCACGTGCGTTTATTCAGTTAGTAACGAATGGGAATACAGCAACCCAATACTTACAGAAACGCCGCATGTGGCGCTGTTTTTAGTGAAAATATACATTTAGAATAAAATAACTGGATTTAATTAAATTTCCTTACCACTTTAAGGTAAAATTTAAAAAAATATCACTTTTTATTTCAAAATTATTAGACAATAAAAATTACAAAACTTTAAACCCGTTTTTCTAAAAACGTCAAATTTATACATGCGGCTTGTTGGTGCAAGCAATAAATTCCTTATTTCTTTTACTTTTTTTTCTGGGCGATTAATTCATTTAAATTTTCGCGCTATTTAAATATGCATATGGTTTTCCCGGCACTGGACACGCGGGAGGGCAAGCAGCACCAAGGGAGTGCGCAGAAAATCACCGCCATAATACTTTGTCAAACACGTTTCCGAAAAAAGTGAGAATTTTGTTGTAAAATTGAGACGTTGAACGTTAACTGGAGCCCCAAGAGAGTCCAAGGTTTTCGATTATTTCAAACGTCAATTCCGACTATTTACGTAAATGTGCCTGTTAAGCCGAACCGGCAAGCCTATCGAAGGGTAATTACATTAATTTCAGTACTTGCACGCACACGGCTTTCTTCTTTGGGATAGCAGTACTGGATATAACCACACCATACTCTAACTATATTTATACTTTTTTAAATGTGTAGTTTGTGAAATAGTATGTCTAGAGGATGGGGGCAATCACTTTGGCTACTGTTCTATCAACTCAAAATATTTTTCTTACCCTGTCATACAAAAATCCGATTTTAAGCACGTTTTTCGAGTTATCCATCCCTTTGGCCATATCTGCATCTCCCAAACTGTCTCCCATTACAATAACATTCTCCCGGTCTACCACAATGTTATAGAACTCAGTATTCTTAATCGCATATTCATTTTTGTTGAATATATGGATAAGTTTATCCTGAAATCCTTGTATGATACCAACTGCATCATATTTGAGAAAGTTTGACACCAACTAAAATAATTTTTATGCCATTAACCCACACACTGTAATGGAAAAAAAAACATAAATATAATTTTTGTGACCCACCAGTGCGTCATATGCATGCTACCGGTGTTGCACATCGTGAGTGGCGCCCATATACGTAATATTTCATGGTGGCGCCCCGGTGCGTCATGTGCGAGGCTGAATAACCAAGGCCAAGGCAAACGTGCGTCTGAAGCTGAGGCCAAAACAAAGGTGCGTGTTAAAGGCTGAGTGTTAAACAAGGCTTTTTAAAACATTTTGTCCAACCTAGAAACCAATCCCAAGTAAAAAAGAAATAAAAATATCACACACCTTTACATTAGGATGCATAACACCTCCTTGTTTTAGAATAGTTGCAACTACATCTCCACAGCCCGCAGAAAAAACTAACATGGGCACTTTTTCTTTAGCAAGATCATCAAAAAACTGTTTGGCACCATCTCTCAGTGAGGGTTTGAGTTTCAGGCAGCATTCTGCAATTTCTTGAGGGGTCACTTGAAGACCTCTAAGACAAACCAAAAAAGGTAGTTTATTTATATTGTTCTCCAATTCAAAAGACCTAAAGGAGCCATACACAGGGCATAAAATTTGAAGGTAATCATAAAATGCTGTAAAAAGTCATAAAATTTCATGTCAGTCATAAAATTTTAAGCAGATCAGTGTTTAAGTGCCACAAAAAGTAATAAAACCTGAAATTAGTCATAAAAGTCCATAAAAAGTCATAAAATTTTACATTTCTCATAAAATTTTAAGGCAGGAGCCTCAAAAATCTGAGTTAAAGACAACAGCAAAATGACCAAAAAGTGGATTTATTTTTTTTGTAAATTTAAAGTAATAAAGTTGAAAAACTAGTCCATAGTTGGTGGAGGTATTAAAAAAAAACAAAACTTGGTCGCTCTCCACTATTTTAAACTATTCTTTGTTTAGACCTACACGTTTACAAAACTAGTTTGAGCTAGCTTCACTGCAACATTCACGGAGTAGTTAGAGGTGGAGAATGAAAAAAAGTTTTTCTTGCCGGTAAAAATACACTACATTCTAGTAGTCGTAGTATTGGTGGGGAGACCATTATGGGTCTAGCGACTAGGCACACGGCACGGTCTTTTCGCAAACCCCGATTTGTCCGTACATCATATATTAAACTGATGCACATGCCCCTGAAAATGCAAGTTTTCTTTCTCTAAGAGGTCCCGCCAAGGGGGTTTAGGTTTTTAATTGTTTTACTAAAAACATATTATATTTTAGAAAAACTTAAATTTCTTTTTTTTTATATCAATAAATAAATTTAAAATGTATTTTTAACGCCAAGAAAGCGTTTTTTCTTCCTCCACCTCTAAAACTTGAACTAAAATTGATCCCTGTTGTTGCAGTGAAGCCCTTAATCTGGTTTTGACCCTGAAGGAAGATGTCGGCTTACGCCGATAAAACATGTAGGTCTTAATAAAGAATGTTTTAAATAAAATAGGGGAGAGCGACTACAATTTGTATATTTTCATAAAGTTTTATTCAGTCATATGATGATTTTTAAAATAAGGTCATAAAGTTATAAAATTTGAAGAAACCGGTCAGAGAAATAATAACAGAAACAAACAAAAATTTGATAAAACGTTAAAAAAAACTAAAATAGCATAAAATACGACATCATAGAGCCTCCACCCCCCCCCCCCCAGAGATATTCCTGTGTGACACTTTGAAAAATTTATATTTGTCCAATTGTTTTTAAATTTTCAGGACATTTATAACTTTTACATTTCTTTCGAATGGTGCTTAATTATTTATGCCACAGCTTAGCTATCACTGCTGAAGGGTCACAAATAATGTGCATTAAGATATACAGTATGTTTAATGCTGCCAGTTATTTTTTGTTTTTGTTTTTATTTGAATTTTTGGGAAAACCTAACTTTAAATATTGTTTTGATATTTTTTGGGCTCTTTAGCCAAACCTTTAAAAGAGAACCTCCTTGTTTGGGGAAATTCCGATCATGTGATCATTTTTCTCTTTATTGAAAGTTATTTCCTTTTTTGAACACCTGATCATTTTGCTAAATTCATGCGCGCTTTATACACGCTGGGAGTTTGAAGCGCCCCCTGTACAGTGTTGCCAACCCTACGGATTTATCTGTAGATCTACGGATTTTGGATTTTGATCTCTGATATCCGATTTTGGATCCAAATCTACAGATTTTTGGCAATTTTACTAAAAAACGATAAACATCGAAACACAACGGCGGCCGCGCCTCATTCCTCCTTATCAGTCCTCAGAAGGGACCTATTGCAAAAGGTCCCTATTATCTTTACTTTTTTTCCTACATTTTAATCATTTTGTAAAAAGGTTTTGCTTGGATCAGTGACCTTATTTTTCTAGACATCTAGCGGACGGTCGTTGCAACATTATTTAGAACGAATTGTCTTACTTCGCGCGTTGTTTGATGGGGAGTCTAACAACGCTTCACGCCACGAAAGTTAAACTATGTTTTACGTTATGTATGTTGAACTAGAAAATATTAGTGTTTGTACGTACCTTAACTAAATAAAAAAGGTTAAAAAAGTACGTACTTTTTATTTCTTCTAATTATAACTGTTTATCTGTTTAAAAAATTGGCACCACTGCAAAAAAGTTTATTTGGATCCGTTGGAACGGAGCAGTAGGTACCGTACCGTTCTCGTGCAATTCAGAACCAAAAAAGTTGTGCACTCCTGTCACTGTCAAAAAAAGAAAAAAATCAAACCAATATAAACTTTTTAATTGTAAAAAAAGCACCTTTTTTGTTTTTAGTCTTCTTTAAACCTACGGATTTCTACAGACTTTTCGCGTTCATGCTACAGATTTTCGCTTTCCAATAGTTGGCAACACTGCCCCTGTATTTAACAGGGGAATGAAGAACCACTTCCGAAAAGACACTGAAAGAAGTCACACATGTTTTAAGATTAAGACCAAAATTCCAGCCACAAGAAAGTCCACGGCGCCGCGAGTGAAACTGTGGAACTGCTGTCAAATGAAAAAAGCTTCTAGCATGTTGCCGATTTTTTCCTTTGTTTTAGTTCAATAAACGTCTGTTTTCCCAGACAGGGTGAATTTAACTTTGTGGTAATTTTTTTGTGAAATCTCTAGTCTTCTCCTCTTCAGGCATTCAGCTGTCTACAGTAAGTACTCTATATCAAAAATACTCCTGTTAAAAAAAACATATTTTTATTAAGGAGGTAAAACATTTTTTACTCAAAAATACTGTAATTGTAATTGTAAAGTCTAATGAAAAAAAACATACAACTGCTATGCTAAAAACATGGGGTGGGACACTCCTGAAATAGATGTACTTACAAATTTTGTTTAAAATATGTAAAAAATATTGAAATAGTTTTAAATAGTTTGAAATACATTGAAATAGGTTGAAATAGCAAAAAAAACTACATGTATAGAATGTATTAAGAAATAGGTGTATTAATTTTAGAGTGTCCTACCCCTTGGCTGAAACTTACTTAATGGCTTTTTCAGACTTGCCCCACCAAGCCTCCATATGGGGTATTTTCTCTTCAATTGAGACATGAGGGTCCATCTCTATAGGATAATACTCCTTCCTTAAAGCTGCTGTTGTTGTTAAGTACTCTTCAGTTGTTGATGGACATTTGGAAAAGATTGCTAAAATTTGTAATTGGTTTAATTTAATCAATTTGGATCTTGCTATGGATATGTATAACAAAAATATAATTAATACTTACCAAAACTGCTTAAATGGGGGACCCCATTTTCATGCTGTTTAGTTATTGTTCTGTCAAAATCTGACACAACCTGGAGCTTTTTTGCTCCCCCTTGAACCATGCTATTAAGTTTAGCATTTAGCTTTTCTTTGTTTTTAATGTGAACATGAGGTTTTGATAGTATCGGAATGTCTTGAATAATATTTTTCATAATTTTTATTACAGAAATTTTTCCTAAAAGGAAATAAATGCAAATATAGCTTCTAACTACATATCAAGGGGTCTCACTGCTTGAAATATTTGTACAAAGTTTGCTTTTAACACTGGGCAGTGCTTCTCAGTGTCTTAATTTTTCTCTATATTTTTTTGTAAAATTTTGGGTGTTCACACTATGTGTGCAAACTTTATTTTTAGCAATGTGCACTTTATTTTCAGCAATGTAGTGTCTTTCAGAGCTAGAGGTAAAAAATGATATGTGAGAAGACCCTGTGCTAGTTATTCATTCCATAAATCAGCTTTAAAACTTAAAAGTAAATTTTTATACAATACACACAAAACCAAAAATCACTTGCAACCATAGATAAACGACTTTTGTTCAGTCCGGTTAGTTTATGGTAACAAATAAATATGCACTATGCAGTTACCTTATTTTTATGTCAGATATTTTTAAAAATTTTAGAAATTTTCCTTAAGAAAAATAGAAAATTTTGAGGTTAGGAATCAAGTCAAGGTCATTTGGGGTCACAATAGGCTTTTAAAAAAGGTAGAAAAAAGGCTTTTCGCATAGGGATGCAAAATTATATATCCGTGAAACTAGCTCCATGGAGCCAGCTTAGGGTTACCAGACGTCCGGATTAATCCGGACATGTCCGGATTTTTACTACGTCCGGGTGGGTCCGGGCGGATTTTTCATAACCGTCCGGATTTTAAAGTAGCCGCCTTTATAAACATCAAATAATGCAAAATAAACTAGTTTCAAAAAATGTAATTAAACAATAATCGTCGATAAATTTAGCAGTGTGAATTCACCTTTAAGCGGGGTCTTCACATAACGTTTTACCTTACATCTTGCCTGTTCAGTCAAAACGCATCAAGTAAAACTTTGTGTGTAGGCGGAAAAACGGACGTTTTACTTAAACTGATTTAAGACGGAAGACCGCCTAGAGAACTGACCGGATCACGCATTGTTTTCCAATAAAACCATCGATTTGTATCAAAAACTGATCTAAAAACGTACGTTAAAACTATCAAGTGTCTACGCTAGTCTTTCAACCGTCATACTTGACCCTTTTGACTGACAGGCAAGACGTAAGGTAGAACGTTATGTAAAGACTCCGCTTAAAGTAGTATCAGGGCTATCAAAATTGACGGGCCACGAGCCTCCACTTTATTGACGTCACATCCGGGGCTGATTTTTTTTTGATGGTCACGTTACAACACAGCTGATTGTCTTTAAAATATTGAAGTTGAAATGACGGTTCATGAATATTTGATTTTTTTTTAAATAAAGCCGTTTTTGAGATTGTTTTTATTTTATTCTGGCAGAACAATTTTTTTTTAATGTATAGTAAGCCCTAATTTTTCATGGCCGCTTCATTAGCTCACACAAAAATTAAGTTTTAAGCAGAAGCGAATGTGACAATCACATATGACAAAGTCAAATACATGTCAAATATAACAGTTGGCATGTGGTACATGGCGGGTAATTTGAATTCAAAATAAGGAATGCTAAATCTTGAAGATTTTAACCTTTTATTCATGTTGCTTCCTTACAAACCTTTGGTGGAATATCGGGATGGTGTCTGAGAATATTTCACTGAAATTTTGCGGAAATCTGTATTGCCATTTTGAAAATATCATAAAAAAACGTCTGACCTTCCATAAGACCCAATGTAAAATTCAGCCCCGGGAGAACAGCTGATTTTTTCAGGGTCGTGGCCTCTATTTTTGTGTTGGCCTTGGTAGTATTATTAATTTAGCCTCGTTGAAGTTTACACTTCTGCCGTGTGGTCTTAAGCACACACAAGTTTGTAATCTAAAAAAGTACATATCAGACAATTTTACTTCTGATGACCACAATCTGCCTACCCACGAAAAATGGGCAAAATATGTTAATACAAGTATTTCTACCCAGTGGACCAAAGAAAGAAATAGGCTGCTTTTATCTTCATGACGTCATACAATTTAAGAAATATGAGCTGCTCAGAACTTTAATATTTTGTACTTTTGCCTAAAAATTCAACGCTGTTGAATAAAATACAAAACAGTGGAAAGTACCTATAAAATAGTAGGTTTATTATGTTATTTATTAGTTATTGTTTCAATTAAAAAAAAAGTTGATTTTTTGTGTGTGGCATCGAAAACATTTTGACGTCCGGATTTGGTCCGGATTTTCTTGACGGCTGGTCCTGGTTAGAGACGTTTTCATCTGGTAACCCTAAGCCAGCTGCTTCGCAGCCAGCTCCACAAAATTACAGTGGACCAGATAAACGGTACTGGAACAATAAAAATATTAAGAACTCGTTTATTTTTTGGAATTTTGACTTGTAACCTGAACCACTTGTAAAGAAACCACCCTTCTATCGGCACTATATATTATCATTTTGTTACAAACGTCAGTGGCGGAAGTAGGAATTTTTAAATTTTATTAAAGTGAATTTGTAGCTAGGGCCGTAATTACGTCATTTTGACAGATTTTGCCGAAAAACTTGCACACAATATAAAGGGATCACCCCTCTATCGCTTCCATATTTCACTATTTTGTTACAAACGCCAGTGGCGGAGATAGGAATATTTAAATTTTATTGAAGTGATTTTGGAGCTAGGTCTCTAATTACGTCATTTTGACAGATTTTGCTGAAAAACTTACACACAATATAAAGGGGTCACCCCTCTATCGCTGCTATATTTCACTACTTTGTTACAAACGTCAGTGGCGGAGATAGGAATTTTTAAACCTTGTTGAAGTTAATTTGGAGCTGGGTTTCTAATTACGTCATTTTGACAGATTTTGTGTTAAAACTTGCACACGTTGGAAAGGGATCACCCCTCTACCGTTGCTGTATTTTACCATTTTGTTACAAACGTCAGTGGCGGAGTTATGAATTTTTAAATTTTTATTGAAGTAAATTTGGTGCTGGGTCCCTAATTACGTTATTTCGACAGATTTTGCCTAAATACTTGCTGATGTTATAAAGGGATCACCCCTCTATCGCTGCTATATCTCAGAATTTTGTTACAAACGTCAGTGGCGGAGTTATGAATTTTTAAATTTTTATTGAAGTGAATTTGGAGCTGGGTCCCTAATTACGTCATTTCGACAGATTTTGCCTAAATACTTGCACATATTATAAAGGCATCAGCGCTCTATCGCCGCTTTATTTCAGAATTTTGTTACAAACGTCAGTGGCGGAGTTATGAATTTTAAAATTTTTATTGAAGTGATTTTGGAGCTGGGTCCCTAATTACGTCATTTCGACAGATTTTGCCTAAATACTTGCACATGTTATAAAGGGATCACGCCTCTATCGCTGCTATATTTCAGAATTTTGTTACAAACGTCAGTGGTTATGAATTTTTAAATTTTTAGTGAAGTGAATTTGGAGCTGGGTCCCTAATTACGTAATTTCGAAAGATTTTGCCTAAGGTCTTCCACCTGTTTTAAAGGGATCACCTCTCTATCGCTGCTATATTTCACTATTTTGTTACAAACGTCAGTGGCGGAGTTATCAATTTTTAAATTTTTATTGAAGTGAATTTGGAACTAGGTCCCTAATTACGTCATTTCGACAGATTTTGCCTAACTACTTGCAGATGTTATAAAGGGATCACCCCTCTATCGCTGCTTTATTTCAGAATTTTGTTACAAACGTCAGAGGCGGAGTTATGAATTTTTAAATTTTTATTGAAGTGAATTTGGAGCTGGGTTCCTAATTACGTCATTTCGACAGATTTTGCCTAAATACTTGCACATGTTATAAAGAGATCACCCCTCTATCGCTGCTATATTTTAGAATTTTGTTACAAACGTCAGTGGCGAAGTTATGAATTTTTAAATTTTTATTGGAGTGAATTTGGAGCTAGGTCCCTAATTACGTCATTTCGACAGATTTGGTCTAAATACTTGCACATGTTATAAAGAGATCACCCCTCTATCGCTGCCATATTTCAGAATTTTGTTACAAACGTCAGTGGCGGAGTTATGAATTTTTAAATTTTTATTGAAGTGAATTTGGAGCTAGGTCCCTAATTACGTCATTTCGACAGTTTTTGCCTAAATACTTGCACATATTATAAACGGATCACCCCTGTATCGCCGCTATATAACAGAATTTTGTTACAAACGTCAGTGGCGGAGTTATGAATTTTTAAATTTTTATTGAAGTGAATTTGGAGCTAGGTCCCTAATTACGTCATTTCGACACATTTTGCCTAAATACTGGCACATATTAAAAACGGATCACCCGTCTATCGCTGATATGTTTCAGAATTTTGTTACAAACGTCAGAGGCGGAGGTAGGAATTTTTAAATTTTATTGAAGTGATTTTGGAGCTGGGTCCCTAATTACGTTATTTCGACAGATTTTGTCTAAATACTTGCACATATTATAAACGGATCATCCCTATATCGCCGCTATATATCAAAGTTTTGTGACAAACGTCAGTGGCGGAGTTATAAATTTTTAAATTTTTATTGAAGTGAATTTGGAGCTGGGTCCCTAATTACGTCATTTTGACAGATTTTGCCTAAAGTCTTGCACATATTATAAAGAGATCACCCTCTATCGCTGCTATATTTTACTATTTTGTTACAAATGTCAGTGGCGGAGTTATGAATTTTTAAATTTTTATTGAAGTGAATTTGAAGCTAGGTCCCTAATTACGTCATTTCGACAGATTTTGCCTAAATACTTGCACATATTGTAAACGGATCACCCCTCTATCGCCGCTATATATCAGAATTTTGTTACAAACATCAGTGGCGGAGGTAGGAATTTTTAAATTTTATTGAAGTGATTTTGGAGCTGGGTCCTAATTACGTCATTTCGACAGATTTTGCCTAAATACTTGCACATAATATAAAGGGATCACCTCTCTATCGCCGCTATATATCAGAATTTTGTTACAAACGTCATTGGCGGAGGTAGGAATTTTTTAATTTTATTGAAGTGATTTTGGAGCTGGCTCCCTAATTACGTCATTTCGACATATTTTGCCTAAATACTTGCACATATTATAAAGGGATCACCCCTCTATCGCTGATATATTTCAGAATTTTGTTACAAATGTCAGTGGCGGAGTTATGAATTTTTAAATTTTTATTGAAGTGCATTTGGAGCTAGGTCCCTAATTACGTCATTTCGACAGTTTTTGCCTAAATACTTGCACATATTATAAACGGATTACCCCTGTATCGCCGCTATATATCAGAATTTTGATACAAACGTCAGTCGCGGAGGTAGAAATTTTTTAATTTTATTGAAGTGATTTTGGAGCTGGGTCCCTAATTAAGTCATTTCGACAGATTTTGCCTAAATACTTGCACATGTTATAAAGGGATCACCCCTCTATCGCTGCTATATTTCAGAATTTTGTTACAAACGTCAGTGGCGGTGTTATAAATTTTTAAATTTTTAGTTAAGTGAATTTGGAGCTGGGTCCCTAATTACGTCATTTCGAAAGATTTTGCCTAAGGTCTTCCACATGTTTTAAAGGGATCACCCCTCTATCGCTGCTATATTTCACTATTTTGTTACAAACGTCAGTGGCGGAGTTATGAATTTTTAAATTTTTATTGAAGTGAATTTGGAGCTGGGTTCCTAATTACGTCATTTTGACAGATTTTGCCTAAATACTTGCACATGTTATAAAGGGATCACCCCTCTATCGCTGCTATGTTTCAGAATTTTGTTACAAACGTCAGTGGCGGAGTTATGAATTTTTAAATTTTTATTGAAGTGATTTTGAAGCTAGGTCCCTAATTACGTCATTTTGACAGATTTTGCCTAAAAACTTGCACACAATATAAAGGGATCATCTCTCTATCGCTGCTATATTTCACTATTTTGTTACAAACGTCAGTGGCGGAAATAGAAATTTTTAAATTTTATTGATGTGAACATGGATTTGAATAATTTTTTAATTCTTGCAAACTATTTTTTTTTAAATAGGGGGTTAGAAAGGTTCACTTATAAGTTTAGAAAATTAATTTATTATTCAATTTTTTTTTGGATAATTTTAATACTGAGAAATCTATTTAAACATACTTTATCGATAATTTCGAAAGGAAGCCCCTATCAATTTAAATAAAAGTTTTACCCCTTTACACTAATTCCTCTTGACGATACGCCGATAAATACACGCGAGTTTGCCACGCCTGCCAGTTGCAATTCCTAGCAAGGAAAAACTGTGACCAAATTAAATCGAAAATTTCTAAGAACACCAAACAAATAATAGGCCAAGCGTTTGATACAAAATATGTGGTTCTTGAAATTTGCAAAAGTTCGAACAGAAATGAAATTTGGTAGGATGGTAGACATAGGTCTGATGGTGCATCTAAGTTTGCGACCTCGGGGGGTGCCACTCGAGGGGGGGGGATGAAAACTCATCGCGGCGCTTCGGGGAAAATAGCACCATTGGAGTAGGGGGTAGTTTGCAAATTTTAACAAAATCAGAGTTTAATCGCAGATTAAGACAAATATGGCTACCAAACAATTGTGGTATATTTTTCTTCTATAAGAGTAAGATTTTCTAAGTAAACTGATGCATGATTCGTTACATTTGAAATTATATTATAAAAGATATGATTTTTTAGTGCGCCCTTACATACTTGGATATGGGATGACAGATAAAAAAATTAAAAAATAAAAAGTTTTCAAAAACATAAAATCAGGACCCGGCGCAAACGATAGTTATTGATTCACATTAAACATAGCAAAATTTCCGATCCCTCTCCGTTATGGAACAGTGTCAAAATGGCGGCGCCATCTTGGATTTTTTACTATTTTTAGCTCACACATATACTATACTATAGTAGTGTGAGCTATGGTGATCCTAATTTTTTCGAAAAAATAAAGTTGCTCCGATTTCAAAATTTTTTATATATCTTTACGTTTCAGATGATTTTGAAACTTTTTTGTCGCGCCGTCTGTCTGTATGTCTGTCTGTCTGTCTGTCTGTCTGTCTGTCTGTCTGTCTGTCTGTCTGTCTGTCTGTCTGTCTGTCTGTCTGTCTGTCTGTCTGTCTGTCTGTCTGTCTGTCTGTCTGTCTGTCTGTCTGTCTGTCTGTCTGTCTGTCTGTCTGTCTGTCTGTCTGTCTGTCTGTCTGTCTGTCTGTCTGTCTGTCTGTCTGTCTGTCTGTCTGTCTGTCTGTCTGTCTGTCTGTCTGTCTGTCTGTCTGTCTGTCTGTCTGTCTGTCTGTCTGTCTGTCTGTCTGTCTGTCTGTCTGTCTGTCTGTCTGTCTGTCTGTCTGTCTGTCTGTCTGTCTGTCTGTCTGTCTGTCTGTCTGTCTGTCTGTCTGTCTGTCTGTCTGGCTGTCTGTCTGTAACGACCAACGCGCATAACTCAAAAACCGCCTCCCCGATTTTAATGAAATCCACCGAACACAAGCCAAACAATAGGGTAGGGGTAGATTACAAAAATTAGAGTTTATGTTAAAATATGTAAGTAAGTCTGGAGTTAAACAAAATACATTTTATTTATTTTTTTAAAAAGGGTTCGGTTCGGTTCGGTAGATTTCAAAAATTAGAGTTTACTTGAAAATATGGCGTGTGTGATATCAAACGAAAGGTCATTGAGTCCGGAGTTAAACAAAATACATTTTAGTTTTTGTTTTTTTTAAGGGTGGGGGTAGATTTCAAAAATTTGAGTTTTGGTCAAAACATGGCCTGTGTGGTAACAAAGGAAAGGTAATTTAGTCTGGAGTTGAATAAAATATATTTCAGTTTTTAGTTATATTAGCTCACACGTACAATATAACTATAGTACCTATTGTGAGCTTAGGGGCCCATATAGTGGCAGAGTATTTCCTTAATTAGCCTTTTACACAAAAAGTATTGATTTTTTTAGAAAGTATGTGGAAAGGAATATTAAACCCCATTGAAAGACCTATCAAACGAGATATCTCCGAGCTACGTAAGTACCGCCCATGCAAAGATACGCAACCTTAAGCATCCACAATATGCTAATTTCTAGCACGTCTAATTTAAAATAAATTTTTAAGTTCAACCAATTTTTTTTAAAAGTCTTTTTGAAAAAAGTGTTGTTTACTTTTTTGTAGAAAACGAAATTTCCATTTAAACCATATAATATTCGGCGCGGTATGTATTGTGGGTCAAGCTCCAGTGGCGTCCGCAAACTAGGAATCTTCTTAAAAAATCATTTTTATTAAATGTGTTTTGCAATTTTCGTAAAAACTAAGCATTTTAGAAGCAAACATTATTACAAATATTGTCAAGAGAATAAAATTTTCTTTCCAACGATGTATAGTATAGTAGGGTTGAACTTACAGCAAACGATACAGTGACTTTCTTAAATGGAGGTTATTTACAGAAATCTTCAAAAACCTAGTTTAATTATAAGTTTTTAGTTAACAAATTAACTTTACTCAATTAAGTTGTACAGTGTTGAAAAGAAAATCTTATTGCCTATTACCTAGCATAAACTGTTTTTACACAAAGTACTTTATTTTAAAGAAAATTGATTGAGAACTTATGAATAAAACAGATTTTTAACGATTTCTGTAAATCACCCCTATTTATGGACGGCACTGTAGCGTTAGGAGTAAACTAAATTCTAGAAAGTTGTACACCATTGGAAAGGAAATTTTATTCTCTTAATAATCTGTGATTTAAGTTTTTCATAAAGATCTTGGGTTTAAAAAATTTGAAAAAACCTATAATAAAAAATATTTTTTCGTAATTTTAAAAAGGCACTTTTCTTTACAAAAGCCACTGAAATGTTAACTGTAATGATGACATAAATTTGTTATACATTATTTAAAAGAAAATTTTATTGTCAATAAGAGCATGAATTACTATTTTTCTCAAGAAGCTTTATTTTTTTTAAAATTCAGAAAAACTGTAAAATAGATTTTTGTTGATTTCTATAATAACCCCCATTTAACGTCACTGTGCCTTTAGTAATAAATTTAATCCTACTAAATCCTACATTGTTGAAAAGGAAATTTAGTTTTCATAATAAGTTATTTTAAAAGTATTTTCCTAAGCATAGTTTTTGCAAAAATTTTAAAAAATAAATTAAAAAAAAGTTTTTTTTTGTGACTTTTGAAACTAATCCCAGCTAAGGGACAGCATTTAATTGTTAGCCATAATCTTTAGCAAATTAATCATCGTAAACTTAGAGTAACAATAATAAAAAGAGAAGAAGTCAACCGCGGCCCCGTGTAAATGTTCCCTATTCGTGGCGGTCATTCCTGAAAACTTAGAATTTGCAGAATCCCCGGCGATGAGAACATAGCTGCGTTACTGGAATCATCTCGAAAAAACCACACTGCGCTGAATTTTCACAATATTTTTAGAAACATAGCACTTCTTGTTTATTTTTACGTCCAACTAAGTTCTTTTTTACAAAAATAAAACTCAGCACACAGAAAAAAACACCAAAAATTCAATATACCGAGTCCACCGGCCAAGACAACACTAACCGTTCACGACCTGAGGACCCACCTAATTAAACTTGTTGCCATTATATAAGTGAAAAAATAATCTTTTGTTTGAAACTCGTAGACAATGATTGAGTGGAAATAAAACTTTGGACTTCCATTGTCTTTATCTGAGGGCACGGCAGTGCCTCACCAAGTTCGCGCTGCCGTACCATCTTTTCTTGAAACATTTCAGCCCATATTTGACCTATCTAAAACTATACTTCGGAAAGAGTTACGAATCTCATACTTGGCACAGTCGTAGACCTTCATAGAGTTAACAACCACTCCAAGTTTCATGGACTTCTATAAAGTAGTAAAGTACTTACGAAATTTCAAAAAACGTCGAAATTGCCACTCACTCACTGACTCACTCACTCATGTATAGATCATCAAAATTCTACTGTACTTCCAGACATGCTACAGAGCTAAAATTTGGCAGACTGATAGAAATTATGACCAAACCCCTGGAAAAAATCAAAAAGCCCCAAAATTCTAATTTACTCCCCTCCCCTATACATGTAAAATTATTTAAAAGTAACATTACCCACTTCTAGAAATGCTAGAGAGCTGAGCTTTAGCAGCCTGACAGGAACTATGATAAAACTAGATAAAACTATAGGAAAAAAAACCCCAAAATTCTAATTTACTTCCCTGCCATATAAATGCAACGTTATGTAAAAGTAACACTGCCCACTTCCAGAAGCGCTAGAGAGCTGAGCTTTTTAAGACTGAAAGACACTATGATAAAACTTTAGGAAAAAATTTTAAAACACCAATATTTTAATTTACTTCCCTCTCCTATAAATGTAAATTTATATAAAAGTAACATTGCCCACTTCCAGAAACGCTAGAGAGCTGAGCTTTGGAAGGCTGATAGAAACTATGATAAAACCATGGGAAAAAATTTAAAAACCCCAAAAATTTTCATTTACTCTCCTCCCCTATAACTGTCAAGTTATGTAAAAGTAACATTACCCACTTCCAAAAACGCTAGAGAGCTGAGCATTGGAAGACTAATAGGAACTATGATAAAACTATAGGAAAAAATTTAAGAACTCGAAAATTTTAATTTACTTTCCTCCCCTATACATGTACAGTTATGCAAAAGTAACATTGTCCACTTTCAGAAACGCTAGAGAGCTGAGCTTTGGAAGGCTGATAGCAGCTATGATAAAACCATGGGAAAAAATTAAATGACCTCAAAATTTTAAGTAAGGCATTGCAAAAGTTTTGATCAATATTCCGCAAATTTTACTATTTTAAAAATTAAATATTATCTAATTCCTTTAAAAAAGAAGTGAAATCATAACAAAAACATTTAATGTAAAAATAACCAAGTACGCGGCATTCCGTAAAAAGAATTGAGATAAAAGTAAAGTCAAGTTCTCCAATACAAATTTCAAAATGAAAGTAAGAAACTAGTTTGGAAATGTTTTTCTAAACTTAGCTATTACGGCTGTAAATGACTCAGGCACAGTGCTAAATTGAACATAAAGAAATTTGGCTGTAATAGCAAAGTTTAGAAAAACATTTCCAACTAGTAAAAATCTTTCATTATGAAATTTGTATTGGAAAACTTGGCCTTACTTTTATCTCAATTCTTTTTACGGAATGCCATTTTCGCGTACTTGGCTCTTTTTTACATGAAATGTAATTGTGTTGGTTTATTTTAAACAGGACGTTTCGGTAAGTAAGTATATCTAACCGTTTTCAAGTGTAAACTAAACAATCCAGGCTAAAGGCTGCTACTTATACTACTTGGTGTGCAGTCGGCCCGCCCCCCTTTTACCTTCCTAGCCCGCACAGCAACGGCTAGAGAAGGTATTGTTTTCGATAAAAAAATTTTTTTGGGATAACACCGAAAATGTGTTATTTGGGTGTATTTTGACCTACCCTAGCAATATCGTCGTGATGTCTGTCTGTGTTGTGTGTGTATGTATGTATATCTGTCCGTAACGCAATAGCTCCTAAACCGCTTAACCGATTTTCATGAAATTTTCAGGTAAAATAGTACTCGATACTGCAACGAGCTGATTAGATTTGAGTCAAAATTCGTGAATGCTAATGACAGTTTTTTGACAGTTAAAAAGTTTAAAAAATGCATCAATATGCGGTTTTCCGAATATAGTAGCGCGCGTTTTTAAAAAAAAATTATGTTATAACCGAAAAGTTCGTAGAAGCTTTCATTTCGGAGATATTTACAAAAAACTGTTTTCAAGGTTGATATAACGTGGAGTGTTATTTAATTCCAAGACGCTTGTTTTCCTTAAGGTGTAGTTTCACACAGAAAAACTACAAAACTACTAAATACTTAGAGAAAATTAAAACAATCCTATGAAATTTTCGTTTGAATGGTTAATAGTGCTAAAACTACAAAACTACTAAATACTTAAAGAAAATTAAAACAATCCTATGAAATTTTCGTTTGAATGTTTAATAGTGCTTCAACAAATAGAATATCCTTAATACTGGTTAAAACTGTCGGAAAAATGACTAATAGTTAATCGTCCTCTACAATAGGAAAAATGATTCCCTTTTTACCTGGGGATATAGTCCAAGTAGCTCAAAACGAAACCCGGCCCTGCTAACACGAAATCCGTAATATGATGTCATACACCTGTTGCCACGTCCTGAAAAAATTGTGGGAAAAGAGGCCGTTCATAAATTATGTTGTCTCAATGAGTTTTTATCGCAGATTGTAATAAGAAATACACAGTATAAAACGACGCGACGCGGGCTAATAAGCGCATGACAAATTATCGCACGGTTTGAATAGCCTAACCAACTCAAAGCACTATATATTTTGGTAAGGTAAGAAGTTGAACCTTACTTATTATTTATAAAATTTTACAGAGGCAGAGGAGGCGGCAACAGCGGAAAAGCTGCATTGTTTACCAACAAATGAATGAATGACCGGCGAAACCGGGGCTACTACTTCTCTTTATATGTTATTACTCTGAGATCGTAAAGAAAATTTTATCCTCTAATTAAAGCGCGGAAAACTTTTTTCCTAAAGGGCTTTGTTTTTAAACGAATTGGATAAAAACCTAAAAACTCAGTAATTTTCAACGATTTCTGTAAATCACCCACATATATGGATGCCACTGGGCCGCTAGGAATAAAGTTATTCCTACTAAGTGATACATAGTTAAAATGGAAATTTTATTGGCTACAGAAAAGTATATTATCCTTTTTTTTCACAAAAAGCTTGGTTTCTAAGAAAATTGGTTAAAGTTAAAAATTTTGCTGTATTTCTTTTGAATAAAATGTGCAAGAATTCAGCATATTACGTACAGCTGATTTTAAAAAAATCTGATACGACTGGAAAAACTCGCTTTTTATTTTAAACAGTATATATTATATTATATAGGGTTGACATTTACATTTTATAGTAATGTTATGACCGTTTATTGTCTTTTGCATGTTTATAAAATAAATAAAATAGAACTTGATAAAAACTAGAGACCCTGTATGTGTGACATATTGTAAAAATATGTCATACATACAGGGTCTCCAATAAAAACCAGCTAGAAATATATTTTTGGTCGTTTTTAGAAATAACGTGCTAAAAAAGTAAGTTCGGTCTTTGTTGCTGCAGTTCGGCACCTGAGGTTTGATGATTGAATTCTACGGCAAACGGTGCTTGGCTGCCTGGAAACTGTGAAAAAATTCTTGCATTCTTTTCTCTCTCGAAAGGGTCATTTTGAGTACTCGAAGTAGCGCCTGATCTTCCCGAACTTGACCTACTTTTGGCCTGCCAGATTGTCCTTGTTTCCTTTCAAGTAATTTTTCTTTTATCTACCTTTTATTTGTAGAACAAACTGTGGTTCGGCTTACGTTAAAATGCTGGGCTACCGCTGGAAAGGACCCACCGTTTTCTAACTCAATAACAATTTTTGGCTTTAAGCTCTTTGGTCGTATGTAACGCCATTTTAGGATTAAATACCATGTTTATCTATTTATTTTTCTGAAACTGATGACAATGTTATTATTTTTTTACTTGTCATTGACAGTTTTGATATTTGTTAAAATACTGGGGTTCTGATAAAGCTGATGGTGGCTTAGAATACACTGCTCAAATTTTGGAAAAAGTCGTATCAGATCTTTGCAACGGTAGTGCTTAGGTACCTCGCAGATATCTCCTTCGATAGGTCTTTTAAAGAGCTTTATATTTTCTCTCCACAGATTTTCTCAAAAGTAAGTACTTTCTGAGTAAAAGGCTATTAAAGGAAAAAATAGTCAAAAATCCAAGATGGCGGCGCCATTTTGACCATGTTCCTGAGGGGAAGAGGGTCGGGGCTTTTACTATATTTAATGGGACTCTAACAGCTACTGAATACGCCCAGCGTTGGATTTATATTTTTCTTAACAATTTTTTTAAAAATCGGCCGCCATCTTGAATATCTCAAAATGTGGCATCAACTGGATCTTTAAAGATGAGTTCTTGGGCTATAAGAATCAGCAATAAAATCCAGGTCCTTTGAAAATCTTCCTAACTATTGAAGGTCAACAATAATAAGAAAATATCGACCGTAGATCATGATAACTATACTTCAAAAAATCATATCTTTTATAATGTAAGGTCAAATGTAACGAATCAAGAATCAGTTTACTTAGAAAACCTTACTCTTATAGAAAAAATATACCAGAATTGTTTGGTAGCCATACTTGTTTTAATCCGCGATTAAATTCTGATTTTGTTAAAATTTGCAAACTACCCCCCAGCTAAAGTAAGGCAAAAACTATTCGTCGGAGCGAAAGAATGCATAAAACCAAAGTTGTGGGCAATTTTGTTCTCCACATATTTTATTTAAACTTTTTTTATATAGCACCTACTCCAACGGTGCTGTTTTCCTCCAAGCGCCGCGAGTTTTCATCCCCCCCCCTCGAGCGGCTACCCCTCGAGGTATATATGTCTACCATCCCACCAAATGTCTACCATCCCACCAAATGTCTACCATCCCACCAAATTTCATTTCTGTTCGACCTTTTGCAAATAGAACCCGATATTTTGTACCCAACGCTTGGCCTATTATTTGTTTGCTGTTCTTAGAAATCTTAGATTTAATTTGGTCACAGATTTTTCCTTTCTAGGAATTGCAACCAACAGGCGTAGCAAACTCTCGCGTATCTTCAAGAGTAATTAGTGTAAAAGGGTTTTCCTTACCTAGAAACATTTATTTAAATTGATAGGGGGTTCCTTTCAAATAATCAATAAAGTATGTTCGGTTTCGGTTCGGTGCACAATAAATAAATTTTCTAAACTTATATAAGTGAACCTTTCTACCCCCCCCCCCTATTTAAAAAATCACAAAAGTTTGAAATCTGCCAGAATTAATGTTTACAAAAAATTATTCAAATCCATATTTAGCTCAATAAAATTTAAAAATTCATAACTCCGCCACTGACGTTTGTAACAAAATGGTAAAATACAGCAACGATAGAGGAGCGATCCCTTTACAACATATGCAAGTGTTAGCGCAAAATCTGTCAAAATGACGTTATTACTAAACTAGTTCCATATTTACATCAATTAAATAAAAAAAATCCTACCTCCGTCACTGACGTTTGTAACAAAATTCTGAAATAGCAGCGAATATAATATGTGCAAGTATATAGGCAAAATCTGTCAAAATTACATAATTAGGGACCCAGCTCCAAATTCACTTCAATAAAATTAAAAAATCTCCGCCACTGACGTTTGTAACAAAACTCTGATATATAGCGGCGATAGAGGGGTAATCCGTTTATAATATGTGCAAGTATTTAGGCAAAATCTGTCGAAATGACGTAATTAGGGACCCAGCTCCAAATTTACTTCAATAAAAATTTAAAAATTCATAACTCCGCCACTGACGTTTGTAACAAAATTCTGAAATACGGCGGCGATAGAGGGGTGATCATTTTATAATGTGTGCGACTTATTAGGCAAAATCTGTCAAAATGACTTAATTAGGGATCATTCTGAAATAGCAGCGAATATAATATGTGCAAGTATATAAGGCAAAATCTGTCAAAATTACATAATTAGGGACCCAGCTCCAAATTCACTTCAGTAAAATTTAAAAATCTCCGCCACTGACGTTTGTAACAAAATTCGGAAATATACTGGCGATAGAGGGGGTGATTCCTTTATAATGTGTGCGAGTTTTTAGGCAAAATCTGTCAAAATGACGTAATTAGGGACTAGGGACCCAGCTCCAAATTCACTTCAATAAAAATTTAAAAATTCTTAACTCCGCCACTGACGTGTGTAACAAAATTCTGAAATATATCAGCGATAGAGAGGTGATCCCTTTATAATATGTGCAAGTATTTAGGCAAAATCTGTCGAAATTACGTAATTAGGGACCCAGCTCCAAAATCACTTCAATAAAATTTAAAAATTCCTACCTCGGCCACTGACGTTTGTAACAAAATTCTGATATATAGCGGCGATAGAGGGGTGATTCGTTTATAATATGTGCAGGTATTTAGCCAAAATCTGTCGAAATGACGTAATTAGGGACCTAGCTCCAAATTCACTCCAATAAAAATTTAAAAATTCATAACTCCGCTACTGACGTTTGTAACAAAATTCTGAAATATAGCAGCGATAGAGGGGTGATCCCTTTATAACATGTGCTAGTATTTAGGCAAAATCTGTCGAAATAACGTAATTAGGGACCTAGCTCCAAATTCACTCCAATAAAAATTTAAAAATTCATAACTCCGCCACTGACGTTTGTAACAAAATTCTGAAATATATCGGCGATAGAGGGGTGATCCCTTTATAATATGTGCAAGTATTTAGGCAAAATCTGTCGAAATGACGTAATTAGGGACCCAGCTCCAAAATCACTTCAATAAAATTTAAAAATTCCTACCTGCGCCACTGACGTTTGTAACAAAATAATGAAATAAAGCGGCGATAGAGGTGTAATCCCTTTATATTGTGTGCAAGTTTTTAGGCAAATTCTGTCAAAATAACGTAATTACGGACCTAGCTCCAAATTCACTTTAATTAAATTTAAAAATTCCTACCTCCGCCACTGACTTTTGTCATAAAACGATAATGTATAGCACCGATAGAAGGGTAGTTTCTTTACAACTGGTTCAAGCCATTTTGATAGCCCTGGTTCAAGCAAATAGCCCTGGTTCAAATTGCAAGTCAAAATTCCAAAAAATAAACGAGTTCTTAATATTTTTATTGTTCCAGTATGGTTTATCTGGTCCACTGTAATTTTCTGAATGGAGCTGGCTCCATGGAGCTAATTTCACAAAGGTCAAAATTATGGCCAACGAAAAAAACTCATTGATAAACGAGCTTTTCCTTAATAAAGCGGCTTTAATAAAAGTTTAACCTAAATTTATTTTTTTATTAATTCAGAAAAAAAAATGGTAAGGGTGCATTTATTTTCAGTTAAAAACTTGTAAAATTTGCTTAAAAGTAACAACGTCACACTACCATTATATCTAAGTCGGTATATATATTTTATAAAATTGCTTTTTTGCTTCATTTACAATATGATCATGTTTATTTTAAATTTCCAGAGCATTATCAAAAGCCTATTGAGAACCCCACAGTCACTGTACCGGAGCCTGTCAACACAAGTGGCCTCTAGAGTGCCTGATAATATCTCAGAAAGCACAGAAATTCAACCTGATAGTTTGTACAAGACTGTGGAGCTGGAATTAAGAGGCAATGATCCTGCTGTTTTAAAAAGTTATTGTAAATTTGCTGTTGCCACTGGGGAACACTTGGGACTGGAGTCAAAAAGGTAGACTTAAATAAGGTGACTTGGGGCAAGAGCAACTACCACCTTCAAAAATAAAGCTAGGAGCAATAATTAAAATTTGTTTTAATAAACTATATCCCACTAGGCTTGGCAACACCACATACTAGTATCTGAAGCAAAGCACACACACTTTACTCAAGTCAGCTTTTGTCTGCGGCCCTAATCAGTACAGTCACACATAGAGTACACATGTCATTTTTTAAATCAATTTCCTGTCGATTTTTTTTGTGAAAATTTTAGTTTGGCCTGTTTGAGGAAAATCTTCTAGTCTATATATTGCCATTTGATAATATTTTTCTTGTTTCCTTTTTGGGTTTGTAGAATGGAGCATGTCGCACTTGCCCCCCAAAATGTGCTACCTAGGCTAGTGTGTCTTTTGCTTGTGGGGTAAGTGGGGTTTTCAGTTGCACTGTTAAATATGCTAGAAAAAGCAGCTTTCTTAAAAAAAATATGCTTTTTACATTCCCCCCCAATTGAAGATATTTCAGATGTTCAAAAGGATGACATCATTTCAATTTTACCTGCTCCAGTACTTGGGAGAAGAGGCGAAATCAATTTTCCAGTTTCATTTGACACCTACAATATTCAGCGGATTTAATATTCAGGGATTATATGCTTCCTGTTAGCTCAAAAAAGCTGTTTAGTTAGTAGTTTTTTCACATTTTTTTACATTTGTAAGTTTATTTCTAAGTTTCCTCGAGTTTTTTTTTTTGTTTAATTTTATGAATATAAAAAGATTTAAAAAATAATTTTCCTTAGTTTTACCTTCTTTACTTTAAAAGTTTGTAAAATGTTAACAGTTAAAGATAAAATCATTCTTCAAAAAATAAAAAAATCAGAAACATTTGCAGTAAAAGGCTCTTCCCCCAATAAATCTAACACGACTTTAGAGAGCGTTGTTTTGTGTAAAATCGCTCTTGCCCCATTTGAAGAGGCAACAGCGATTTCAGTCACCAACAAAAAAATTAATTTACAAAAAATTCAGGGTTGCCGCTTTTTAATCAATAATTGTTTATTTAGTTAAAAACACTTCAAAAATAGTATTAGCTTTGAAATTCTGAATAAATTTAAAAAAACATTGAGTTCTAAAGCTGTACTAATCGATAAAGTGGTTGCACTTGCCCCAACTCACCTTAATATAATCAGAATATATATTTATTTCTTTAGTAAAAGCAATGATTTTGGTTATATAGTCAAAGCTAAAAATTGCCAGTTTTGTAAAAATTATGTCATCTTTTAGCTGGAGCCTCAGAAAGCCAACCCATGACAGATACACAGTCCTCAAATCAGTTCATATCTACAAGAAACATAGAGTGCAGTATGAGTTTAGAACCTATTTCTCTTTTGTCCAATATAAACATCTAACAGGATCAACAGCTGACACTTTATTAGAATATGTCGAGAGAAATTTGCCTGAAGGGGTTGCACTTAAGGCTACAAAGGTGAGGATACAACATTAGCTCACATAAAATGCAGAAATTAGTATAAAAAGTAATCAATATCTTGGGGTTTTGCTACAGATTTTAACAAACTCCCTTATAATTCAGGTGTTAACCTCATCGCTAAAGACTTATTACCATAAATAAACAGGAAAATATCTTTAATTAAAGATTAAAATAGGTTGTATAAATTTATACAAATATGTTAGTTTTTATGTGAAACAAAGATTTTATAGTTAATTTAAGTTTTAATCTATAAATATTTAGTTTTCACCTTATGTGGAATTGTTTTCTTTATCAATAAGTAAATAAAATATTTTACCACCAAATCTTGCACATACATTTGTTTTTTAGGTTACTGTTTTAACAAATTTTTTTATTTGCTTTTAGGTTGAATTGCAGGCACTACCAGAACATATTGAAACAAAAAGTTAAGATAATTTTAGTGAATTTTCTGCTTATTTTGTATTATAGTTAAAAATAGGGATTTTAAGTATAAGAATAAAACAGTTTTTGTTGTTGCTTGATCACACACTTTATATTGAGAAGAAAAAATCACATCCAATATCCTTACATCACAGTGTTACCAAAAGATAGGTAAAAATCTTGACCCTAAAGAAATTAAAAGTGAATTCTAAAAAAAAACTTTGGGGAAAAATCCATGTCCAGAAAGGACATTTTTAGTAATAACAAAAAAAATAATTTTGATTTTTTTTCTGGATTTTTCACCTTAACTTAAAAAAAACAAACGAAAAAATACATTCTGTTATCTTAATGAAATATGGCAGTCTTACAAAAAGGAACAAAACAAAAAAAACATTCTCAAAAAAAAAACATGCCAAAAAAAACTGAAATTCTTAAATATATTTGTACTAAATTAAAAAAAACAGATTTGCTTGAGTTTTCATTACATTTTCCATTTACTTGTGCGGTCCATCATATGTCCATGGTGACTTTTCCGTTTGAGGGAAAATGCCCCCTGCCTGAAAGGGGCTGTAGGAGTCTCTCTTTTCTTGCTGATCCTATTGAAAAAAATACTTAACATAAATAAAATCTCTTTGTTAGAGGCTAAAATTACAATTCATGCAATATATTGATTGTACAGGGTTTCCAAATTAGTGTTTTTGGGGAGTTTTGGGTATTTCCAGGGGAGATAGGAAAAAATTGCCCCTCTTTGCGACACAAATTTTAAGAGAAGCTTAAAGATGAAAACCGCATCTTGGTATAGGGTGATTCCACCGTTACGTGTGTGACATTCAGACTTATTTTTTTTTTAGAATTGTTGCTTTTAAATCCAACAAAAGCACATCCTAATTATTAAATATAATTTTGCTGGGTTAAGTTGTTAGTTTTGCTTACGTTTACGTCAAAAAAATCACTTATTGAAAAATATTAATTTACTTATAAGATTATAAAACTTCGTTACGTGTCTGACATTTATTTCTTTACAGAAAATGTATTTTTGTTATTTTATAAATTTTCTGTGAATGCTAAATACTTAATTCAACTTTTATTTTTTAATTAATACTTGGTAATATTGTGTACAATAAGATTTATATTTAAATGCCCGTTTATGCAATTTATTATTTTATTTATAAACTTAAAAGTGCGTTACGTGTGTGACAACAACGTGTTACGTGTGTGACTAATGAATGAACAGAAAGTAACAGCTAATAGTAGACTACTAAAAAGGATATTTTTTTAAAAACTTCATAATTACTTGACCAAATAACTTCTTACCTAAATTTGTTGGGTTAGGCTTATTTAGTTTTATAAATGGTAATCTGCTGTTGTTGTCTTCATAAAGAAGTTGATTTTAAACACTTGATGCAGCTTTATAAAAGTCGAGCAAATTTTGGACTACCAATTTTTCATCTTTAGATTGAGATAGTTGCCAAACCAAAGATTCTACGCGTCCTCCTATACCGTCTACTACACCTTTGCCGTGGCTTGTGGAAAAATACTTCCATGTAAAATTAACATAAAATTTGTCTTTTAAAAATGGAAGTAAGTATTTAATTTTGAATTCCGATGATGGTCCATCACTAAAAATTATCACATCTTCCTTTTGACCTTCTGTTAAAATTATCTCAAACAATTTATTAACATACAAATATGGTATTTTTAGTCTTTTCTTTTGTGTCCGAGCATATCAAAAAGTTTTCTCTTATAAGAGAGGTTCTTATAAACATAGGTCTAAAAATGTATAGATTTCAAGATACGTCAAACCTTTTTGTAACTATAATTTTTTCATAAGAATGTACTAAGTAAATTTTACACAACTTTGTTAAAATTCGACAGTGTTATTTGTAGAAGGGGCCAATTTAGGCCTAACTGAATAACATTATTAGGTCTAGTAGCATTCCGCAGATGAACACAACGAATAATATAATTATTTTGTTTTCTATTTACGCCAATGAGTATACAAACTATTCCTTTTAGAATTACTCAAAGAATAGACATTTAAGGCGAAAACTGAATAAACAAAATTATTACTTACTTACTTTCTTTATTGTATCCAAAGAATTATAATCTTATTACAAGGATTCCTACGTATCTAGTAATATTAACTAATTTAATTTTACCCTAAAACATATTTGTCTATGAAAAACCAAAAAGCGAATTTAGTAATGAAGAATGGCAGGTTAAAAAACAATAAAAAAATAAATAAATTGGTAAGGCTTGGTAGGTTGACTACTTAGTGAAAGAATTTGGGATAGGGGGGAGAGAAAAAAGCCCGGTCTTTCCTATTCACCAATTAGATAAGATCTGTTTGAGATTATTCCTATAATAGCATGTGCATTCTGTTTTGATGTTTGAACATCAAGATTGTCCAATGTTTGGACGAAAGTGATTGCAACAAAATTATTACTTAGAAAATATTACATTTTATTGTAAAAGTTAAAATATTCGTTACGTGTGTGACAGATTTATTTCTGTTGATAAAAAAAAACTTATAACATGCAATTTCTTAAAATTCTGTTTCTGGTATCTCATAAATGTGTTGGCTTTTGACAAGAAAAATTTCGTTTAATTAATGCCTATTTTCCGAGTTATACATTTTTATTTCTGTTTTCGTTACGTGTGTGACAACAGTTTATCATGCCATGAATTTTTAGGCTAAACCAAGTACAAACAAGCGAACTTTGGCATGAAAATTTGTACATTTGTTGTATATGGCACTACGGTATGGTTAATTTATTGTTTAATATCAAAATCTTAAGGAAAAACAGTTTTTTGAGATGTTTATCTTTAAGCTAAAATAATGGATATTTTTATATAAATTAGTTTAATGCTTTTTTCTTCGGATTTTTTGGGAAAATAGAAAAACTATATGAAATCCTTACTCAAGATCATAAGCTAAGTAGTGTTGGCTTTAATTTAAGACTAATTTTGATAACCCAAAAAAATGTTTAAAACATATCCGCTTAGCTACAGGGTGTTTTTGAAAAATCTGCATTTTGGGAGGGGGTCTATAACTTTTTTATTTATGAAAATTTTGTTTTCTTGTCAAGAGCTTTCTTATAGATCTTTCCTTGAAGAATTTAAAAATTCAAATGGAGACAATATTACAATCAGCGAATATATAATGCTAAAACTTCGGCTAAAATAATAAATGAGCTACGTGGCAAAAACGCGCAAACAGCAGTAAAATTGATTTGCGACCATCATAAATAAATAAATTTTACTGCACCATAGCGGGTCAGTTAACAAAAAATTTAAAATCTCAAAAAGATCCAATAAGTTTGATGCCACCGTTTTCCTGCAAAGAACATTTTAAGTTAACGCCTACCAACAAAACTGATATTAAAAAGATAATTGAATATTTAAAAGCAAAATTCATCAGGGGTTGATAGCCTATCAATAAAAGTTTTAAACATTTACCAGAAGATTCTCTCAACATAAGTATAAATGGTTCTTTTTATTTAGGTATTTTTCGAGACTGCCTTAGGCTACAGACACAAAGAAAGCAGGTTAATCAGCGCCTAGTTTCGGTGCCGAAAATGAGCGCTTACAAGTCATCTCATTAGTACACAATGCAGGGGCGGCTCGTCCATAGGAGCGCTGGTGCGCGCGCACCCCCAGCAAAAACAAGAAAAAAAAATAAATACAAACTATTATTAAATAATTACTGTTGTTTTTTATTTATTTTTTATTGATCCCGATCCCGCTAGTGGCATCTATCGGCCATTAACGGAAGTAATTAATATATTTTCGACTTGACGCTTGCTACCGCATACGGTGGCCTTCGATCGCCTCGCCTCGCTTGAATCTAGAGATATGAGAGGGCGGGCTTGAATCTGGAGGTGCGCGTGGATTCGGCGTTCCTCTTTAATCCAATTTTTGCCACGCAATTGGATCGGAAATGCTCGGGATATCAGCCGAGAAAAGGGCGAGGTGGTGCGCTAAATCAATACACACTTGCATCGTTTTTTTATAGTTCTCAGCTGATTACTGTTTATATTATCGTTAGTATGCGTGTATTGGGCGTAATTAAAATTTATTTACGCAGTTTTTAAGTAAATTTTATGCTGTTTTCGGCTTCTTGTTTGTAATTTTTGGGTTAATTATTATCTACAAGTGTCGAATATGTCTGAGGCAGTTATAAGTTCGGGTTCGGGTAATCCTGGAAGTAATTCAAGACTTAATTGTGTACAAAACATTATAGCAAGCTTTTCCTCCCTTAATTTAAATCAAAAAATTGAAATTAAAAGATTAGGAAGGCCGACTCCAGAACTAGAATTATCGCAAACTTGCTCTAAAAGAAAAGACGGTAGGAATTTTAAAAGATACTTTAGAAAAGATATTTACCAAAAAAACAACTGGATTTGTGGATGTGATGTTACAAACTCGTTATTTTGTTTTCCATGCTTATTATTTTTCAATGCAAGCATGGATAAAAGCTGGAGCCGCATAGGGGTAACTGACTTAAATCATCTACAAGCAAAAATTAAAAAGCATGAATTTTTGAATCAACGTATACGAACATTACAATATGAAATGGTATTTGAATCAAAAGCTAAGATAAAACGGTTTTGTACATTGAATTAATGTTATCCATCGTTGGCTAAAAACTAATATGTATGTATACTGTAGGTAATTTTTTTTTGTGTAGGCATATTTTTATTTATTGGAGACCTGCTTTTTTTTACTTTGACAATCTTATTACCTAGTGGGCATCATAAGTTCTTTTATTTGGCTACAAATAAATATGCAAATTTTTTTAACTTTATTTATTTTAAATTTATTTCGACTCACTTATTATAGCGCACACGAGCCGCCACTGACACAATGTGATGTGCAACGATTACTTTTCCAAGTATCGAGTAGATACTGATACTTCCTATTCGAGTATCAGATATTTTGTATTCGTTACTAAGTAATCATTATATTATCGGTAAATCCAATAAATACTCAGATTTTCTATGTTGTCAATCGCATACGTATACGCAATAGTTTATTTAATAATTTAAGTAAATAAATATCGGTCCAAATGATTACAAGTACTCCAAACTCGTTACTCATTCGGCCGATTCCGATACGATTGATACGAAAGTAACACTTCGCTTCGGTCCCATTCGGGATTCGAGTAACGAGTATTTGGCGTCGAAGGATTTGATTACTTCGAATCCGCCCATGTATCAGATATTAAAGTATCGAGTAGATAGTATTTGCACACCACTATTCCACACTACAAAGATGCCTGGTTCATCTTCAGGTGATGACTTTTTAATAACGGAAAATACATTTCTTAGGATGCAACGCACAAAGCAAGGCATAACTCCAGTAAATCGTGAACGAAAACTTTATGGTGAATATCACCATTTAGTTCAGGCAAGATTCGGGAAAATCCACTTTCTAGAAGCATTTTATATTACTTTTTGGCAAATGTGCAATTCCCCCAATTTTGACCCCGCTGAATCCGAATATCCCTGTTGCCAACTCGAACTATTGACAGGGGCTGAGACATTCAAGATGGCGGCCAAAATAGCGGCGGAATTTTAAATGGCCCCTGGAAATTGTCACAGGTGTACATTCAAAATATATATTTGTATAATTAAAAATAATAACATATTATTTGTTTTTAAATGGCTGCAAAAACCTCCAAAAACCCCCCAAAATCTGAAAGTTTGAGGTTTTTTAAAATTTTCTTAAAAACTAAGCTTCTAAGAGAAAAATGTATAATATACTTTATTGTAGACAATAAAATTCCCTTTTCAACATGGTATAACCTAATAAAGTTAGACTAATAACAAGCTCTCCAGCGGCGTCCGTTAATTGAAGTAATTAAAAAAAGTTGAAAAAATACCAATTATTTTTCCAAGATTTATTTAATTTTTTTAAAAACTAATATCTACAGAAAACCATGTATTACATTTTGATATAATTAATAAAATTTCCTTCAAAATTACGTATAACATGATTAAATCGGTTTTATAAATAAAACTTCAGGGGCATCCGTAAATTAAATTAATTTTGAAAAAACAGAAAATAAACATTTTTGTTACACGTTTTATCTAATTTTCTCAAAAACTAAGCTTAACATGAAAAAACTTGTTCTACACTTTTTTGTAGACAGGGAAATTCCCTTTTTAAAAATGTGAAACTCGGTGGGGTTTGACTTATAGCAAACTCTTCAGCGATGTCCGTGAATGGGGGTGATTTCAACAAATCATTAAAAAAACATGTTTTTCATACGTTTTATTCAATTTTCTTAAAAACCAAGCTCTTTATCAAAAAATGTGTTCTATACTTCGTCCTAGCCAATAAAATTTCCTTTCAAACGATGTATAACAAAGTGGAAGCTATTTTATATTTACCGCTCCAGTGGTGTTCTTAATTTAAAGAAATTATTTGAGATCAATCCAACCTAATCAATTTTGAGTTCTATTAGCTTTTCGGTGGATAATAAAGAGCGGCGGATAAAAGGTTAAATACAAAAGGTCGAAAGTACAAAAGGTCGAAAAAATAAGGTCGAAAGTACAAAAGGTCGAAAATACAAAAGGTCGAAAGTACAAAAGTTCGAAAGTACAAAAGATCAAAAAACAAAAGGTCAAAAGGTCGAAAGTACAAAAGGTCGAAAGTACAAAAGATCGAAAGTACAAAAGATCGAAAATACGCGGCCACGGGTCCACATCGACTGGACAGGTCAATTCGACTTGATATGGTAAATTTGTATTTTTAATATTTTGTTTTGTCGATTTTTTTTCGACCTTTTGTATTTTCGACCTTTTATGGCTTCGGCGGCGGGCTCGATAATAAAATGTCCTTTTAAACAGTGTGTCACAAAATGTGACATATAGTATAGAAAACTCTCCAGGGGCGTCCGTAAATTGCAAAAATAACCAAAAAATATTATTTTTGTTACGAACCTTTATGAAGTATTTATCATAACATTAACCTCACTTTGTAATATATAATTTAAAAAGAAATTGTCTTATTCTCAATAAAGAATAAAGGCACATTTTTTTCTGAAAATCTTCGTTAGAAAAGATTTTTAAATATGCAAGACAAACTGATTATTTCATTTATTTTTGAAAATAAGTTTATATTAGTACGCCCCTGAAGCCTTCAATATGGCAACAACCCGACATTTTAATAAAGTTTTTAAAAGAAAATGTTATGTTCTACAATAAAGTATACTACATATTTTTTCCTAAAAAGTGTAGTTTTTGAGAAAACTTTGAAAAACCTATAATAAACATGTTTTTTTCTAAATAATCCCAATTTACGTACGCCACTGAAGAGCTACTTGCTTTTTTTAACCTTATTGACCAATACATCGTTGGAAAGGGAATTTTATTCTCCACAAAAAACTGTTCTTTGCAATTTTTAATAAAAAGGTTAGTTTTGGAGAAAATTGCATAAAACTGAAAAAAAAACAGGTTTTTGGGGGTTTGGGGCGGATTTTCTCCGTCCCTGTCGATTTTTCGAGTTGGCAACAGAGATATTCGGATTCAGCGGGGTCAAATTAGGGGGAAATGGTGTGTTGCCAAAAAGTAATATGATTTGCTTCTAAACCGAAAACGGAAAGTCTTTTAAAATAATATGCTGTGACTAATTTATTCCAATGATTGAAACAACACGAACAACGCTTTTTTCACGGTCTAGGACAACTGGGCGCCGCCAACTGGGCGCCGCGCCAACACGGCGCCGGAGAATTTTTTTTTTTTTGATAAAATGTGTAGATGAAAAACAAAATATATTATTTATATAAAAACATCTTTAAAAATCCTTTACGCAATTTTTTTGAAAAAATCAAAATACCGGATCCAAAATGGCGGATTTTCTTATTTACTAACCGATTTGTCTCAAACTTGGAATGTTACATTGCTTGAGGTCATTTAACAAAATTTTTTACTCAAACTTAAAAAAATCAAAATGGCTGATCCAAAATGGCGGATTTTCTTATTTACTAACCGATTTGTCTTAAACTTGAAATATTACATTGCTTGAGGTCATTTAACACAATTTTTAACTCAAACTTAAAAAAATCAAAATGGCGGATCCAAAATGGCGGATTTTTTTATTTACTAACCGATTTGTCTCAAACTTGAAATATAACATTGCTTGAGGTCATTTAACAAAATTTTATACTCAAACTTAAAAAAGTCACAATAGCAGATCCAAAATGGCGGATTTTTTTATTTACTAACCGATTTGTCTCAAACTTGAAATATTAAATTGCTTGATGTCATTTAACAAAATTTTTTACTCAAACTTAAAAAAAACAAAATGGCGGATTTTTTTATTTACTAACCGATTTGTCTCAAACTTGAAATATTACTAACAAACGTGGAATTTCGTACCCGTGAATTTAAAAATCAAACAAGTTTCGTGGCTAATCGGGCAAAAAGGAGTTTTTTGTTTCCCTTATATTTTCCGTGGGTAGCCTGAAAGCTTAACCTCACGGGGGTCCAAGATCTAATGGACAAGTGTTGACAGTTAACCGTTTCGTCCTTATGGGACTCCTCAGAACACTGCTGGTCAATGTGACAAATCTTGCGAAGTTAATCAGACGGTTTTGTCTCTAATTAAATGTAATTAGTGAGCGAACTATAGCAAGAGGCGCCATCTACCGAGATACGAGAGAAACAAAAAACCAAAAGCAGGCAAAAACACTGCTATACAATATCGATCAATGAAAAGATCGAATGCAAATAAAAGAAAACAACTATAGTCCGTGACATACGACAGCTCTTTGTCTTTCAGGTCGGATCAACACAGATTGCATTTTTACCCGTCTTCAAGACAGTGAGCGTCAATCAACGGAATTTTTAAGCAAAATAATACTAACAAACGTGGAATTTCGTGCCCGTGAATTTAAAAATCAAACAAGTTTTGTGGCTAATCGGGCAAAAAGGAGTTTTTTGTTTCTCTTATATTTTCTGTGGGTAGCCTGAAAGCTTAACCTCACGGGGGTCCAAGATCTAATGGACACCTAATAAGTGTTGACAGTTAACCGTTTCGTCTTTATGGGACTCCTCAGAACACTGCTGGTCAATGTGACAATTCTTGCGAAGTTAATCAGACGTTTTTGGCTCTAATTAAATGTAATTAGTGAGCGAACTATAGCAAGAGGCGCCATCTACCGAGATACGAGAGAAACAAAAAACCAAAAGCAGGCAAAAACACTGCTATACAATATCGATCAATGAAAAGATCGAATGCAAATAAAAGAAAACAACTATAGTCCGTGACCTACGACAGCTCTTTGTCTTTCAGGCCGGATCAACACAGATTGCATTTTTACCCGTCTTCAAGACAGTGAGCGTCAATCAACGGAATTTTTAAGCCAAATAATACTAACAAACGTGGAATTTCGTACCCGTGAATTTAAAAATCAAACAAGTTTCGTGGCTAATCGGGCAAAAAGGAGTTTTTTGTTTCCCTTATATTTTCCGTGGGTAGCCTGAAAGCTTAACCTCACGGGGGTCCAAGATCTAATGGACACCTAATAAGTGTTGACAGTTAACCGTTTCGTCCTTATGGGACTCCTCAGAACACTGCTGGTCAATGTGACAAATCTTGCGAAGTTAATCAGACGGTTTTGTCTCTAATTAAATGTAATTAGTGAGCGAACTATAGCAAGAGGCGCCATCTACCGAGATACGAGAGAAACAAAAAACCAAAAGCATTTAACAAAATTTTTTACTCAAACTTAAAAAAATCAAAATGGCGGATTTTTTTATTTACTAACCGATTTGTCTCAAACTTGAAATATTAAATTGCTTGAGGTCATTTAACAAAATTCTTTATTCAAACTTAAAAAAATCAAAATTGCGGATTTTTTTATTTACTAACCGATTTGTCTCAAATTTGAAATATTACATTGCTTGAGGTCATTTAACAAAATTTTTTACTCAAACTTAAAAAAATCAAAATGGCGGATCCAAAATGGCGGATTTTTTTATTTACTAACCGATTTGTCTCAAACTTGAAATATTACAATGCTTGAGGCCATTTAACAAACTTTTTTACTCAAACTTAAAAAAATCAAAATGGCGGATCCAAAATGGCGGATTTTCTTATTTACTAACCGATTTGTCTCAAACATGAAATATTACATTGGTTGAGGTCATTTAAGACAATTTTTAACTCAAACTTAAAAAAATCAAAATGGCGGATCTAAAATGGCGGATTTTCTCATTTACTAACCGATTTGTCTCATACTTGAAATATTACATTGCTTGAGGTCATTTAAAAAAATTTTTTACTCAAACTGAAAAAAAATCAAAATGGCGGATTTTTTTATTTAGTAACCGATTTGTCTCAAACGTGAAATATTTATTACATTGCTCGAGGTCAATTAACAAAATTTTTTACTCAAACTTTTAATAAATAAGAAAGTCCGCCATTTTGGATCGGTCCATTATGATTTCTTTAAGTTTGAGTCAAAAATTTTGTTAAATGACCTAAAGCAATGTAATATTTCAAGTTTGAGACAAATCGGTTAGTAAATAAAAAAATCCGCCATTTTGATTTTTTTAAGTTTGAGTAAAAAAATTTTGTTAAATGACCTCAAGCAATTTAATATTTCAAGTTTGAGACAAACCGGTTAGTAAATAAAAAAATCCGCCATTTTGGATCCGCCATTTTGATTTTTATAGGTTTGAATAAAAATTTTTATTAAATGACCTCAATGTAATATTTCAAGTTTGAGCCAAATCGGTTAGTAAATAAGAAAATTTGCCATTTTGGATTCGCCATTTTGAATTTGTTAAAAGTTAACGTCAAAAAATATAATCAGCGACTTGAAACACCGCCAGTTTCTATATTTGGTACACATCGGTTCATAAATAAGAAAGACCTCCATTTTGGATCGGCCAATTTGATTTTTTTAAGTTTGAGTTAAAAATTGTGTTAAATGACCTCAAGCTATGTAATATTTTAAGTTTGAGACAAATCGGTTAGTAAATAAGAAAATCCGCCATTTTGGATCCGCCATTTTGATTTTTTTAAGTTTGAGTTAAAAATTGTGTTAAATGACCTCAACCAATGTAATATTTCAAGTTTGAGACAAATCGGTTAGTAAATAAGAAAATCCGCCATTTTCGATCCGCCATTTTGATTTTTTTAAGTTTGCGTAAAAAAATTTGTTAAATGACCTCAAGCAATGTAATATTTCAAGTTTGAGACAAATCGGTTAGTAAATAAGAAAATCCGCCATTTTAGAGTCGCCATTTTGATTTTTTTAAGTTTGAGGATAAAACTGTATTTAGTGATCTCAGGTACTGCAAACTTTCAAGTTTCAGACAAATCGGTTTAAAAATAAAGAAATCCGCCATTTTGGATCCGCCATTGTTGTAATAAAAAACGTAAGTTGTAGTATTACCAGGTTACCAAACACTACAACTACCAAGATTCAACAGTCGACTTAATGGATTTAACTTTACTTAACAAAAACAAATTTCAAAAAAATTGCGTAAAGGATTTTTTAAAGATGTTTTTATATAAATAATATATTTTGTTTTTCATCTACACATTTTATCAAAAAAAAATTTTTAGTTCGGCGCCGAGTTGACCCGGCGCCCAGTTGGCGGCGCCGAGTTGGCGGCGCCCAGTTTGCGGCGCCGAGTTGGCGGCGCCCAGTTGTCCCATTATGCTTTTTTCAGTATATGAGAATGACCTTTGGGACATTGACCCACACATCTTGGAAAAAATTGTAATAAAGTACACTCACCTTCAATTTCCATTTAATTAGAAATTTTCATCCATAATTTCTGCACTATATTCCTATTGCTGTGGGATTTAAGTCGTTTGTCCCACAATGCATTTCATTGAAAAATCGCGGAAATCAGTAATTCGACATCCATATCGACGCACGTCCAGCTCCGAAAGCAAGCGACCAAGAACCATAGCTTAATTAATTAAGCAGCTGTTTTTCTCTAATGGAGGCTTTTAAACCTAAGTTTAAATCGGGAGTTTATATAGCGGTGATTAGACAGATGGCGCTGACGTTGAAATCTACACATCTGGCAGTGGTCTGGCAACCAGCATAGCTTAAACTATTGATCGCCTTGCGTCACAGATTGTTGACGTGACGTGACACTTGACAGTCAAAAAAATTTTATGGCATCCTAAAGGGAGTGTTTTGTTACTTTTGGTTGTTATTTTTGTGAAATTTCATAAAAAACTTAGTTGTTCGTGTTTGTTATTTATCGGTAAACAAAGAAAAATTCATAAGGCTTCATAATGGATGATTTTTGGTCTAAAAAAGATGTACTTTACAGTGCAGGTAAGCCTAGTATGTAGCAATTTGGTTTTGAAATGACATGGCATCGGAATTATACAATTAAACAAATAAGTAATTACTGAAATTTTGCTGTAAGGTTACCTAGTCCTTGTTGTCAATCTTCCAAGTCCTAATTTTTTGCATAAATTTATTCTTAATTTATACTGGGTGTACTAGATTATGTTAGCATTATTGCTAACATCACTATTAATTGGAGGTAGGTGTTTTTTAAGGAAAACCCTGTATATTTTTACACAAGATGATAGCAAATAATTTTGTAAACAGAAAGGTTCCTATGCACCACTGGTCTAAACTTGTAGCCCCAATAAAAGTGAAGTTCGCAATATAGTGCACACTTAATCTGCGACATCCTACAAAAGTAACTTTTTTTTTCTCCAAGTAGTTATATTCAATTATGTTTAGCTACTTTTTTATAAATATTTAACTACTTTGTAAGTACCTTTTGTAATAAAAAATATAGTCCACTTAATTAACTAATAATTAATAGTAATTATTAGTTTTAATTAGGTACTAGTAGTTATATGCTTTACAACTAAATCTGCCCAGCTCTTTAGCGATCCCTATTACTGTTACTTTGATAAGATAAAGAGAAACAGTTAAGACTAAAACAAGTTTAAGATTTAAAACTATCCTGCCTAAAAACTGGTTCACAATTCTGGAAAAACCTCGGGAAAAATCAATACAATCTTATCTTGTTAGTAGGTACTATATGTTTGGTTTATGATTCTTCACAATTCACAAAAATAACAGATTTAAAAGATATGTTTCACAAACATAAAATTTCTATTAAATCTTGTAAATTCTCATGATTTTGGCACATGAGAATTGATGGAAGTTTTTATGGAACTATTCATATTTTGTGTAAGACACATAATAAGCGGGTCAAATTTTCCTAAAAAAATCTTCTATAATAACATTTAAATACTGTTCACAGGGGCATTTTTACTAATTACAACTTTTTTATTTTCAGAAAAGGATGAAATGAACCTTGACTATGAAGCAGGTGATGCCAATGAGATTATCTTAAGTAATCAGCTTTTGACAAATGGGAAGCAAAACAAAAGAGATCTAGATCTAAGTATTTTTACACATTTGAATTTAATTAATAACTTTAAAACTGTCTTCTCCACTTTTCAGTTATTCTGTTTTTTTAATAAATTATGTATTTCATTATTTCCTTTGTCTTTTTACCCAACCTTTTATAATAATATAGAAAAAAAAAGGTTTTGTAAAAAGGACCAACTCAGACATAATTTTAACATAAAAAAGGTTAATTGTCTTGATTACAGTGCGACTGAAAAATAAAAAGATTTCAAAAGGACAAAAAATCGCAATAATTTTTACTGGCCCTTTTGAACTCTTTTATTTTTCGGGCGTATTACATATTGGTCCTTTTTGAATCAATCCCGCCCGACCGAAATTTCCGCATCCAGCGCCATCTCTTCGCACAGAGCGCAACTACTGTCAACTAAAATTTTAAGCAGCTTTTTTTTCTGTGACCAAGAACTACAAATCCATTCCGATACAAAGTCGGCGCCGATACGCACCATAGATAAAGGATTTGCAGCGCGGTTCAGTGAGTTTTTATTAGATAGGCAACTCCGGCTGTTTGACAGGTCGTTAGCTCTGTGGCGCCCACTGCAGAGCTTAGTGACGAACTAAAAGGCGAGGCGGGAAATTTGAATCGCCTTTTATAATAAATTTTCTTTAATTTTAAAGTTTTTTTTGAAATTTTTAATCAGTCAATATTTTATAAAGACATACAATGTCTTTATAAGATATAAACAGATTGAAAATGATAATATAAAATGCAATAAATAAAACATTTTTTAAATGAGTTTTTATTATTATAAAAAAAGCTACAAATTAACGACTAACTATTGATGAAATAATACATAGTCTAATTGATTGGTAAAATAAAATATAATGCAAAACCAAACACTGTCTAGTATATTTAAATTTGCTTTTAACATTTCTGGTGAGTGATGAGTGAATAAATAATGAAACAGTTGTTCGTGAAGAGAATCATTCTTAAGTGTCTACTTTTTAACAGCCTCGCCTTGGTTGTAAGTTGTGTAGGGTATGTTTCAAAGCAGTATATATATATATAGCTTATCAGTGGTCACACATATCATCGAAAAGCTGAAAACAATAAAAAAAATCGACTTATAACCACATTAATCATAGGTACTAGATTATGGTAAGATTTAAAATTAAGAAATAAATTTATTCAAAGTACATTACGCTGCTGGGTAATCCCTCGTTTACCCATCAATTAAGCCCCCCTTTTACTTAATATCAAACGAAAGGGATAGACATAAAATTAACACTAAATTTGTGCTTAGTTCATGGGCAAATAAGGCACCTACCAGGCATTGGAAACCTGTATTCAGAGTTCCGTAAAGTAAGCGATAAGAAGTTAAAAAGACACTACCAATACAAATTTTATCAAATACCAATCTAACCTCAAATGAGAAAATAAGAAAACTTACCTTAAAATTTCTCGAAAAACTATGCAGTTTATACTCGTCTGAACTTTAGACACTTTACCCAGAAAAGCAACTAGAAATTCTTATTCTTTTATATTTAAATTGCAAAAGTTACAAATTTAACAAAATTTAATTTTAATGCGTCACAGCAGCAAAGATTACCTACATAAGCCAAAAAGATAGATTTTAAATGAACCCGAAATAAAATGCGGTGGAAGAGGTTTTTCTACCTGAAAAAAAGGGGGACGGAAAATCCAAACCACAGATAATTCTAAAAAAAAAATAGAATAAGGAACAAACGCGCGACCGCAGTGCCTCTTTTGAGCTTAGTGAGAACTTTAACCTAACGACCTGTCAAATTGCATTGAGTTTCCTAGGCATGCGCACTGGCAACAAGCACCGACCTGCTTTGTTTGTGTGCGGGTCCATTTAAACGTGAATTAAATTATTGGCGCTTATAAGCGCTTGTTACCAGCAAGCAGGCAGCCTGCTTTCTTTGTGTTCGTACCCTTAAACTAGCTGTGATTATTCCGATTTTTACCCTTTCAAAAATTATTAAAAAGATAGTTAAGGCTAGGCTTACGGATTTTTTAAAACTAAACAATATACTTTCAGAAAAACAGTTTGGGTTTCAAGAGCAAAAGAGCACAAAAAATGATGCCATGTTTTCACTTCTGGAGTACCTATTCTTAGGTCGTAATGATGGTGGGAAGGCCGCAGCAGTGTTTTGTGACTTTTCGAAAGCTTTTGACTGCGGAAGTTGAGCCATTATGGAATCAGGGGGAGTTGGAGTGGTTTGAGTCCTATCTTGTGGGAAGAAGCCAGATTGTCAGATTTACAAATTGTGATAATTCAGAACCTCAGCATTTGGGTTTGAAAAAAGATCCAATTCTTCACAAAATTAATTTAATATTTATTCAAAATCTATGGTTAAACTACCCCGACGCGTTTCGAGCCTATCGCTCATTTTCAAGGGGAGTCAATAAATAACAAAGAGTGCTTATTATTAGATATATTTGTGATCTTTGCAGATGACACTACAATACTTTAGAAACACAAAGACCCACTAATTTTGAAAACTATTGTAGATAATGATTTATCCAAAGTGAAAGAATGGTTTAGTTCAAATGGTCTGGTATTTACTGTTCTTAAAACAAATATTCTTTCATTTAAATGCTGTCGAGAATATAGTTTTGGAGGATACTTCCATACAAAATAAGGAATCAGTTTGATTTATCTCTTTTAGTTTTTAAGATATTGAATAAAGTTGTTATTTTTCATATGGAATTACCTTCTTTTTATTCAATTTTTGAAATCAGCGTAAAATTTACTTTAAAATGATGTATGACCTAGTATGATACTCAATTTTATTTAAAAAATTTTTTTTATTGTGTTTTAGTTTTTATAAATATATTTTGTTTTTATTTTATAATTTCATTTGATGACTGGGTTGAAAATATTTTAAAATAATCGAATTAAAAAATAATTAAAAATAAAAATATTTGAAAAAAATAAAAATATAAACAAAAAAAATTAAATATTGAGTGTGACATGTCATTCTAAAGTAAATTTTACGCTGATTTTAAAAATCGAATAAAAAGAGGGTCATTCCATAAGAAGAATTATAACTTGTGAAAAATTATATCTCAAAAACTAAGAAAGATATATAAAAACCGTTTAGATCTGTCATTTCTTCAGGAAAAAAATTATAATAAAGCTCTTACATGAAATCAAAATTTTTATAAATAAAAAAGTTATAGACCCCCTCCAAAAATGCAGACTTTTCAAAAACACCCTGTAACTTAAAAACAGATTGCTATATCAAGATGCGGTTTTCACCTTTAAGCTTCTCTTAAAATTTGAGCGTTGCAAATGTGGGTCAGTTTTTTCCTATCTCCCCTGGAAATACCAGAAACCTCGAATTTGGGACACCCTGTATATCAAAATTTATTTTTATAGAAATTAAATAATTAATTTCATCTACCATAATTTAATATTTATGCAATGGCTATTAATAAAGCTGTTAATATCCCTGCGTTAAATAATTTTACATTTTGATAATAAATAACTAAAAACATAAGAAATTATGTTTGAAACTCGTAGACAATGATTGAGTAGAAACAAAATTTCGGACTTCCATTGTCTTTATTTATTTTAAACACGACGTTTTGGTTAGTAAGTATGTCTAACCGTTTTCAAGTGTAAACTAAACAATCCAGCCTATAGGCTACTACTTATACTTCTTGGTGTGCAGTCAGGTGTGATGGCCCGCCCCCTTTTTATTCCTAAGACGCTTGTTTTCCTTAAGGAGTAGTTTCCATATGTTTGGTATGTCCGTGCTTGGTTGACTAAAAACTTCATTATTCTGCATTATAAACGCAGATTTAATAAACTTTCATTTTCGCCAATGCGACTCCTTATGCAAAACTTTAGCTTCTGACCACTGAATCCTGTGATCATTTCACCATGCATAATCCGCAAAACCGGATGTTTCAATATCCCCTAATTGAGTACTTTTTAGATGTTCATTTACTCTACCCTGAAGAGGGCGTTTCGTTTCACCTACATACGATTTACCACACACACGAAATTTGGTAAATACATTTCCTATTAATTGAGGGCTTTCTGGTTTTGTTTTAGTCACAAAACTCCTTATTGTATTTCCCCATAAAAATACTGTTTTTATATTAAAGTGTTTGGCTATTCGTTTTGTTTTCTGAAATCCCTTGAACATATGGAATGAACATCTAAAAAGTACTCAATTAGGGGATATTGAAAAATCCGGTTTAGCAGATCATGCATGGTTAAATGATCACAGGATTTAGTGGTCAGAAGCTAAAGTTTTGCATGAGTCGCATTGGCGAAAACGAAAGTTTATTAAAGCTGCGTTTATAATGCAGAATAAAGAAGTTTTTTCACCACCCCACCGGGAAGCAATAAAAATGTAATGTTCTATTAAAAAATTAATTACTTTTCAATGGTAACTACACCTGTTCTTATTATTTATTTAACCGGGGAGTCTAAAAAATGCAAATCTTGTTGACTTTTTGTCTAAATATGTACTTTTTCAAAAAAGGAAATTTTTAAAAAATACCAAACTTAAATTTCTTTAAAAATTTATATACAAACCCATCAATATTTTTAATAATGAACATTTGACTTAGCTTTTAAGATATTTAAAAATAACGTTTTCTGTGTTTATTATGTGGTGACATGGGGCCTTATTTTATATTATTTTTATATCACACCAGTTAGAATTTTTGACAATTGATGTTTATAATCCAACGTCAAATTATAATATAAAGATACAGGGGTGTATAAGTATAATGCAATTTCACGCAAAGTAAGGTCACGTTTAAAAAACTGGTTTTTAAAATATCTTTTAAACAAAGTGAAATCTTAAAATGATGAAAAGACATAAATTTGGACAAAAAGTCAAGAAGATTTGCTATTTTTAGGCTTCTCTTTATAAGTCAAATAAATAATTAGAACAGGTTTAGTTACCACTTAGGAGTAATTAATTTTTATAAAGACTGACATTTTCATTGCCTCTCGGTGGGGAAGTGACATAGACGTACATGCGGGGGTCCAAAATATGCAGAATTCTTTAAGGAATATGAATATTGTATAATTTTTGTCTGTTAATCATAGTGTTTCGTCCAAAAATGCAATTTTTTAGTCGGGATATGTGATTACAGCCCCCCAGCGTGGAGCTACAGAAACAAAAATATTTTAGGTGAAATCGCAAGACTCGATTTCGTTATAATATTTTTTTTCCTGGAGTCGTAGCGATAGTAGTTACATCCTTATTAGACCACCCTAAAGAAGTGGTGCATTTGACAATTTCAATTACAGTTTTTGGTTCACATGTTTCGCCGATTTTTTCCACAAAATCATGTAGGGGAGAGTCGGGGAATGGAGCGCAGTTAAGCGAAAACCGTGGTTCTGTCGAGGGGATGATAATTCTAGTGATTTTCAAAACAGTCTAGTTTATATACAATATTTGACAGCACCAAAAAGTGTATTTGCGCACGATTGCCCACCCCGGCAGGTAATGATGCGCATCGGGTAGAAAATGGTACGCGATATATACTTTATTTAGAATAATGATAAAATGCGTCGTAGGAGGTAGTACTTGTCACGTTTTCTGCAAATGCCGCGAAATTTGAAATATCTTAGTGCGCACGAATATCCACCGCGCACATTTTCCCCATTTCTCCCCCAGTGTCTTTTGTCATGTTTAAGCTAAGAAAATAGTGCTCTCTGTGTATTTTAGGCCAAAAAGGCAACTACCATTTGAAAGAGATGTAAAAGTTATATCTGTCCTAAAAATTTCACAACTGAAGAAAGGATAGTCTAGATATGAAATTTTAAAATTGCTAAAAATAACCAATATTTTATGATTTTTGTAATACATATTAATTATTTTCGGTAATTTTAGGCCAAAATGGCAACTACCATTCGAAAGAGATGTAAAAGTTGTATATGTCCTAAAAATTTCACAATTGAAGAAAGGAAGTCTAGACTTGAAATTTTAAAATTGCTAAAAATAACCAATATTTTATGATTTTTGTAATACATATTAATTATTTTTGGTAATTTAAAAAATTTATATCCTTTTACCCACAGAGCTCTCATATTTTATGAAAATGTTCGTATGTTTTTCCTACTTCATAAAACGTCATATTTTTTTAAAAAGCCTTTATTTTCCGCACTACTGTCTACTATTGTCGAAGGAAACACAAATTTAAAATTAGCTTTATTTTTATTAATACATAATAAATGGGAGGGGGGAGATAATTTTGGTTTTAACAAAAAAGTTATAATTTTTTTAACATTTTTTCTTTTTTAATTTAGTCTATTATTATTTTTTGAATAATAGACATAAATTAAATTTTAGGGATGAATAGTCGACACAATGCCAAAGTTTCAAGATGAGTGGTTAACTAGAAAAAAAGCATTCTGAGCCTACCTTTCAAAAAAAGTGCCTTGTTTTTGTTTGGTCATATCCCATCTAGACGTAATTCAAGTTTTTAAACATGTTTATTAATACATTTCTTTATAAATAAAACATTTTTCTGGAGTAAATAGTATATGTCTATACTACAATTTGTAGTCTTTTTAGATTATTAAAGATATTCTATTCTATTCTATTCTATTCTTTATAAATGCGACATTATATGACAGATGCCACGTATTTAAAAGCCCAATTTTGACCTTATGCAGACACAATTTTTTATCCTTTATCCTTTATTTATCTGTCAAAAGCCTATTGTGTGTTCTGTAGGCAAAATTAATTAAAAAGTTCCGAAAACAACTAGGGAAAAACTGAAAGAGCAATACCAGAGAAAACCCACCAGGAAAATATAGGATAGGACATACCTACCAGTTTTAAAGAAAAATTATTTTCAATAATTGGCATAAAATTAAATCTGCGGATTACTTCGCATTGGTAGCTTTTAAAATAATTGTCTGGTACCAAAAATATTTTATATTAAATTACATTTTGTCATAGCGTTATATGCGCGGCAACACTGTCTTTAAATAAAGGAACTAGTAGCCTGCGTTATTCGAACACAAGTGAGGTCAAACACTATCCTTTAGTAAAGGATAAGGTTCAAACCAGCTTACTGCGCATGCCTCAAATAAAAGATAAGAGAAAAATGGGACATACAAAAGGTCCCTAATGTCGAGGAGGAATTCACTTTGACTCGCATTAATATTCGTTATTCCAATATCATATTTTTATTAAATTTTAAGAGCTGTTAAGAGCCCTGAATTATTGTAACGAAATTTTTAGAACTAAAATTTTTTGTGTTTCAAAAAGCACTTGCCATTGTTACCTTAAATTACAGAGAGACTTACTTTTTTTAGCTTTTTTTAACATGACAAATAGGCACAAGTAGTTACTAACTACATGATTTTGTGGGGAAAATTGCCGAAACATGTGAACTAAGAACTGGATTGAAGTTTTTAAATAAACAAATACCACAAATAAAATTTGTATTTCACTCATAGTCATAAAATTTGAAGGTTCATTAAATGGTCTAAAAAGTCTAACAAGGCAGAAACATAATTATGTCTGCGTCTACCATGACCCCTTTGAGGATTAGCCCGAAAATTAATTTATTTAGTCTTTGACTTTACCTCGAAAAATTTCTTTTATATTTAATAAAATTTCACGGTCGTCATAAAAATTTAGGCCTATCAGTGACCAAGTGTCATAAAGTAAAATTCCATAAAAAGTAATAAAATTTTGAATTTTTCATAAAATTTGAAGGCTTTAAAAATCTATCTAAGAAAATTGCTCAGTTTAATATACTGCCATGAACAGTCTAGAATAAAAATAAGACATTCTAATAAAAAAGCGGAATTACATTAAGTTAATGTTAAATTAATAAAATCTTTTTTTGAACAATGTTTGTAAAGCTTACTTTATTATCCATAAGCTTACTTTTTTATCCGTAAAAGCAAAAATTAGTCACAAAATTGCTTAAGCGAGTACGGTCGATGGCTTTAAACATTTCATACAAACCTCAATTTTCGGCTGACTCTGCTGTGTGGGAGGAGGCAGTCCAGGAGGAGTTCTTCTGGGAGTCCCAGAGGCGCTATTTCTTTCAGAGGGACTCCAGGGCTTCCACATCGGACTGGAGCCCCATAAATAACTGCTTGTGGGGTTTGAAGTGTCCTCGGGAATACTGGTCGATTCTGGGAAAGTGTTGTTCCAGTAGGAGCTTGAGTTTAAGAGATCTTCATTCCACGGGTCTAGAATTTAAAAAAAATGGAATATAATGTAATAAAATACTGGCCAAAAGTAGAGCAACTCTCTAAAATTGTATACAGGGTGTCCCATTAAGGATGACAGCCGGATTTATCTTAAAAACTACTATCGCTATGACTTCGGAAAAAAAAACTTTTGATTCAAAATCGAAATCGAGCGCTCCGAATGCCCCTAAAATAATTTTGTTTCTGTAGCTCTCCGCCAGAGGTCAGTAATCACATCTCCCAACTCAAAAAATTTGATTTTTTGACGAAACTATGATTAACAAACTTAAATTATACAATATTTATTTTATCATATACCTCTGTCAGTTTCCCACAGAAAGAGAATAAAAATGTAACTTTTTATTAAAAAATTAATTATTCCTACGCGGTGACTAAATCTGTTCTTATTATTTATTCGAATTATTAAAATTAAGAAAAGCCTAAAAAAAGCAAATCTTCTTAATTTTACAAATTGTGAAAGGCTTTCGCGGCCATCGTCCAATGGTGGGTGTGCTTTCGGGCTGTTCGGCCCTCGTCGTTGGAAATTCGTTCTCGACGTTTCGCCATCTCGAGTGGGTGGCATCTTCAGGAGATGTTGACTGTTTGTCGGCTTCTCGAAGACTGGTGGTTAGTCTGTCGCGAGCGCAGGTTATATACGCTATGGTGGGCGGGGCGTATATCAGAGCTGGTCGGTGATTGGTCACTTTCCCGAGATTCAGTTTTGTTGTTGTAAGCGAGCCGTTTAGTGTTTTTAAGAAGCGGTACCCATGTTCTGCTGAGTTTCTTCAGATCTGTTGAAGTTCTGCTGGTGTTTATGAATTTCGATTGCTTCTCTATAGAGTCTTGGATAGTATGAAGAGGAGGCGCAGAGAACTTGTGTGTCTTCGAATTTTATTCGGTGGTCTTCATTGTTTAGTGTGTGGTCTGCAACTGCGGATTTTTCCGTATGTCCGAGTCGACAGTTGGCTTTGTGTTCTTTGATTCTTGTGTTTACGGACCGTTTGGTTGTTCCGATGTAGACACTTCCACAGGTACAGGGAATGCGGTATACCCCTAAAGAACTTAATGGATCCCTTATATCCTTCGCAGATCTGAGGTGGTTCTCGATCTTCTTAGATGGCTTGAAGATCGTTTTTATGTTGTGTTTTCCCAGAATACGTCCGATCCTATCCGTCACTGTAGGGCAGAAAGGCTCTTGAAGTAACTTCGCGGCTGCTCAGTCCACCGCTACTGTTACTTCTAGTGCTCGGCTTTGGTCGTATACATTTATCTATGTCGCTTTGAGTGTATCCATTTGCTACGAGGGCGTTTTTAAGATTTAATTCTTTGTCTAGATGTTCTGGTTCGCAGATTCTTTTCGCCTTCTCTACCAATGTTCTTATTACCCCTTTTCGTTGGCACGGGTGGTGGTTAGATGTGTTGTTTAGGTAGCGGTCTGTGTGAGTAGGTTTTCTGTATACGGTATGTCCTAGTCGTCCCTCTTTCCTCGTACCTAGTAGGTCAAGGAATGCCAATTCTCTGTTGTTCTCTGTTTCCATTGTAAATTGTATACTGGGGTGTATGCTGTTAATGTGGTTGAGAAATTCATTAAGGCTGTCTCTACCATAAGGACAAACGACAAAAGTGTCATCTACATATCGAAACCAGACTTTGGGTTTGATAGGCATTATCCAACGCCTTCTCTTCTAGTTTCTCCATGAAAAAGTTCGCAATCACTGGCGATAAAGGGCTACCCATTGATACTCCATCGATCTGTTCATAAATTTGTTCATTGAAGGTGAAATATGATGTCGTTAGGCAGATTTTAAACAGGTCGGTGATGTCCTTCGGAAATATGTGTTCCACTTCTCTCATTGCCTCGGCCAAAGGTACCTTCGTGAACAAAGACAAAACATCAAAGCTAACTAAGATGTCTTTCTCGTCCATGACGATGTTTTTGATCTTCTCAATGAGGTGGGTGGAGTCTCTTACATACGAATCCGTTAGTCCGATGTGGGGTTGCAAGAGGGAAGCAAGATGTTTAGCAAGTTTGTATGTTGGTGAGCCTATAGTACTGACAATGGAACGAAGAGGCACATCGATTTTGTGGATTTTTGTCAGGGCTTCACTTTGGCATAGCATCTTCTTGACTGGGTCCTCCAATTAAGAAATCTTAATTAAGTGATTCACTGCTTAATTTTGTCACCGACTTTGTATTTGTGGAAGGAGGAAATTTTTAAAAATTACGATACTTAGAAATTTTCTTTTCTTTAAAATTTTTTGTATATTTCAAATTAAAGCGCCTTGACCACGAAGAGTCATTAGCGCACATTAATAAGATAATCTTGGTATTATATATATACTTTGTAATACCTTACAGTCTTTTAAAAAGGCAAGCACACCGTTTGTATTCTCAATTTTGTTGTTAAGTAAAACACTGATGTTTCCAGATAGTTTATGTTTTTGTCTTTCGTTTATGTACGCTACGCAATCGATTAAGATATGCTTTATTGTAATAATTTCTCGACACTGTGCACATTCGGAAGGGTTTATTTTTTAAAATTTGTTCATGCGTTAATTTTGTATGACCTATTTTAAGTCGAGATAGATAAACCTCCATTTTTCTCGATTTGGTCAAGAACAACCATGGTTTCGTTGATTGTTTAATTTGGCGTAACTTAAAGTTTAACATGTGCCAATAATCTTGCCAGATGTTTAACACTTTGAATTTAATAAACGTTTTAAAATCCCTGCACTATTTGATTGATAGAAAGAGCATCACCATCAGTTATTGCCAGTTTTGCCTGTTAGTCTGCCATTTCATTGCCCACGATACCGACATGTGATGGGATCCAAATAAGTACGACCTCTAATGACAGTTCTTGTTTCGCAAAAAGTATTTTTTTAATCATTTAGACTACAAGGTGGTTTGTGTAGAGTGAGCCGACTGACTGGATTAGAGAGTCAGACAAGATTAAAGCTAAATTAAGCCTGTTGTTAATAATATACTTTAGCCCTCATAGATCGCATACAGTAATGGTGTGTACAAACTGGTATATTTTGTCAGCTAGAATTTAAGAATTTCGGTATCTTTTATAATAACTGCTGCTCCAACACCCTCCAAGGGCTTTTTATATTTTGTGTTAAGCTTGCAAGTTCTTTTTTTATTAGATCTAGATTAGTGTGAGCCTTATTATACTGAATCATGGAAAAAATGCACTTCAGGGTCTTAATGTACCATGGCGGATGCTGTGGTTCGTACATTAAAAAATCAGGAAAAATTTCTTCCACCTAAGATTGATATCTTTTTGTTCGTTCATAAAAAGATGGGGCTGCGTGTGGTATTTGCTGGTAAATGTGCCCAAATTGTTTTCCTTGAAGTTTTGTTTGATTGGATTTGAGTACTTACTTAATGCTTTACCTGCATATGAAAGACCAAGGTACATTCTTCTTAGATATAGAGGGGGTTCCCCCGCTTCACACAGAAGACTCTCAACAGGACTCGTGCGGTACGAACCTAGGCTAATAGGCAGACAGGACTTTTTAACCACAGTTAGTAAGTGTAAAAGTGAAGAGGATGCCGAGGCATATACTACACATTCATAATATATTTTCGGTCTTATTAAGCTTCTGTAAATAGCCATCAATGTTGAACCTGTTGGATCCCTAAGATCTAAGTTTTTGGTTCAAAACCATACCCAAGAATTTTTAAAATTTTAATACAAAACCATTAATACTTTTGCCTAAAGTTGGTAAGCAATTTTGATTAAAAAATTTATTGAAATTTGCAAGTTAACATTTAGTTTAGGAAATAGTCAAGACTTAACAAAAACAGGTTTGTGGGCAGTTCCTTCAAAGGAGGACAGGGTAGCTCGAAGACACCGGTGTTTGGTCCTCATTGATACATCAGTCCGAGCGTAACCATATGGAATGTACAGCAAAAACGATGTGATAATGACGATATGATGATGATGCACTACTTCTTCTTTGATAGTTGGCGCATATCAGATTTACATACAATTTTAAAGACTTGCTCTGGTTTTGGCCGATACTGTACAGGGTGATTCAAATTGGACACTTTTAAGTGGGTTCGAGTACATCTAAGGGAGATAGAGGGAAATGACTTATAGTGAAAAAATCTTGTCTTGAAATTTAAGCCCCGCAAATAGGGGTTGGTTTTCTCTTCTAGAAGTGCCTAAACTTAGTGTCCCTAAATAATTTGACACATTTTAGATAAAAACTGTTAAATTATTTAGGAAAACTATCTAAACTCACTTAAAAGTGCCCAATTTAAATCACCCTGTACATAAATGTTGCTAGTGGAATAATGTTTTACACAGAGTGTAAGCCGGTATGAGTTACACTATTTTAATGTGTGATCAAGGAGGTCAAAATAAGAAAAAAGTTCATATACAGATGGGTTAAGATAGAGAGCATGAAAGTTAATTCGTGAAAGTTGTATAAGTTTTGTAAGTGCCCTGCAATGCAATCTTTTAGATGTCGTTTTTTATTATTAGAAACAGATTTCTAGTTATATTTAATCGTTTATATTTAAAAACAATTAAATTAAGCAAAAATGTAAATGATTTTTTGTTTGAGTCATTAAAAGTTGATAATTTTTATGCCATACCTTCCATTCTGCTATTAGTGGTACTAGGAGCCAGGCTTCTTTCCTGAAGTTGTTGCAGTTCGTGAGTTTGAGTGTCTAGAAGACTTTTAAGAAGTTGCTGCCTGTTCCACATATCGGCGTCCATGGTACTACCTAAAAAAAAACAATAAACATTTACAAAAGCATACAACGTAAATAAATGGTGTAAAGAAACAAAATCTCGAAGGTTCCCTACTTCAGTAACGGCTGGTAATGTAGTACCACGGAGCCATGGCACTACCGTATTTTTCTGCAAAAACACGTTTTCTTATTTTTAAAACATCTTTATTAGTTTTTATTTTATTTTATGCATTTCTTTTTCATTTATATATTATTTAAAATTTGATAGCACTGTGCAATGCAGTAGATCACACACCGACTCGATGCGACGGCGACGCGATGAAAACCAAAGCAGCGTAGAATACGCTGCCACTTTTCTCTTGGCTTCTTCGAATAGAGATAGATTTTGTCCGCAGTCAACATGAGCGATAGTGATAGGGCCAATGTTGGGCATTTTAACGTTGTTTAAATAGGAAAAATCAAAGAGATTTTGTGCCTGGCTCAGGCCATCATTTAGTCATTTTGAGTCATTTCATAGCGGAATTCGGGTGGGCATGGGCATTGAGTAAATAACCCATATAGAGTAGCCACCGGCGAGCTTTACCATATTGAAGGGCAGATGGCGCTGACATAAATTCGTCTGGTACGCAATATTCAGAATCAATTACTATGATCTAATGGCATTTGTATGAAAGGCATGAGCCTACTCCGAGGGAAAATACCCCTACCGGCATTGAATTATACTGATGGCTTGATGCTTTCGTTGGGAACTTGTTAAAACTGTTTGGTTTTCACTATCTCCAACGTCGATCATAAGGATACGAATCATCCCCGTCTGGAACACGTCCTGATAATCAGGAACAAGTGATCCATGCCAATCCACGACCGGTTTCGACCTTTTGGGCCATCCTCAGGTGAATGTAGGCGATAGCTCCGTGTAAAGCATAAGTTTTGTGAAAACAACAGAAACAACTACTCCGAGGGAAAATACCCCTACCGGAATTGAATTATACTGATGGCTTGATGCTTTCGTTGGGAACTTGTTGGGCACTACCATGTTGTATTGACACGAGCCGCCGCTGTCCTACGTTACTAACTTAATTAATAAAACTGATAAAAACACAAGAACAAAAAATAGCGGTTAACAAGCACCTGACAATTCTAAACCTGAGAAAGAAATGTCAAACCTGAGAATGAAATGTCAAACTGAAACAAGAACGGCGGTCATTTTGGATTTGCCGTTTCAACTCTGGTCAAATCCAGCCCATGTTAATGTTCTATAATCCGTGAATTTTGGTGGTATACCAGTGGTAAAAGCTATACTGACCATCTAGATTCTGGTTAGAAAGAGAAAAAGTAATGTAGCAGGTGTTTAGATAAAAATAGAAACAACTTCCCCTCTTCATGCCTCTCAAGCCTCCGCCTTCCGTAAGATAAAGATATATCATTGCCTAGTTTGGGTGTGATCTATTATTTAGTTACTCAGAGATTTTCAAAGAGGAATGCACCCATTTTATGTTTATTATTAGTCTCTAAGCATCGCGTTAAATTAGACTGGCATATCCTACGAATAAAATTAATTTTTTAAACTACTGTTGTCACGACACAGCCGATTTAACAGCTTAAAAAAAGTAAGAATATGTGAGTTTAGAAACCTTAAAAAGTTCTTTTAAGAGCTACCAAATTAATCAAATTTGTTAAGGTTTGGGTATGGCAGAGCCTTTCAAATGTAGTGAAATGAAGACTTTAATAAAATAAAAGCAGTGACAAACGTAAGACTTTTTAATGACTATTTAAAACTATTGTCACGAATAGGGGGGCCTGGGGTTGGTTATAGGTATTGCCCGGTCGTTAATTACCAGCCACTACCTTACAACCCCAATACTATTCGTTAATAACAATTTGTTTAAATGATACCGCGCCTGTCGAATCGATCTAACGGAGTTATTTCGATTCGAGCCGACGGAGATCTTTGTTTAAAAACTAAGGGATGCAGATTAAATAACACCTGTAGGGAGTTAAAAGGTGTATTATAAAACTAAGAACCGAATAAATAATACAGCAAATGTTGGGGAGTTGGCTAAGGGGGCGACACCCGGACTTACCTGGAAGCAACAGAATTTGCGGCCGGCTGGTTATCTAGGAACCCCAGTTCACGCCCAAATTGTCGTCAGTCGGCTACGTCACTCGATGTGACCGCCCGCACTCACCCGGTTTAACGTTCAGTATAAGGAAAAAAGCCGAAACTTTAGTTCCGCGAGGCGACGCCTCGCCCCGCGGTATTTAGTGGTCCCGAATCTCTGTCACCAAAAAGCCCGGAAATATGCATTGCCCGCGAATTTATAAACTATTTGTGCCGAATTGCAATAATAGTTATTGACGTCAATCGATTTATATCGACTTATAGGTTGTCCCAAAAGTTAATACATCTAGTAATTTATTAAGTTCCTTTTTAATTATTCGGGAAATATTGGTTTAACTTTATGTTACGCTCCCTTCGTGACATCCCCCCCTTTACTTAAAAATCGCCCCCGATTTTGCCTCCATCGTTGGCCGTGGGTGTTGCCTCCTTTTAGCCAACAATTCTTAAATATGAAAAAAAAAATTTTTTGGTCACCTTAGTCTATTACTTAAAAATTTGAACTATTATTACCTTACTTTTTACATTTCATTTTTGACTTATAAATTTCTATACTTATTTTTTCTACCTCTCCCACATGTTGTTGTTTACACGTTAACTTAATTAAATGCCCTATACCTTAAGATATTGTATACACTACCCCTCGCGTAAATTAAGTCACCCGCTTCTCGTATCTCAGTTAGGTATTCGGGCTCTTCTTACTATTTGCATCTCATTCTGTCCCGTACTTGTCTTCTATAACTTTATTTTTCTTCCACTCAGATTCGTTGAGTGAAGAAAAAAATATTCTATCCATTTCTCATTCCTCCTACTGTCTTAGTTTGGGATTTCTTATGGATGATATTCGTGCGATTGTTGTGCTTTGTAGCACCTTTCGTGAAAACTCTGTCCATATCTATTCTGTCCCGTACTTGTCTTTAGTTGAGCCCCTTGTATCCGTTTTGGTAGTTGGCTATCTACTCTATATTATATTTGTTTATTTGCTTTTACGATTCTGGTCACCCTAATCTATGTGTGGTGTTATTTGTCCCTTCCATACCAAGGTTTACTACGTTCGGCCTTGGGCTGAAAGGGCTCGGACTCCCCTCAAGGGTTTGCCTGTTGTTTTTGTTACCCTTTATCCGGGGGCTTGCTCTCTTCTTGTCATTCGTTTTCGATGGTCACATGGTAGGCTTTCTACCATTGTTCCGTCGATTTTTCCTTTTAAGTCTTTCTTCGCTCTGTGGCTACTCCTCTCATCTTTATTAATCTTATTTGCCGTAGTCTTGATGGCTATCATCATATTGCTGGTTTTTGTTTCCATGTTCATTCTTATCGATCTGGTATCTCTGTTTTCTTTTTGCCAACGCCTAATGTTGTAGAATTTACTACTGCTGTCTAAATTTCTTAATTTTCGTCTCTTTTAATTGTCTTGACCCTCGGGTTTTCGACTTTCTTATGTAAGTAGACCAAAATTAATGCGCGAGTTTCGGCCCTCGTGCCACTCGCGTTTTCTGTTATATTCTATCCCATTTTTGACAGGTTGGGTTTGATTTCCCTTCCTGTCCTTTATTTCTGTCGTGCCTGCTTTGTCTAGTTTATTTGACGCATTTCCCCGTCGTGGGGTATTTTGTTTTCTTCCCTTCCTTTCTGTGTACTAATTGGCTGTACACGAAAGAAAATCTTCTGCCACCTTACGCTTGGCCACGCTCCACTTCTGTACTGTCTTCCAAATACCCAACTTCATACATTCAGGGTCCCCCCTTTATTCGATCTTAAAAAACCCAATAACAAGTTATTTTTTATCTAATCCTAAGGACAACATGTGGGAGGTTCTACCCTTGTATGCTTGGCATACTGTTTTACCCCCCTGTCTGGCAAGAAGTAAAAGTTAAGGAAAGCGTCATCTTTCGTGTGCGCTTTGTCTCCTTTTTTTTCTCGTTTTCATTTTTTTTGTCCCCTTTTTCTCTTTACCCCGTTTTGTTTCTTTTATTTAAAAAAAACATATTTTTTTTGTTTTATCCCAGTGATACTTTTAAAAAAAATTTCATCAAAATTTTCTCATAAGTCTACGTCGTCTCAGGTTTTTTGTTAAATTCGCGATTTTGTTTGTAACTTAATGCTGCAATGTCAAGATTTTGTGATCCCGTCTTAGATTGCTGGTTTTACCACGTTCCTCTAAACGCTGGTACCTGCACTAGTGCTACTTGTACGCCATGTTTCGGGCCCGTGGCTCCTAGTTTGGATTTGCCGTCTGTATTGTTTGTCTGTTGGTATGTCTTTGTTCTGTATCTTTCTTACAGTAACTCGTACTCCCTAACTGGTTACCCTTGTCTAGCCTAGTTTTTTCTATTATATTTCTATCATGATTTATGTTCTACTATATTTTTTGTTTATGCCCTATTGTTTTGCCTATAATTGCCGTAATGTTTTTTGCCTATATTATTTTTTTTGTGTAGCCTACCTCGTCTTCAGTCTACCACCTTCGATCGAGCTGCGGCGGCTTATTCCTACTTAAGCAAAATTTTTCGAAATATCCTACATTTTTATTATCATTATTTATTATTTTTAGTATCTATTTAATTTCTATTATTTTTCAGACCATTGCTTTTTTACTCTTCGTTTCGTCGAATGTATCTGAAAAATAAAAGAAAAATGTCATTTCGGTGGTTTGGGTTGTTTTCTGTTTGTTAATGTGTTTTCTCAAATATGGCGTCCCATATTGAAATCTACTTACTCCCTTTCAACATCTCCGACCACTAAAATAACGTATCTCTCTACCTACCTCTATTTCTATGTCTTATCTCTATTCTTTTCGTTAGATATCCGGACATCTTACCTCTTCTTTCCTATTGCCTAACTTATTCTTCTTATTGTATTTTACCCTTCTATCTTATTCTTTACTGCTTAAATATCACCTATAATACTAACCAGAAACGTATTTCACTTTTCAGGATCAGTCTTTTAACAAACATTGTTTTGAGCAACCCTACTTAAATATTAACCAGATAAAAATTTTGTTTAATTTCTTTTTTCTCTCTCTCTTTTTTCTAACTAGGTAAGTACCCTCAACCTTTTTACTTTGAATTCTCTAGGCGCCTTTCTCACATTTCCACGCCAATAACTTTGGCCTCTTCGCCACCTTCAATACTGCATCACTCTCTTTACTTGTTCTATCCTTTAAGACATAACACATGCATTGCATCCATCAAACTGAATTCATTACAGCTAAACCTAGTGTCTCTCGATAATTTTTCCCGGACTTTTATAATCTCAATCTCAATGTGTGTGTTGAGTTCACTTACAAGAAATGGTTAATTTTTAAGAGTCAGACTCATTAGAGAAGAATCACGTAGTGCCCAATTTTGGTAACGCATACCATTTCAGCCTTCCTACTACTTCAATTTATCAGCACTTGGAGTACCCCCTTTTTAACGAGCATCCACAACTTACTGTTACAACCTCTGTGTCTCTAGCGCCTATTGCGATGAATCACTCTCACATTACAGAAGAATCACGTAGTGCCTAATTTTGGTAACGCATACCATTTCAGCCTTCTACTACTTCAATTTATCAGCACTTGGAGTACCCCCTTTTTGGCGAGCATCCACAACTTACTGTTACAACCTCTGTGTCTCTAGCGCCTATTGCGATGAATCACTCTCACATTACAGAAGAATCACGTAGTGCCTAATTTTGGTAACGCATACCATTTCAGCCTTCCTACTACTTCAATTTATCAGCACTTGGAGTACCCCCTTTTTGGCGAGCATCCACAACTTACGGTTACAACCTCTGTGTCTCTAGCGCCTATTGCGATGAATCACTCTCACAAAGACCCTTTGGCCCCCTAATAACACAGTACTCTTCTTAAAAAACGCATTTCTTTTAACCAAGTCAAACTCATAACAAGAGATCACGGGTTGCCATTTCGGTGCACTCGATCAAGCAGAACTCCTACCCGAGAAAAGATTACGATCTCTTCTCATTCCAATTTCAATTCTAAAGTCCTTTAGGTATCACCTTTTTTGGTGGACACCCCTCTATACTTCTTCTTCTTTCTCGCCCTTTGCTTCGATTTACTTTCCGATGTCCCATTTCGCCTTTCTTCTTTCTTCTTCCTCAAACCAACTTTCTTACTATGTTCACAATAACAATATCTGTTGGGTACTTTACCGTATAATAATCAAACTTTTACATTTCATGATGGATTCTAATATCTTTTTTCAGAATAGTTTTAACTTATATTTAGATTTTTATCCAACCAAATACGCATCATTTACTTACTGTATTTACTGATCCTGAAAAACTGCTTCCTTAGTGTACTATTAGTAGTTAGATTTTTTTTTCTATTTACTCTCTCGAAAACCTATTCAATTATTATTATTCTTATCTAGCAAGTATTTTTTTCTACCACTTCATTATGGCGACAACCTTTTTTCCTTTTATTTTATAAAACTCTTCTTCAATTTATTTCATCAATATTTATCTAAAATACCTACTTACTTAATAGTTTCTTTGGTTTATGTCTTTCCAAATTCAAGCACGGAGAAATAATAGAAATTAAAGTTCTTAAGTTTATAATAAACGCCCACCGCGTGAAAATGTATTTTCCTTAAAAACCTGAACATGTTTTTATTTTTTCTATCTCACTTTCTTTTGTCAGCCACCCTATTAGACTCATTCACATCGGTTCAATACGGTCAGTAACTGACCCCGTCAATAATATCAGTAATTAAGAATGCTGTAAAAAAAAATTAGCAATTGTTTTTTATTCATAACTGTTTTTTAACTTTATTTTGACTAAATAAACCTTTGTTGTGTAGGTCATGTATTTTGTCTTAGAATTGACATAAACAATATGTGTGGCGTTTACCCATGCATTTGCTGATTGTATCAAATTCATAGCGAGGTTAATTATAATGAAAAAAAATTGCAAGCCTAGGGGTTTTCGTTTGTGACCTGCCAGTTATTATATACTTTAATAATTTTGTTTAAGTAAAAATAATGCTAAATGCAATGCGAAAAACGACTGCTACGCGTATAATTAAATTTAAAATCACTTATTTGTAGTCTTGTCAGTATGTCTGTATTTCATACCACTCAAAAACTATTTGAGCGGTTCTACTCAAATGAATTTTTTTTTTCTGCGAGACTTGGGGAACAACTGTCATACGGAAACTAACATACTAGCTCTGTTAGTTTCTCCTCCCATCCAAAGTTCCGCTACTGCCTGCCGTAGACTATATTTCGTGGAGTTACTCCTTACATTACCTGCTGTACAGGTGCCTCGGCGACAATTCTGGCATCTCACCGGACGCCTGCTTTCTTCTTTCAGGATAAATGTGTCCCTTCCTGTATCTTTGCATCTTGCCTTAACCCTTTTTTCGGTGGTGCCCATTCTCTAGCTTTTGCTATTCCCTTTATTTCGTCCACTTCCCTTCTGGATGCGTGTACCTAGTATTTTTTGACACCACCTAAGGCCTCCATTGGTCCAAATGACTTTTGACCTCTTATGGTAGAACACCACTGTGTTCTTGTTTATTGATCCCAGACTTTGGGACCTGTATTATTTTAAAATCTTCTGTATTTAAAATATCTTTGGCTCGCTGCGGCGAAACTTTTGCCACTGCTTCAACTCAATTTTTTGCAATAAGCGTCCCGATTTTTCCTCGGGAATTCCTTCTTTCCTCCTAAATTTTTTCAGTTGCTTGGAAACGCTCCTTTTGGGCTCCTTATAGATTACTATTTGCTTTGTCGGGCCGAGTTCTCCCCATTTCTCGTCTACCTCTCTTCTTCTTAAGTCCCGTTTTTCCCTCAGGACTCTTTTTTCTGCAACACTCCGTTTGCTTTCTCCGCCTTATTAGCCTAGTTTGCGTTCTCGTCAGCGTTGCTTTTCAAGTTCCTAATATCCTTTAGAACTCCTTTATACCTTCTGCGGCATTGGCTCTTTTTCTTCTAAATTCTTCTTACTCCCATTATTAAATACATAACATCCCTTTTTCTCCGGAATTCGTGTTTTAGTCAACACGTCTGTCCTTCAGGACTCCTCTAAATTATCTTTCTTCTTCCTATTTAATCGTTAAACTCCATTTTCCTTCGGAGTTCACGTTTACGTCCCGACGTCCTACACGTCTGTTCTGCCCCATAGGCCTCCCTTTTCTTCTTTAATTTCGCTTCCTGAGACCCTAATGTCCTTCAGGACTCCTCTAAATTATCCTTCTCTCTTCCTGTTTAATCGTTAAACTCCATTTTCCTTCGGAGTTCACGTTTACGTCACGACGTCCTACACGTCTGTTCTGCCCCATAGGCCTCCCTTTTCTTCTTTAATTTCGCTTCCTGAGACCATAATATCCTTCAGGACTCCTCTAAATTATCCTTCTCTCTTCCTGTTTAATCGTTAAACTCCATTTTCCTTCGGAGTTCACGTTTACGTCACGACGTCCTACACGTCTGTTCTGCCCCATAGGCCTACTTTATCTTCTTTAATTTCGCTTCCTGAGACCCTAATTTCCTTCAGGACTCCTCTAAATTATCCTTCTCTCTCTTCCTATTTAATCGTTAAACTCCAGTTTCCTTCGGAGTTCACATTTACGTCACGACGTCCTACACGTCTGTTCTGCCCCATAGGCCTACTTTATCCCTTTTTCTTCAAATTTACTTTTCTTTACTTCCTGAGTCCCTAATTTCCTTTAGAACTACTTTTGCGTTTTTTTACCTCAGCCTTTCTTCTTTTCAGTGTATTATTTTTGTCCGTAGTCCTTACTTTCCTTAAGGTCTTAATTTCCTACTTTTTATCAATTACCTATGTGGGTATTTGCTTCTTCTAAAATATTGCCCGCCTTTTACCTATCAACAGAAAGTATTTACTTTAGCATATAAAACTACTTTATGATGAGTTTCAGATATCTCGATAGATACTATATGGCTAACCAAGATCCACACAAAACGCATACACTGCAACTACTTTAAATATGTACCTGTAGGTTCAATTGGTTTGAAAAAACACATGTATGTTTTTACTTTTTAGCCCCATCAGCTGTAACTTCTCAATGTCTAAAAGGGCTTTTTTTTTCCAGCTCAACTCGCTGTAAAGAATCATTACTCAATCTTTGTAACAGCTGTGGGCAACAATTATTTGTAACAAGCAACACTTTTTTTCTTAATTCGCATAAAAAACTAATTTTTGACTTTTTAATAACAAAAATTGTTATCTTGTCAGTTTATTAATCAGCTGTTAGTAGCGCTATATTCAGCCTATCAATGTGTCTTTGAGTTAATTTTTTCCGCAAAATTAAGGATGCATTAACTTATCTTTCACGCTTCCTAAAAAAAAATTATCCCACATTGTGTTAGTCCTTTGGCCTGGTGAATCTCGCCTTGGTTGCTACTGAATTTTTCTTTTTGTGTAACCCAAATTTCCCTAGCAATTATTTTTAATTTTTCGTTATTTTGGGACACTTTTTGCAAAATCTCATTTTATGTCTTTTACTTTGTTGAAATATTTTCCTTAAGAACCACAAATTTTTAGTTTCTTGCCAATTTACGACCTACTAGAGGTTTGTCCTATTAACTTGCTGGTGCTCAAAAGGTGTTTATTAGTTATAATAATTTTTATACACTCTACTTTTAGGTGCCTCTCAAAAACAAAACTATTTAACCTTACATATAATGCCGTGACCTATAATATCTTTCGGCTTTTTTATTACCCTGACCTGGGTATTTGCACGGTTTCAACAAAACAAATAATTTACTACGTCTACTACCTTAGACGCTACTGATTTTTTCGTGTTACCAATTCTTTTGACAGCTATTTTATTTTTGTCGTTTCGAGGGTCTACCTCTGTCTAGTTTTTAATTTATTTTAGACCTCGCTGAGCAATTTTTATTTATTTTTTATATTAATTTAGGACTAAAATATACTTTTTGTTTGTGTTATTTGTGCTAGAACTCCTCAACTCCGGTATTCTCCCTAGTTGATTGATTAAGAAAAAAAACAAAAAAGAAAAAAAAACAATATCTAGACTTTTTCTGTTGATTAAAGACAAAAATAATCAATTTTGCTCTATGTTCATGTGCTTCGTGCGTAAAACTTCCCCAACTCCCATATTTTCTTCAATTGACTGACCAAGAAAAAAAACAAAGAAAAAATTAATATCTAAACTTTTTCTGTTGATTAAAGAAAAAAAATAATTAACTTTGCTTTAGGCTCGTACGCTTTGTGCGTAAAACTCCCCAACTCCAATATTCTCTTCAATTGACTGACCAAGAAAAAAACGAAGAAGAAATTAATATCTAAACTTTTTCTGTTGATTAAAGAAAAAAATAATTAACTTTGCTCTAGGCTCGTACGCTTTGTGCGTAAAACTCCCCAACTCCAATATTCTCTTCAATTGACTGACCAAGAAAAAAACAAAGAACAAATAAATATCTAAACTTTTTCTGTTGATTAAAGAAAAAAAATAATTGACTTTTCTAGGCTCGTGTGCTTTGTGCGTAAACTCCCCAACTCCAATATTTTCTTCAATTGCCTGACTTAAAAAACCAAAGAAAAGATAAATATCTAAACTTTTTCTGTTGATTAGAGACAAAAATAATTAATTTTTCTAGGCTCGTGTGCTTTGTGCGTAAACTCCCCAACTACAATATTTTCTTCAATTGCCTGACTTAAAAACCAAAGAAAAGATAAATATCTAAACTTTTTCTGTTGATTAAAGATAAAAAATAATTAATTTTGCTGTGGGTTCGTGTACTTTGTGTGTAGAACTCCCCAACTCCAATATTCTCTCCAATTGTCTGACCAAAAAAAAACCAAAGAAAAGATAAATATCTAAACTTTTCCTGTTGATTAAAGATAAGAATAATTAATTTTTCTAGGCTCGTGTGCTTTGTGCGTAAACTCCCCAACTCCAATATTTTCTTCAATTGCCTGATCAAAAAACCAAAGAAAAGATAAATATCTAAACTTTTTCTGTTGATTAAAGATAAAAAATAATTAATTTTGCTGTGGGTTCGTGTACTTTGTGTGTAGAACTCCCCAACTCCAATATTCTCTCCAATTGCCTGACCAAAACAAAACCAAAGAAAAGATAAATATCTAAACTTTTCCTGTTGATTAAAGATAAGAATAATTAATTTTTCTAGGCTCGTGTGCTTTGTGCGTAAACTCCCCAACTCCAATATTTTCTTCAATTGCCTGACCAAAAAACCAAAGAAAAGATAAATATCTAAACTTTTTCTGTTGATTGAAGATAAAAAATAATTAATTTTGCTGTGGGCTCGTGTACTTTGTGTGTAGAACTCCCCAACTCCTATATTCTCTCCAATTGCCTGACCAAAAAAACCAAAGAAAAGATAAATAGCTAAACTTTTCCTGTTGATTAAAGATAAGAATAATTAATTTTTCTAGGCTCGTGTGCTTTGTGCGTAAACTCCCCAATTCCAATATTTTCTTCAATTGCCTGACCAAAAAAACCAAAGAAAAGATAAATATCTAAACTTTTTCTGTTGATTAAAGATAAAAAATAATTAATTTTGCTGTGGGTTCGTGTACTTTGTGTGTGAAACTCCCCAACTCCAATATTTTCTGCCAATGGCTGACTAAGAGAGAAGTCAAAGAAAAACAACTTTTTTGGAATTTTTGTATTATTTTACGATTAAAATATTGGATTTTGACTTTTGTTTGTGTTATACGTACTATAACTCCAACTTAAATATTCTCCCTAGTTGATTGACCAATAAAAAAACAACGAAAAAAACAAATATCTAGACTTTTAGTTGATTAGAGTAAAAAAAAAAAGATTAATCTTGTCCTGGGTTTGTGTGCCTTGTGCCTAAAACTCCCAACTGCAATATTTTCTCGAAATGACTGACTAATAAAGAAATCAAAGAATAAACAGCTTTTTTGGAATTTTTATATTAATAAAAGACTAAAATATTAAATTTTGCTTTTTCAACGGTAGCTTTTTAAAGCGATGGTCCTTTCGTCTGGGTCGATAACCTCTAAAGATAGTACAGCTTTGATTTTTTGAATTCGTCACGTTATTGTAACCAGATCGCTTTTTTCCGTTAACAATTACCTACTAATATTATTAATGCAAACGGTTGGGTATTTTTCCTTTGGTAGTTTGTTTAACAAGTCCTACTTTCTTTTCCTATTTTATAAAGTCAGTAGCGTCGTGGGGTTTAGATTTTTTCGAGAAATATTATTATTATATTTTTTTCTTCACCAAAAACCACGCTGCTTACGCTTTTGCCGTCTTTTCTAAATTTTTCCCTATCGCTGGTTTAATACTGGCTCAATTGAACTTCTGTGTTTTTAACCTAACATGTATGACTACCTCTCTTACGTAGAGTATATTCGATTTATTGCTCTTTTTTTTCCGGTCTGACTACCACTTTTTGTCCCCGTACTTATCCTGGCTGCCAATTTTTGACAGTTTTCTTGCTTTCAGCCTAATAAGTCCCGGGCTTTACCAATTTTGTTAACTTAAAAAAAAACTTTGAACTATATTGCTATTCTACCTACGTCTGACTACCAATTTCGTCAGGTGGACCTCTAATCTACCCTGTAATCAACGCGACTATGTTTATCAAGTCTTTTGCCTAACCAGCGTGGTTTTTGTGATGAGAACAAAATATCTTCACGGTGCCCTGGTCAGGGTTATTGGATATTTCGTTATCCTGGCCCAAATAGCTCTAAATATTCTTTCTCAAGTTGCCCTAAAAATTCGTCTCTCGGATACCCTTGGTTTTTGGTCTGTGCCTTTTGTGAATTTTCCCCCGCGGTTGGATTACCCAATTCGATCTCTTGCCAAGAAATATCTGGCGTTACGGGCCTCCCTTCGGTATTGAGTTTGATCGGTATCCCGTCCTCAAAAAAATGCGGGATCGATTTTTGTAACGTCTCGCGTCTTTGTCTTTTCGCTTCTCTAACTCTCTTCCCTGGTTTCCTTCGCGGCATACGAACAACCCACCCTTCTTACTGCGAAAAGATACCGCCTCGTCCCCAGGATTCAGTTTCGTTTTAGTATTCTGATTCCTGACGAACTTTGGTACGCTCTCTTTTCGCTGCAGTAAGGATGAGCCCTATCCCACTCTCAATTTAAATATACACGATCAAAATTTTCTCTCGCCTGTGGTCCTCCTTTCGAAAGTTATCAGGCCGAAAGTAATTTCGATCACTCTGTATACAAATGTAAGAATAGAACTTCGCATACGCGCGCCCAACAACCCGGTTCTGTCGAGTAAGCGAAAAAACCGTCTGTTATTGTTTGTCACTGCTTGTATTTCCTCCTATCCTACTCTTAATTTAAATATACACGATCAAAATTTTCTCTCGCCTGTGGTCCTCCTTTCGAAAGTTATCAGGCCGAAAGTAATTTCGATCACTCTGTATACAAATGTAAGAATAGAACTTCGCATACGCGCGCCTAACAACCCGGTTCTGTCGAGTAAGCAAAAAAAAAACCGTCTGTTATTTGTTTGTCACTGCTTGTTTTTATTATGTGGCTTTACGAGCCCCCGTAATATTTTTTATTTTATTTTTTAAAGCTATTTGGGCGACACAAACACAAATTATTAGTCACTAGGATGGTGCCCTTGGCCAACTACCTTGCTCTTTTTCTCTTTAATCCCCGCTAGTTGTTGAATTGCGAAAAAAAATAATTTTGGACTACGTGTATTTAAGAAAACTAAAAAAAAAACCCACTTTCTAATTGACTTTTTTCCCTTACAAATTTTAACCCCTGCGTCCCTTTGTATTTTAAACTCGGCTTGCCTCCACCATGTCACGAATAGGGGGTTGGCCTGGGTTGGTTACAGGTAAATGGGGAGTTGGCTAAGGGGGCGACACCCGGACTTACCTGGAAGCAACAGAATTTGCGGCCGGTTGGTTATCTAGGAACCCCAGTTCACGCCCAAATTGTCGTCAGTCGGCTACGTCACTCGATGTGACCGCCCGCACTCACCCGGTTTAACGTTCAGTATAAGGAAAAAAGCCGAAACTTTAGTTCCGCGAGGCGACGCCTCGCCCCGCGGTATTTAGTGGTCCCGAATCTCTGTCACCAAAAAGCCCGGAAATATGCATTGCCCGCGAATTTATAAACTATTTGTGCCGAATTGCAATAATAGTTATTGACGTCAATCGATTTATATCGACTTATAGGTTGTCCCAAAAGTTAATACATCTAGTAATTTATTAAGTTCCTTTTTAATTATTCGGGAAATATTGGTTTAACTTTATGTTACGCGCCCTTCGTGACACTATCAATTACATTGACATCACATCAATAATAACCTAAACACTTCAATATAAGGGCACGGCAATATACATGATGAACATTATATCTCCAACACGCCCCCTTAATGTGAACTCATTTTCAAACTTCTTATACAGGCTTCATGTTTCACCTTGGTGAGTGATTTTGTTAATACATCGGCCACCATATTATCTGTTGAAACATGTTCTAGCTTAAAACTTCCGTGATTTAGTTCGTCCCGTATAAAATGGTATCTTATATCTATGTGTTTACTACGTGCATGAAAAACTTGATTTTGTGCAAGTTTAATAGCACCTGCATTATCGCAAAATACAATGGTCTCACCGTATTTTTCTAAATTAATTTCAGTAAACATCTTCTTAAGATATATCACTTCTTTAACTGCATCACTTAAGGCCATGTATTCGGCCTCAGTAGACGAAAGAGCTACGGTTCGTTATTTTCTTGATTCCCAAGAAATAGGTCCACCACTAAACAGGAATACATATCCAGTAAAAGACTTTCTATCTACCGTACAGTTGCCCCAGTCAGAATCTACATATGCATTTCAATTTGCTATTTGTGCTTTTTGTGTACGTTATTCCCAAATTAATGGTCCCTTTTAAGTAACGTAACATTCTTTTAGCAGCGTTCCAATGAGTTTTGTCATAGCAATTATTGAACTGCCCCAAATAGCTGACAGAATGACTTATATCGGGTCTCGTAGTAATGGACAAATATGTAAGAGCTCCTAAAAGTTCTCGATATGGTAATTTTTCATCTTCTTCAGAAACTTTTATGACTTTTACTAATTTTGTCTTGTGCTCTAGTGGTGTACAAACTGGATTTGAATTAGTCATTCCAAATCGTTCAAGGATGTCTGTAATGTACCCTCGTTGATAAAGACTAATTCCATTTTTGGTTCGTGAAAATTCAATTCCCAAACAGTTTTTCACTTCCCCCATGTCCTTAATATCAAAATAACTGGCTAACTTTTCTTTCAGCTCACAAACTACGTCCATATTTCTCGAAGCTATCAAAATATCATCAACGTACACAGTGATTAAAGTTAAATTTTCGCCATCATGAATTTTATATAGACATGGATCTGTTGCTGTTGGTGTAGCACCGCAAAATCTAAGAGCTTTATCTAATCTTGTATTCCAACTTCTTCCAGCTTGCTTAAGTCCGTAAAGTGACTTGTTTAGTTTACAAACTTTATCTCCGTTTTCTAGTTTTTTTAACATCATTTTTGCTTTTTGACTGATTTCCTTGTCACTTTTCTCGGTTCGTACTATAATTAATTTCTAACATTTCTGCAAGTTGTTTTGGTGTTTCCATAAATATTGTTTCATTTAATTCACCATTCAGGTAAGCTGTGGCTACATCAAGTTGTTGAATAGACATGTCAAATTGTACAGCCAAGGCTACGACAAGTCGTACTGTTCCCAGTCTAGCTACTGGTGCAAAGGTCTCATTAAAATGAACCCCAGGTATTTGACTAAAGCCTTGCGCTACCAAACGTGCTTTTCTCTTGTCAAAAGTACCATCTGCCTTGTACTTATTTCGTAAAATCATTCGATTTCCAATAACTTGACTTTCTGTTGGACGATCAACTATTGCCCAAGTGTCATTTTTAAGAATTGACTTGATTTCATTTGCCATAGCTTGATACCATTCATTAGCATCCTGTCCTGGTCCTGTTATCGCCTTTTTTAATGGCACTTCACAAAGGTAAGTATAATTAACATCTTCTTGCATTTTTTCAATCTCTGTCACTTTATACTCCTTTCTTGGTCTTCCTCGTGAACCAGTTCTAATAATTTTTGGCCTACCAGGTCTACGTACTAATTGCATTTCTCCAAGCTCGTCGTCGCTTAGATTACTTTCTTTTTCACTATTCTCATTATTTTCTAGTACCTCGTTTTCAAGTTGTAATTCATCAATTGTCTCATTTAAATTATGACTTTCAACTTCTCCAACATCAGAGTCTTGCCTTTGGTCTTCGAAAATTTCTTCCAAAGTATTATTTTTCAAACTTCCATCTAATATTTCTATATTAGCTTTCTTGTTTTCAGACTCCGCTTCCAACGTGTCAAAGATGTCATTCTCAGTTACATCCGAACTGGAACGTTGATGTTCCAAAAATTTTACGTCTCGAGATACGTGTATCTTCTTTTCTTCAGGTAACCAAATTCTGTAAGCTTTAGATTGTTCTAAGTACCCAACTAAAATACCATATTTTGCTTTGGATTCAAATTTTCCTTTTCCAGGTACTCTATCTAAACAATACACATGGCACCCAAATACTTTAAGGTGTCTAACATCTGGCGTTCTTCCTGTCCATAATTCGTACGGAGTTTTTCCTCCTAGACTTTTGGTTGGACATCGATTTCTAATATAATTAGCAGTATTTATCGCTTCTGCCCAAAAACTTACAGGGAGTCCAGACTCATTTAATAGACATCTTGCAGTTTCAACTAAAGTTCGATTCTTTCGCTCTGCAATCCCGTTCTGTTCTGGATTGTAAGCAACTGTCAGTCTTCTTACAATACCATGCTCTTTCATAAATTGGTCTAAATTGTTATTTAGAAACTCTGTACCATTATCTGTCTGAATACATTTAACGCGTTTTCCTTTCTGATTTTCAAACAGTAAGTATTTCTTTAGTCTTTTCTGCAACTTCCGCTTTTGACTTTTTATTTTATTTTATTTTACAGCCACTCAACAGGAACAAACCCAATTACAGAGTGGGAAAAATACAGTTGAAGTTGATTACAGCTAATAAAAGATACAAAAAAAAATAGTGTTTATAAAAGAAATAAATAATAAGTTAATAGTGATTTAGGACAGCCGTAATTTTTTTAAATAAGCGATACTGCAATTAAATATGTCACATCGATCATTGTAAGAATTACAAGTGTTGCAGGCTCTTGTTAAAGGGGCATCTTTGCAAATGTTGGTTCGTTGGTTTGGTAAATAAAATGGCACTGTCGATCGAGCCGAAGTTCTAGGTACTAAAAAGTTTAATTGTTGCAATAGTTCCGGCGAGTCGATTTGGTTGTTAATAATTTTATAAATGAACTGTATCTCGGCCAAACTGCGTCTATCCTTTAGAGAACTGATATTAAACCTATTACAAAGGACCTGATTTGGTGTTCCTATTTCTGGGTACACACCGTCCAATTTAAAAGCCAGGTATTTTAAAAATTTGCGCTGAATTTTTTCAAATGAGTCAATATGTGTTTGGTAGCACGGTGACCACACAATAGACGAGTATTCTAATCTTGATCGGACGTACGCAAAATATAATAATTTTAAACTAGCGATATTCTTAAAATGTTGAGAATTGCGGATTATAAAACCGAGCATTTGATAACTCTTCTTAACAATATCCCGTATATGAGGGACAAAAGAAAGAGCACTGTCGAATGTTATACCGAGGTCTTTAAATTCCAGTGATCTAGGCAATATGGCGCCATCCAAAGAATAGTCAAACTGAATTACCTGTTGCTTAAGAGAGAAGGAGACAACGTTACATTTGATAGGATTTAGTGGTAGTAAATTAGAGTGACACCAAGTATTAACTCTGTTTAGGGCATTTTGAAGTCTTTCGCAGTCAGATAAATTATTTATTCGACAAAATATTTTAAGATCATCAGCATATAATAGACAAATAACCTGAATGTCGTTTAAAATACTATTAATAAAAGCAATGAAAAATAATGGGCCCAATATCGATCCCTGAGGGACCCCAGAGCTAGCGATAATTGTAGATGAAGCTCGACCACAACATTCAACGTATTGGGGTCTCTTAGTTAGGTATGCTTTGAGAAAAATACAAAGATCATCAGACAGTCCAAAGTGTTCAAAAGTACGTTGTAAAATGCTGTGGTCCAGCCGATCAAATGCTTTAGAAAAGTCTGTGTAGACCACATCAACTTGAGCATTCATATTGATTCAGCAATAAATTGGGTAACAGTGACTAAATTAGTGGAAGTTGATTTGTTTTTCATGAATCCATGTTGTCTCGAGTCAATCCGGCCAGACAAAGCAGGGTAGAGTGAACACGTTCGAAGCATTTTGAAAAATTGTTAATAATGGTGATGGGTCTGTAAGTTTCGATTAGGCTTTTTTCTTGTTTTTTATAGACTGGTATAATCTTAGATGCTTTCCAAGTGTCCGGAAAAGTTTTTTGTTTCAAGGATAAATTAAACAAAATAGTCAAAGGATAAGAAAATATATGGGCACAGTCTTTCAACAGAAATGCTGGAATTTTATCTGGACCAACAATAGCCTTCGGTTTTAAACTCCTCAGGGCTCGCAATACCTCAGATTCCTGAAACTTTTTAAGCGATATTTCATTAGTAATCGAAGGGTCTTCAGTATTCGTATTTGCTATGGGGATCTGTTGATCTGAGGTATACGATGACTGAAAGTATTTGGCGAAGGCATTGGCGATACTCTGTGGGTCAGATAAGCACTCACCGTGTTGGTTTTGCATGTTAGGAGGTAAGCTATTGATTTTCTGTGAGGATTGAATAAGGCGCCAGAAATTTCCAGGCTGAGATGCTAGGTTTGACTCAAGCTGAGTACAATAGTTTTGATATGAGGTTTCTATATCGCGCTTTATTTTATCGCGTAATTCCCGAAATTTATCTAAGTAAGTATCATTGCCAAATGTTTTGTGTTTTTGGAAAAATTTATGTTTTTGTTTTATCGATTTAATTATGTCAGAGGTAAACCAAGGAGGATATTTTCGCCGATTTTTAAGTGTTTTAGGCACAAGGTCACCCAGACAAAGATACAGTTTATGATAAAAAAGTTCAACAGCTGTGTTTACATCACCTATTGATTCAAGAATTCGCCAGTCGATTTCTGCTAAGCTTGGGTATAAAATTCCTAGGTCAACCCTCTTAAAATTGTAAAATACATCATCCATTACCTACGTCTTAAGCTTTTTGTCGCCATTTATTTGATATTTTATTAACAAGGTAGGATAAAATCTGACCTCACACCATCTTGAGTAATCATCTATAAACTCTACAAAGTATAGGGCATTTGTTTTAGATTGAACGCGCATTGGACCGCAAACGTCAGAATGTATTAGGTCCAAAACTTCAGATTTCCGTTCAGAAATTTTAGGAAACGGTGTTCTTGTCATCTTACTCTTGCAACAAACTTCACAGTCTAGTCCTTCCAATGCTGTTGTCACTTCAGGTCCAATAATGTTTTTATTATTCACAGCGTTGACTAGATCTTTATAGTTTAAATGACCCAAACGTTTATGCCAATTTTCCATTGACTTCTGAGTACTCGAAGCAAAAACAGAATTCTCACTCGTTTCTTTTTCTGATCCGGTTACAAAATAAAGATTTCCTATGCGTTCAGCCACCAACTTAATTTCTCCAGATTTATCAAAAATTAAAGCGTTTTCTTTGTTAAAAGTAACTTCGTATCCTTTGTCTGTCATTTTGCTGACGGAAAGTAAATTTGAACGTAAATTCGGTACATAAAGTGCATCACTTAGCGTAACATTCTGATTATTACCAAATACATTAGAACTAAATCTAACTTTACCTCTAGCAGTTATTTCAGTTGACGTTTGATCAGCTAAACTTAATTTTTCACTGCAGGTTTCATAAACTTTGATAAAATCTTCTTCTGTGTTACTAAAATGTGCTGTCGCTCCACTATCTAAACACCATTTCGATTCTTTTTTCTCAAATTCATTACATGTCACGTTCCATGCACATAAACTTAGCTCTTCATTTACAGCTTTAGCTTGCTTCGCATCATTTTTACCTTTTGAATGACACTGACTGGCTTTATGTCCAAAAACATGACATTTATGACATTTATATGGAAACGACTTCTTATTTACTAAGTTCTGACCATACCTTTCCTTGTTTACATTTCTGTACGAATACTTTTTAGCAATTAGTGCATCTTCAGGGCTTGAGCTTTCTTCTTTTTTCTATAATTTTTATTTTTAGAGTTTCAGGGTCAGGAAGGTTATCCCTTGACTCAATAGCACATCTAAAATTTTCAAAACTTTTTGGCAAACTATACAAAAGCATGATAGTGAGCAGATCCTTATTAATGTCGACTTCCATTTTAGAAAGTTTGTCAACTACATCCATAAAATAATTTATGATCTCGTACCTTATCACCTTCATTCATCTTTTGTAACATTAACTGTTTTAGAAGAGTTGCTTTTCGAGCTGGCCCCTTTGACTGATAAATAGACTCTAATTTTAGCCATACGTCTCTAGCAGTTTTACAGTTCTTGACTTGTTTTAATTCAGATGGGCAAATACACAAAATTATATCAGATTTTGCCTTACCATCCATCTTTCTCCAAGCCTTTAATTCATCTGCTTTTTCTGGTTTATTTTCATCAGGCATGACACACTCACCACTAGCATAGCACCAGGTATCATTCTTCACAAGCAGGGCTTCCATCTGAAGCTTCCAGGTATCGTAGTTCTCCTTACCAAGAAGGTCAATACGTGTTGTATTCATTTTTCAATGGAAAACCAATCTCAAAACTTTTGATGCTGAATTTCAACTAGCAATGTTTACCCTTCGTCTTCTTCACCTCTGGGCCCGTAACCTGTTAAGGTTTGGGTATGGCAGAGCCTTTCAAATGCAGTGAAATGAAGACTTTAATAAACTAAAAGCAGTGACAAACGTAAGACTTTTTAATGACTATTTAAAACTATCAATTACATTGACATCACATCAATAATAACCTAAACACTTCAATATAAGGGCACGGCAATATACATGATGAACATTATATCTCCAACAAAATTAAATGCTCAAACTTGCCACACTGTTATGCTAAACAATAACCTAAACGGTTATAAAATCCCTGCCGTACATTGCTTAGCATTTCAAGGGTGATCGAATTAAAAGGCTTTTCAATTTTAATTTGAAGTTCGGCTAAATTATGAGCTCGAATGTGATCAAATGTAAATATCTTATTTTTGACATGAGGCCAAAAGAAATCACATACAGTCAGATCAGGCGATCTAGAGGGCCATCTGGTAATACTGCGTCTGCTTATTACTGGTTGGAAAAAAGTTTCGTCTAAAAAAACACCCATCCTGCTAGAGGTGTTGAAAAAGTAACGATTCGTTACACGAGTACTCGTTACTCGACAAATACCGGAGTAACGAATACCGATCCGAAAATTAAATGATTACTTTCGTTACTTTGATTCCTTCGATTATTTTAGTATTCAGAATGTATTTTTTTCATTTTGTTGTTTTTGTCCAAACTTTTTGTATATTTTTTGAGTTCTCATCTAAGATCTGAGGGCACGGCAGTGTCTAGCCAAGTTCGCGCGCCGTACCATCTTTCCTTGAAACATTTCAGCCGATATTTGAACTATCTAAAACTCTACTTCGGAATGAGCTACGAATCTCAAACTTTGCACAGTCGTAGATCTTCATGGAGTTAACAACCCCTCCAAGTTTAATGAATTCCATAAAGTAGTAAAATAGTTGCGAAATTTCAAAAAACGTCAAAATTGCCACTCAGTCACTCACTCATGTATAGATCATCAAAATTTACTGTACTTCCAGACATGCTACAAAGCTGAAATTTGGCAGTCTGATAGAAATTATGACCAAACCCCTGGAAAAAATCAAAAAACCCTAAAATTCTATTGGCTATTACGGCTGTATATGACTCTTAGGCATAGTCCTAAATTCAAAATAAAGAAGTTTGGCTGTAATAGCAAAGTTTAAAAAAACGTTTCAAAACTAGTAAGAACCTTACATTTTGAAATTTGTATTGGAGAACTTGGCTTTACTTTTATCTCAATTCTTTTTACGGAATGCCATTTTCGCGTACTTCGCTTTTTTTTACTTGAAATGTTTTTGTTAATATTGTCCTTTTTTGTCTCTATTTTTATTTACTTTTAGATTTTAAGTATGTATTTCTTTGTATGTAAGTAGTGTAGTTGTGGAGGTTCTAGAGCAAATGGTAACATGCCATCCAGTTCTGTCTGTCTGTTGCTGAAGAAGTGAACTTGGTATGACCTTGGGACTAAAAGAAGTGTGCAAGAAGTTGTCAGCAATGACATCACAACCAGAGGCTGTTGGTTCGGTTCGGTTGACCTAATGAGTTAGGTGCCAATGAGAGAGTAGGTAAAATTGGATGTTTTTTTAGTAAGATAGCTACTTCACTAGCTTAGCCTGGTCTAGGTAAGTCTTAATGTGAAAAAGGCCTTAGGTAATTGTTGGTTAAAAAATAAAATAATTTCTAAAAATATTTGTTAAAATTAATCGGGATAGCCTGTGTATCTCTTATCATTGTTTATGCAGTTATAGGATAACCTTATGACCCGCACACGTTCCTGTTTTATCTAATACAGCTGGTTACTTATGCTGTACAGGATGTCTCCAAGTAAATAATTCTAAAATAAAAAACTCAAAGTATGTTTTAATTATATATTTTTATTCATATATATCATATTGTTACGGGTTCACAACGACAAATTAAAACTCGCAACTGTTGAAAACGATACGTCAATTTATTTCGACAAATTATGTACAAAAACACGCACTTAAACTTACTAATAACTTGCTAATAATTCACTACTTTAATACGCCTACTAACTTCGCGTTAACATCTAGCGATCACTACCATTGGTTATCTCTGACTGACTGATGCACGACGTCCGGCCTTATATATGAGGGTCTGCCTACTATTCGAGAATTTTCCATCCTTGTTCGATTCGGAATCATTCCACCCTTTTCTAGAACCGGACCGTTCGCATACCAGTTTGTCACAGATAACGCAACTAAAACCTAGATTAAGAATACAACCATAAAATACGTCAACCTAATACTACACTAAACCTAAATAAAAACTATAAAATTTAAATAACTTAAATTTGTAACACTATCCTCCTCTTCAGGTTTGATCGTCTTGATCAACATTTCCCAGGTAAGGTTTTAGTCAAGTCAAATACGTCAACCTAATACTACACTAAACCTAAATAAAAACTATAAAATTTAAATAACTTAAATTTGTAACACTATCCTCCTCTTCAGGTTTGATCGTCTTGATCAACATTTCCCAGGTAAGGTTTTAGTCTGTCTAGATGAACAACTTTCATCTTGGACTTCGGGCTGTTCTGGATTCGGTAGACTACATCATTAATTCTCTTAACAACTTTATAAGGCCCTTCCCATGGTGGTGTCAACTTAGGTGATCTTCCTTTCTTGCGTTGAGGATTGTATAGCCAGACTTGATCATTCTCTTTGGACCCTGAAGAGTTTGCTTTCAGGTCATATCTCGCTTTCATGCGGTCACTGGCTATTTCTATTCGCTCTCTAACCACTTCATGGATATCGTGCAGCTTTTGCCTTAAACGTTCGACATAGTCATTAACCTCTAAGTGTTCTTCTTCAGGTGAACCAAACATGATATCACATGGTAAACGCAGTTCTCTACCAAACAGGATACTGGATGGAGTAGCTCCTGTCGTATTGTGAATGGCGGTTCTATAGGCCATCAAAAACAATGGAATATATTGGTCCCAATCTGTTTGGTGCTCATCAACAACTTTGCACAGATGTTCTTCTATTGTTTTATTAAATCTTTCAACCATGCCATCTGACTGCGGATGTAAAGCCGTAGTCCGTGTTTTATGTATTCCTAAAAGGTCACAGAGATTCTGGAAGAGCTTTGATTCAAAGTTTCTTCCTTGATCTGAATGTAGTTCCAAAGGAATGCCAAATCGGCTGAAAACATCATTTACCAGAACTTCTGCAACTGTAGCGGCCTCTTGGTTAGGCACAGCAAAAACTTCTGGCCATTTGCTAAAGTAATCCATGACAACAAGGATGTATTTGTTGCCCTTTTTAGTTTCTGGAAATGGTCCGGCCACATCAATAGCAATGCGTTCGAATGGCAGACCTACGTTATATTGTTTCATATGACCTCTGGACTTTGTTTTGGGACCTTGGCTGGCTGCACAAGTCGAACATCGGCGGCACCAGTTTTTCACATCTTGAAAGTAATTGACCCAATAAAATCGGTTTCGAATTTTGTCCATGGTTTTATTTATGCCTAGGTGCGCGCCTGATTTTCCACCATGGCATTCGGCCATTATATTGTCTACCATGCTCCTAGAAACCACTACTTGATTAACCACAGTAAGGCCATCGGCACTTTCCCAGGCACGTTTAAGGATGTTTTCCTCTACTATCAGTGAATCCCATTGTGCCCACAGTGATTTGAATATCACCCCTTAGTTTGCGATATCTTGCCATGATGGTCGTGGCTTGTTCTCTTCTTTCAATCGCAAGATAGGTCCTACATCTTTGTCGTTAAGTTGTGTGGTTCTAATCGAAGCCGACATCCATTCTTCATCTGGTTCTAACTTTTTCTGGCGCACGTAGGTAATTCCTTCTTTTTGGTCAATTTTCCTGCAATGTTTACAATCCTCAGGGCAAGGTCTTCTGGACAATGCATCCGCATTATTATGCACCCTTCCCGCTCGGTGCTTAATTTGATAATGGTATTGTTGTAGCTTTTCTATCCATCTCGCGACTTGCCCCTCAGGTTGTTTCATTTTCATGAGCCACTGTAACGCAGCATGATCCGTTCTAATCAGAAACTCTTGTCCATAGAGATATTTGTGAAAGTGATCTACGGATTTAATGATGGCTAGGGGCTCCTTTCTGGTAACACAATAATTTCTCTCTGGTTTGGATAGCTTTTTGCTGAAAAATTCGATGACCCGTTCTTCTCCATCTTGTACTTGGGAGAGTACTGCTCCTATGCCATCGTTGCTCGCATCAATATCTAATATGAATTTACCTTTGGGAATGGGATATGCAAGAATCGGACTAGAACATAATGCTGCTTTTAGTCTTCTAAATGCTTGGTCACATTCGGTATTCCATTTGTAAGAAGCTTTATCTTCTGTAAGTCTATGTAATGGACACGCTATTTTGGCGAATCCTTCTACAAATCGTCTGTAGTATGTACACAGACCCAAAAAGCTTCTCAATTCATGTTTGTCACGAGGTTGAGGCCATTCTTTTATTGCTTGTAACTTTTTTTCGTCGGTATGGATGCCTTCTCGGGAAACGACGTGACCCAAGAACTCAACTTTTTCTTGGAATAGAAAACACTTCTTTGAGTTTAGTTTAAGATTTGCGTTCCTGATTCTTGAAAATACTTCTCGTAAATTGTCTAGATGATCTTCAAATGATTTTCCCATTACTATGACATCATCCAAATAGACTAAGCAGGTTTTTCAAGTAAGGCCTCGTAGAACGACTTCCATTAGTCTTTCAAATGTAGCTGGGGCATTGCATAGGCCAAATGGCATCACATTAAACTGATAAAGTCCACTTCCAGCAGAGAATGCAGTCTTCTCTTTATCTCTTTCAAAGATTCCTACTTGCCAATACCCACTTTTCAGGTCAAGAGTAGAAAACCAATATGATCCTGCCAATGTTGTTAATGTGTCGTCTATTCTTGGCAGTGGGTAACTATCTTTCTTGGTCACATCGTTAAGTTTCCTGTAATCGACACAAAATCTAGTACTTCCATCCTTTTTAGTGACCAACACCACAGGAGATGACCAAGGACTTGATGACTCTTCAATAACACCGTCGCTGAGCATTTTATTAATGAGATTGTGAACTTCTTCTTGTTTGGCCAATGGTAGTCTTCTTGGGGGCTGTCTTATCGGTTGGGCATCGCCAGTGTTGATGGAATGTTGAATAAGGTTTGTGCGTCCCGAACTACTCTTAGTTTCAAAAATATTACTTTGCTCTTCTATAAACTCTCTCGCTTTACGAAATTCTTCTGGAGTGAGATGTTGCCAAGTTGACTGAAATTGCTGAAGTACCTGGGGGTAACTTACTTTTATCCTCCGAAGTTGGCTCTTCACATCTTGTTACTTTCTGGACTGGCTCAAATAATGCTCCCACCTCCCCCTTATTAATTTTGACACTATTTGGGAAAATATTGGCGACTCTAATCGGGATGTCTTTATCGGTTTTAACTAGTGACTTTGCAACGAGGTAGGTGTTGGGTAATTTCTGTTGGCTTATGAGTCCGACGCAGCTTGATGTTTTACTTTCTAGCCTCCCAAAAATGATGGTCTCACTGTTACCGACCAGTCTTGTTGTACATACTGCCACGACCTTTATTGGTTCTTTATTGAAGTGACTATTTGACAAAATGAACTCTTCATTCCCAAATCTTAGGGTATTAAGTTTATTATCAAACGCAAATCCATGTTTACTTATCAAGTCCATTCCCAAAATAAATTCGTCTTTTATTTCGGCAACCAATACAGTGTGGCGAATCTTTAATCTTCCCAGCTGTAGGTCTATGTCTGTCTGCCCCAACACGTCGGCGGATTCTCCAGTCACAGTCTTAAGTGTTATTTTCTTTTCTGTTGGTCGAATTTTATATCTCGTTGCAATTTTGAACTTAAGCAATGATATGGCAGCACCAGTGTCTACTGTCATGTTAACTTGTCTTCCATTTATAAGTCCGTCGATGTTAAGACTGTCAGCAGTATGTTTTAAGCTCTTAATTGAATAAATTTTGGGGGCTACATTCCCTTTAGCCAACACCCGCCCCTCTGCGTTGACTAGTTTTAGTTTTCCTGATCTCTTCTTCGGTACTCTGTCCCGCTAGATGGCGAGCGAGACCTTATTTGGACGCGACAATCGCGTTGAATATGCCCTGTACGTCCGCATCTGAAACACTTTACATTTGGAGGGGATCGTCTGCTTTCTTTCAAAGAGTCAATCTGCTCTATCAGTGATTGAAACATTTGGTTTAGCGTTTTTAAGTTGACCTCATGTCCATTGCTCATTTCTTCTCCCTCCTGAATTGAAACAGCTCTTACTTTTGGCCTGGACATATTATTTGATGATTCGATTTCAAGGGCTCGAATCAACACTTCACTGCTATTATGGAAGCGTTCTCGACGAAGTAACTTTGCTAAATCCGAGTCTCGTAATCCGTTAATAAAGCGATCTACCGTGAAGGGATCTCTGTAATTTTCTGGCATTTCTGGGTAAGCTAAATACATCAGCCTCCTAATATCTGCTTCATACTCTTGCAATGATTCTCCTGGTCTTTGTTGACGAATATTTAATTCTAACCAATGTAAATTTCGCAAGTGTTCGTCTCCATACCTTCTTTCTAACGCTGCCACTAAAGCGTTATAATTCTGTTTTTGTTCGACTGGAATGGACCGTAAAAGTCCCAGAGCAGGTTCTCGTAGAGCTACTAACAATGCTCTAGCTTTTTCCTCATCATCCCAACCATTTGCAGCAGCGGCAGCTTCAAACTGTTGTTTGTAAGTAGACCAGGAAGACATACCATCGAAATTTGGAGGCTTAATGTTTTGGTTGGAATTCACAACACATCCCTGAGCTTTCATTTTGTTGTGTTCTTTTTGGAGCTGTATAAGCTGTTTTGACACGTCCTGAAATTTTTCTTCCATGGTTTGAAAAACTTCTTCCCTAACATTCTGTACCTTTTCTTCAACATTATGTACCTTTTCTTCTACATTCTGCAATTTATTTTGTACCTTTTGTTCCACACTATGCATTCTTTGAGTTATTTCTTCCTTAAGATCTTCGGTTGCAGTCTTAAACTCTTCTCTCAGCTGTTCGGAGTTGCTCTTTATTTGGTCAAAGTTTTCCTGCATGTCGTTCTGGTTTTGTTCCATGGACTGCTTCATGTCGTCCATGGTCCGTTTCATATCGCCCTGGTTTTGTTCAATGGTCTTTCTTATATCGTTCTGGTTTTGAGCCATTTGAGCTGCGAGAGCCTGCATCATTTTAGTGAGATCCATCTTTGCTGATCCTTGTCTAGTAAGCATCAACTTCCTGATAAATCACTTAAAACGTTTATTTTAGGGCTATAAAGCGAATGTCGAAGTCGGTTTTTCAATATCTCTTCCAATTCTTAAATAGAACCTAATGGAATGTTCTGGAATATACTGGTAAATGCTACTCTTTCTGCTACTAGGCAAATGTAGAAGTCACTTTTTGATTATCTCTTTTGGTTCTCGAATAGACCGTCGTAGAATGTTATGGAATGTTCTAGAAATAATTTCTAATTATTACTTTTAAAATAACTAAGCTACTGTCGAAGTCGGTATTTGTATATCTCTTCTAGTTTTTTGAATAGAACGTCGTAGAATGTTATGGAATCTTCTAGAAATTCTTTCTAATTCTTACTTTTGAAATAACTAATCGGTATTTGTATATCTCTTCTAGTTTTTGAATAGAACGTCGTAGAATGTTATGGAATCTTCTAGAAATTCTTTTTAGTTCTTACTTTTGAAATTACTAAGCTAATGTCGAAGTCGCTTTTTCGATATTTCTTCTGGTTTTCGAATAGAGCGTCGTAGAAAGTGATGGAATATTCTAGAAATTCTTTCTAATTCTTACTTTTTAACTAACTAAGCTAATATCGAAGTCGATTCTTAAATATCTCTTTTGGTTTTTGAATAAATCAATATCGAACTTCTTCGAATATTCTGGAAAAATCACTTACTGTTTTTCTGTCCAATTGTCCTAGCCGGTGGTACTATGTAAGGATAGTCTTTGCACTATTTATTTCTTTTAATCTCACTTCTGACACCAATTGTTACGGGTTCACAACGACAAATTAAAACTCGCAACTGTTGAAAACGATACGTCAATTTATTTCGACAAATTATGTACAAAAACACGCACTTAAACTTACTAATAACTTGCTAATAATTCACTACTTTAATACGCCTATTAACTTCGCGTTAACATCTAGCAATCTCTACCATTGGTTATCTCTGACTGACTGATGCACGACGTCCGGCCTTATATATGAGGGTCTGCCTACTATTCGAGAATTTTCCATCCTTGTTCGATTCGGAATCATTCCACTCTTTTCTAGAACCGGACCGTTCGCATACCAGTTTGTCACAGAAAACGCAACTAAAACCTAGATTAAGAATACAACCATAAAATACGTCAACCTAATACTACACTAAACCTAAATAAATTCTAACTATAAAATTTAAATAACTTAAATTTGTAACAATATAAACCACACTCATCTCGACCATCAAATTTAAAAATAATTGATTGAAGATGTTTTTTCGCGTTATAGTTTGGATATATTTTCGTATATTCCAGCGCTGCCTCTGTTAATTTACGTTTCCATATTGTAGGTAATAATGGGTATAATGTTGGTAGTTTTTCCTCAATGATGTATCTGCATGAATCAAACCCAAAATATATCCATTCTGCTAAACATTTATAAATATTTTCATAACTTTTCTCTTCTAAAAGCTCTTCTAGTTCAAAGTCAATTTTAGTTGACCAATAATTATATTGAAAGTCCATCTTACTGTGTTCTAAATTTTAATTTACCACGTCTCGTTGTTGTATTTCGGAAAATATTTCCTTGGTTTTTCCCTGGACTTGTATTTCTACAAATATCACACAAATATGAAGCAATTTTGTTGCCTGTGCTTATTTTAACTATGTCTACTCTTCCACATTTATCACAGCGAAAATTATGATAAATTGATGGTGGTTGGGAACATTTTCTCATTTCACACGCACAACCTATCGCTACGAAAGACACAGAAAAACTGATTTATCTAAAACTATAGATGTAGATAAAGGATTATTTCATCTATGCTAAAACGATTGAACTTACTGCGTTGGTTATTTTATAGTCAACCGTTGAACAGTGTAGCTCATCAAAACTTGGTGTTTTTTTTTAAGTCAACCAAATACAATGTTACCAACCTATGAGTGGATTAAACCAAGAATAAAAAACCCCGTTGCATCTATTGTACCAAAGGAAATCCACATCGACCTGCTGATTGGATTGTAACAAAACACAGCTCTTGTGAACAGAAGAAAAACGAAGAAGTTAAGAAATATATTCAACAAGGCTATCGTGGTTAAAGAGAAGTATCAAAGGTCAAAGGTTACTTTTCAACCTATAAGGCTTTATAAGTTGAAACTCTTACTTTCAGAAAGAACGCTTTTAAAGATGGTTGAAAATAATAGTATTAATAAAGTGTGGGATGAGATCTCTGCGTCACCAGTTATTACAGAGGACTTTATTGGATGGTTTTGTGACCATGTGAACTGGGAAGTAATTTGTCGCAAACAAAGATTATCTGATATGTTTATGGCGACCTATATTAATAAGATGCATTGGCCCAATGTGTCTAGATATCAAAATTTAAGCGAAGCTTTTATGCATATGTTTAAAAGCGAACTCTATTGGCCTTTTCTTTGTCGTTATCAACGGATGTCTGAAAATTTTATAAGAGAAAATGAATGGCGCATCGACTGGGAATACTTATTAAAGTATCAAACACATCTCTCTCCAGAGTTTTTTGAAGAGATGCGTCAAAAACATATTAAACCCGAAGAGGGGAGAATTTATGAAGAGGAGCAAATGGAAGAGTCAACTAATATTCGAAATGGGAAGAAACAGTTAAATGGTACTTCAATGGGTGGCTCATTTTAGTTATTTAGTAACTGCTATAATTAGAGGATGGTTGTTCCCATTAAATATGTATTCTAAATGTAATTATATTTTAAGAAAATTAGTAAATGAAATACACCAATAAGTTTTATGTTTTTCTTTATTTAGTACTAAGCAACATTACTTTTATCTATCCAGCTATTATGTTTGTTATCAAATCCTAACCACTTTACAAACACCTTATTTTTGGCACGTTTTAAAATTTTTTCTACTAAATATATATCAGGATATTTTACTTTTTGTAGCTGAAGCTCATAGAATCCTCCCTTAATTTCATTTTTGCTAGCATCCTCCAATAGGTATGTTACTAGGTTGGTGAGCTGAATTTTCTTAACTGTAAAAATTTCAGTGGACCAATTCGGCATATATTTTTTATCAAACACACCTCGTATTTTTGAAATGCGAATATAGTCACCAACCTTGTATTTTGGTTTAAATGTCATCTTTATATGGTTATAAACCGTTTTGAGTAGTAGTTTTTCATGTCTTTTTCGCACTTCTGAGGGTTTCATCTCTATAGTTCGATGTTTCCGATTGTTATAAATTCGAACAATTTTCGGAAGTATATCATACCATTTGTAAGATCCTTGATAGTTAAATTCCTTCCACATTAGGTTTATAAGGGTTCGGTTTACCCTCTCAACAATTTGAGCCTTTTTTTCACTAAATGAACTATAGTGTTTGACATTGTATCTTTTCAACAGTTTTGCCATAGTCGAATTGTAAAACTCTTTCCCATGATCGGTTTTAAACATGAAGTGGCACCTGTTCCTTAAACACTTTTTCCATCGCTTTCGACACTTCTTCCCCAGTTTTTGTTTTTAATGGAAAGGCCCAAACATATTTTGAGAAACAATTAATAACCACTAAAATGTATTTAAAACCTTTGTTTTCGTTTGCGTACGGTATCATCTCCACAAGATCTGCTTGAAATAGATCATTTAGTGATTTCACAATTACTCTACGCCGTAAAAAATTAATTCTAGCCGGTTTGTGTATTTCACTAACTACTTCTCGTTTAACATCTGTAATAAAATTATTAACCATCTCTCTTCTCAATAATATTAACTTCTTGAAGCTCCTCAACTATAGCATAGATTTCGTTTGTGTGACCTGTGTTGCCAGCTGTCTGAGATGCTAATAATAAACGTAACCGTTCTACAAGTTCATTGGGATTATCCCAGTACACGTACTCTATAGGACTATCGGAGTACTCCATCTCCTCCTCTAGATTTCCACCTTTATATATGTCACTAAACAGTTTCTTAAATTTGGTTGAGTAGCTATCGGTGATCACATCTCCAGAGGCCTTATGATGTTTTCTGTTTGCATAGGTATGTTCAATGATGTCTCTAAAGGCGTCTGCATTATCTTGGGTATACTTTGTAGGCATATTTTTTCGAAAGCGTAATTTGTACAAACCGTGTGTACCTTTATAGCGTTTACCTTTTATAATTCAATCAGCTCCATCAAAATAAATTTTCGAATCACCAATATAAAAATTCTCAATATAATCTCGCCTTACACGAAACTTGGAAAAATAATTTTGTGGATCAGAAGGTACTGTGGATGGATCATCTAAAAATTCTTTAATATAGCTTGCAAGTGAAGGATGAAAATGACTGTAGTAATCATTCTCGGATTTATTCATCAAGTCTCTCGTCGTTTTCAAACTCTTCTTGCTTTCTGGCCTCATTCTGTGTAAAGTTCTCTGCTGCATCTTTTAACACTGCTTTTCTCAAAAAGTAACCGCTTGTGGTGGGCTTATTTAGTTTTTTAGCACTTAAAGAAAAATTTAATTTTCGTTTAGCTCTCTTTTCGGTTGTCGGTGTTGTAGGATTTGGATTTCGAGGAGTTGACTGGAATAAGTCTTGCATGTAAACACTTGGTTCATGCATCTGATTTTCATCTTCTTCTACACTGTTATTATCAAAATTCTTATGAAAAAGCGATGAAGTTTGCAGATCTTCAAGTTCTTCCTGTTTTTCTTGTTGTTGTTTTTCGTTTTCTTGCTTGATTTTTTGAGGAGTTGTCAATCTGGGTGATAATGAAGGTATATTGACCAGTTTCGAAGGCTTTTTATCGGTTAAACTAGATTCAATATTTTCCAAGTGTTTTGTAATGGGTTGAAATAGGTTAGCCTGTGAAATCTGACCCTGTTTTAACAAATTTGATTTCTCACGTATTATTTTTCTTTTAGAAATTAATTTTTTCTTTAAGTTTTTTTCACCACTATCCATTTTTATGTTTTCTTCTAACATTTTTATCTATGTTATCTCTACAGGTGCGTTATAACTATTAACACTAAGAAGTATTTGAATCTAAAGATATATAAAGGTATCAAAACGATACCGATATCTTCCCTTATCAATATCACAATCTTTAAAAATTGTCAAAAAATCATACGGTTTTTTCCAGCAGTATGCACACATCTTTTGAAATTCATCAAATGTCATATCAGTGCCAATATGGTTGGTGTATATATGTTTTACATTTAGTAAATTTTGTTTGAATAAAATTAAAACGTTGGCATTGTCTCTTATTAAATGTTTAGGTATTTTTGCATATGTTTGAGAGAGATAGAAACTGTCAATATTATTATGTCGACCCATACTAAAGTAGTCACGCATCACATCTTGTTTATCGCAGGCTACGTCATCAAATATAAAAATGGAAAACGGATTTGCTTCTGATGGAGGAATTATGTTTTCGCTAATGTTGTAAGCGTAGTACCCTATTTCTTTAATGGGTTTTAATAGATTCTCCAAATATAAATACTTTGGTTGGTATAGACTTTTTGAATACACATACACATTTTTAAACTTTAAACCATTTGAATGTTCCAAAAGGCTCAATATAAGGTTGGTTTTTCCACAGTTTGATGGGCCCACGATAAGACATCTAATAGATGATGGAAACAGGAAACCATGTCTTGATGTAGTACTTGCATTAATATCATGGTTTTTAACTTCTAAACGCACTTTTTGTTTAACAATCTTTTTCATTTTCTATAGAAATATTATGTCAACTCAACAATGTTGAACTGGTAATGTATAAAAAAAGTAAAGACTCTGCTTTTTATTTAGTCTTAAGTGAAACGCTATGAAGTACTATGTTAGTTCAAACGTTAAAGGGCAAGGGTTGTTAAACAGTGCTATAAATAATCTGCCCTTTGAAATGCATATCCCAGGGTTTTCTTATTGTGGACCTGGGACTAAGCTAGAGAAACGTTTAGCCAGATGGGATAAAGGTATTAACCAGCTTGATAGAGCATGCAAAGATCATGACATTTCCTATTCAACTAATATGGAGTTGACCGACCGTCATGAGGCAGATAAAGTTTTAATGAGAAAAGCTTTAGAACGGATGCGAGCAACGGATTCAGGCTTGTATGAAAAACTGGCTGCTTCTGGTGTGGCTGCTGCTATGGGTACCAAGCTAAAACTAGGGATGGGTATGGTAAATAATTTATCAAAAAGTGATCAAGTGCCACGTTTAAAGGCAGTGCGTCAGTGCCTAAATATGATTCAACGTGGGATAAAGATGACAAAAAATTATTTAGGCTCTCTTGAAACTCTAGAGGGTCAAATTAAAAATTCATCACAAACAACGAGAAAATCGTCATCATCTAAACCAAGAAAACCACGGTTAAAAAAGGTAAAAAAAGATGAACCTGAAACAGAAGCTATGGAAACTAATTCACCCCCTTTACATAAAGAACCAACATTGTTAAGAGTCAAAAGAAAGAGAAAGTTAAGCGACTCGGTGGATATTCCTTTTAAATTAAAAAAATTTTTAAAAGTCAAAAGAAAGAGAAAGTTAAGCGATTCGGTTGATGTTCCCTTTAAATTACCAAAAACCGACACAACTTGGGTATGAGTGAAGGACCATTGGAGCAGAAGTCACTAAAGCGGAGACTAAGCATTGATGGTGAAGAAAATGACAATATGCATAGCAACATTAAAAAACCAAAAGTTATATAAATCTTAAACACCTTCAAACACACATATCAGTTGCTTTCATTCTTGTGTAAACTTTCAAGGTAGTAACATCATTCTTAAAAAATGAGTAAAACTAGAAAATCAAGAAAACCCATAAAAAGTAGAAAAACATCAACTTTTAAAAGAAAGAGGGCACGAATTGTAAAGAAAAAAATCAAAACATTGAGTTTCAGTCAAGCAACAAAAAAGATAAAGGATAAATTAAAACAACGAAAACCACAAGACTTTGAAACTGCAGTCAAAGTTGCTCTCAAGACAGCGGAAAAAAACAAAGGAAAAGTACGACCTGCACGAATAATAAAACTACCAAAAAAGGGTGGTTTTTTGCCTCTAATACCAATCATGGCGACTCTCTCTGCCCTTGGTGCTTTAGGGAGCGGCACAGCAGGAATAGTGAAAGCCATTAATGCTGCTAAATCTGCAAATCAACAATTGCAAGAGGCTCAACGACATAACCATAGTATGGAGTCCATTGCTATGGGTCAAGGATTATTTCTCAAACCATATAAACTAGGAATGGGTCTTTTTTTACACAAAGGTGGATGTTAAAAAACAAAAATCTAAAGTTTTTCAAGAAAACTTTACCGATTTCACTACCACAGCGAGCTCTTACAAATATTGACCTGAAAAAGTATACAAAGCTGTTAAAAATTAAACATTTTAGAGGTGTGTTTATGAGAGATGAACTACCCTCAAAGATACATAAATTTGAGTCGGGGATAATTAATTTAGATAGTAGCAGAGGATCAGGAAGTCATTGGACTTGTTATAAGAAAATTAAAAATAATGTACACTATTTTGATAGTTTTGGTAATTTACGACCTCCTATAGAATCTGTAAGATACTTTAGATCTAATGGTGACTCAAAAGTACTGTATAATTATAACCCCTACCAGACTTATGATTCTGTAAATTGTGGACACTTGTGTTTAAGTTTTTTGTATTACTTTAAGGGTTAATAAAAACGTCTACTAAACTACATGGTTTTTCATTTATCAGTGAACCGCTATATAGTAAACATGTCCTACACCTTTACCTTATCCGGAAAATCAACACTCCTTTCAGCAAACATCTATCCACCTATAGTGCTAAACGAGCTTGAGCAATATGATTTGAGGCTCATTAATTTCGAAAGTTACAACTCAATACCGAATGTGGATAGTTCAAATAATTTATTTTGCTTTAATGATGAAAATAATAAAAATACCTGAGGGGTCATACGAAATTAAGGACTTGAACGATTTCCTAAATAAATACTCAAAGCAAACTTTAAAGGAGGAACAATTTGAAATAAGTATAACAGCTAACCATAATACCTTACAGTGTGAGGTTATATGCAATAAAAATATTAATTTTGAAAAGGAAAATTCCATTGGAAGTTTACTAGGATTTGCAGGAAAAACTCTAGAGGCAGATAAAAAACATATATCTGAAAATCCGGTTGATATATTAAAAGTGAATGCTATCTGTGTTGAGTGCAACTTGGTTATACACTCTTATAATAACAGAAAAGCAGTGCACATGTTACACATGTTTTACCCCTCTTCTCCTCCAGGTTATAAAATTATAGAAAGACCCTCAAATGTGATATATCTACCAATCAGCACTCATTATATTGATGATATTTTACTTAAAATAACTGACCAGGATGGAAAACCCATCAATTTTCGTGGAGAAGTGGTCACGATTAGACTGCATCTAAAAAAATCCGTTTAAAAATGGTGTTTTTGTATAATCATAATACTTTTGGTATTCCTTATGAAGAAATTACCGCCTTAGAGGAAAGTAATAAAATTTATAAGAAGAAGATTGATAGTTTACCACCATTTAGTAATAAACAGCTAGTCAAAGAGCTAACACCTGAAAATAGAGCTTTTTTAGTATCTTTAGGATTTAAACTAAAAGGACAATAACTACCATCATAGGCAAAAGACTTAAGAAATTTTGGTATAATTTAAAAGTACATGTCAGTTGTCGTATAAGAATATTTTTTTTCAGTGCGGTGTAGTTTAAAGTGTTTTGAAAAAAATTAGTCGTAACATTCTACGAGTGGGTGAAAACGTGCTCTATGATAATTCGATTGTGAGTTACCAACTACACACTCATAAACCATATGCTTCAACCACCTTAAACAACAATGATGAAATTCGAATTCCGATACAAACTCAAGACATCTATACCCTGCCTAGTCAAAGTGTTCTTTACCTTGAAGGAAAAGTACTGAAAGATGACAATACTGCCAGCACCAATGTGCACTTTGTAAACAATGGTTTAGCACATTTATTTGATGAAATTCGTTATGAGTTGGGGAGGGGTGATTGTGGACAGTGTTAGAAATCCTGTGATTACATCAACAATAAAAGGTTACTGCTCATTTAAGGAAAGTGATGGTAACACCCTTCAAAATGCTGGTTGGACACTTAAAGAAAATCCACCTATATTAGATGGTTTTGGTAATTTCAATATATGTTTACCCCTAAAAACCCTTATGGTGGTATTTGAGGACCATCACAAGATTATTTTAAATGTACGACAAGAACTCGTGTTGATTCGCAGCAATTCCGATTTAAACGCTTTAATTGAAGCTGAGGATAAAAAATAAAAATATAAGGTGGTGTTAAATAAAGTTCATTGGAAAATTCCACATATTAGAGTGTCAGATGATCAAAAATTGCGCCTTTACAAGTATTTAGAGGGTAACAGAGATCTCAATATTAGTTTTCGAAGTTGGGAATTGCATGAGTATCCACAACTTCAAACTACAACTAATCACACATGGGCAGTGAAAACTTCAAATCAACTGGAGACACCGCGTTTCATTATTATTGGATTTCAGACAGATAGCAAAAACTTGTTTAGTAAAAATATGAGTCGCTTTGACCACCTGTCATTAACGAACCTAAAAGTTTATTTAAACTCTGAAGTTTTTCCATATGATAACTTAAATTTGGATTTTGATAACAATCAGTATGCTATTCTATATGAAATGTATGCCCAGTTTCAAAAATCCTATTATTACCACGATCAAAGCGAACCTTGTTTCCACTCGATAAACTTTAAAAATGATGCTCCACTGGTAGTTATCGACTGCTCTCGACAGAGTGAAGACGTGCTCAAAGGTGGTGCAGTTGACATTAGAATTGAGTTTGAAACGAAAAAAGCTGTACCTGATAAAACTATAGCCTACTGTTTAATATTGCACGATCGACTTGTGAAATACAACCCTCTAACCAGTACCGTAAGGGTAGTTTAAAGAAAAAAAATGTTTATTTTGGATGTGCAAGGAAAGACGCTGAATTTATATGTAAGGAAATAGCTATATTAAACACCCATACTAATGAAGTTCGGCACCATATCGTTAATTTACCCATGAAGTCCATCTGGTTACATCAAGACTTTAAACATCAAGCTGAATGGAATACAAACAAACTTCATGGTATAAATTGGGACACTTTTGATTTTAGTTATTTACCATTTGAAAACCTCGCTTTATTTATTAAGGATTTAATTCAAAATGAAACTGTGTTTGTAAAAGGAAATGAAAAAAAAGTTTGGTTATGTAATTTAGTTAATAATAATGTTGTAGATTTATATGACTTGGGATGTCCCAATATTAAAAAATTATTGTAATAAGTTTCACTGTGAAATGCATAATAATAATTATTTAAATTGTGCTAGAGAAAATGTAATTTTGTTAAATAGATGGTATTTAAATAAAAAGCATATTCAGTTTTAACCTTTTATTTTATTTTATTTTAACAAAATATTAAAAATTAAAAAAAAGCTTGGGTTTGTGTTAAAGGATCCTCTTCATCGAAGAGACTTATTATCTCTTCCATATTTGTATTTTTGTTTGTTGTTTGTTTTTCAGATACAGTGGATACCACACCCTTTCTGCTTTTTCTTCTTTGTGCTTGGGTGGTATCTACTGCTTTTGTAGATGTTGCTGCTGCTGTTGGTCCCCCAGACGACTCTCCAACAGCTGTTATTTCCATTGGATCGGAGGGTGGTGGTGGTGGTGGTGGTAACACAACCAAATTTTTTGTTGTCTCAATCTCCATAGGTTGATCAACATTAATTTGGTATCTTTCTATCGTTCGCTGTAGGATAGCAATTTCTTCATCATCATCCGCCTTTATTCGATAATACTTCACTGGCAGCCTACCGAATGTTTTGTCTATGGTTTCTGTTCGAGGTGAATAAGATAGTCTGACAAAGGTTTTATCACCTTTCAAACTTATCTTCTTTAATCCAAAACTGAAAAAATAATAACATCAAAATTAAGACAAATAAATTAAAATTCAATATAATTTCTTTGCTATTAAAAAATTAAGAATATTTTTTTTTTCATATAAATATTATCTTGGATTCATGTAAGGTTTTTAGTAATAATAAATTTTCTATAAAAAGTTAAAAGTATATAAAATTAAAATTTAATACTTTTTAGTTTCTTTTGTAAAAATTATCCTGGATTCGTTTAATAATAAATAATCTGTAAAAAATCAAAAGTACTTACTGAAAAAGATTCTTCATGCAAACAAATACCATTTTCGGAGGGCAGTTAATGCGATCTAGAGTTGACACTACAAGTGTGCATGGTTGTGTTGCCATTTTTATTTTATTTTTTTCAAAACTAATAAGCACAAACTGTTAAACTGTTTGAATTGATTTTGCTTTGATATTTGATGGAATTTATACCTAATTTTTAGCTAACATAAGCTCTGCGTTGGTTATTTTTTAACAATGCTTGCACTTGTCCATAGGCGTTGCATTATTTAAAAGTTTATAAATTAAAGTGGGGGAATAGTTCCTCTTATAACCAAGATGACAGCATCTTTCTGTAGGTTGGCTCCATCCTTTACATTTTAGCATCTTATATTTCCTTAATAGGGAGTTAATCAAATAAAGCTTGGATTTAATACTGCTTGGCCGTATTGTGACAGTATTACATAGAAAACTAACAACAGATCTCTCAAAATTGACATACTAAAGTCGAATTGAAAAATAAAATCATTTGTTTTCTTTTAATAAAGACAGGCACGAAAAAATCCAAGCTTTATTGTAATTAGTCCCTAATATATTGAATTTTAGGTTACAATCTGTCATATTTTACTATTTTGACATATGACGTGACTTTTAAAGCAGTCAAATTATTTTTGTTGGTTTAAATTAATTAAATATATATATATATAATATTAAAGTAGCGTCGCCTATGACTACACCTAAAAAGTGGGCACCCAATATGTTTTAGTTTAAATATAAAAAACACATTTTTGCTAAATAATACATTTTTATAAAATTTACTAAACATTATGTTTTGATTTGAATAAAAAAATGTCCATTTTTACAGACTAGTGGCGTTGGTTACATTGTATCAAATCATACGTCAGTCATGTGTTTGTTATGGAATTTTCCGTTCATTGATTATACAAGTGAAAATGAAAAGTTTTGCTAACTAAATTCCGAGCGTTTAAAATTAAACTCAAATGTCTTTTTGACACTTTTGACAGCAATTCTATGCACAATCAATACCATCCAACTGTTAAAAAAGTTAGGTTATCGTGAATCTGGCAACATGTGCTATGCTTTCTTACATTTGTTACTTTAAAAATTTCCCTCGTATTCAAGAAGAACTTTCTTATCAAACCAATATTTAATTATATTTTGACAAGGTATGAATTCATTCTGACAAAGAACGTTGTTCATAACATATCTTGCACAGTTGAATATTAAATAAAAAATGAGTTCCCAAAGTTTTGATGTGTTGGTGTCTGAGTCTGTAAAAAAGGTTGAACAGGTGAGTAGACTGGTGAAAACAAAACATTTAATTATTGGATAGTTTTTCTTTTAAATTTAATTTCAACTGTAAAAAATTGTATAAAAAATAAGCTTGATTGTGTACAAAACTTTTCTAAATTAGAATCGAATTTGGCACTTTTAAAACATTATTTAATATTACTAAAAAATAAAAAAAGAATTCATTTTTTCAAAACTAATAGGGTGAGGTCGGTCAAAAAAAAATTGGTTTGGGAAGATGTTGAAACGTGCTTTGGTGGTAGAATTAGAACAGGTATTATCACTAATTTTACCATTAAAGACCCTAAGATTTTCTTTAAAAAGGCATTCAAGAGTTTTTCAATTCAAATTAAAAATTCACTTAAACATTCAATTTTAAAAGTTAATGTCATTTTTTCGGGGAATTTTATTAAATTACATGAAGGTACTACGCAAACTGATGTGAAGGCTTTTTCTACGAGAAACAGTATAATAGACCAAACAACAAATTTAAAAAAATGGTATGAGGAAAACGTTTCTCAAAAAATATTAACCAAGATGGAGGATTTTCAAGAGCGAGATTCTCGTTGGGCTCTGTATGAAATTCTTCATCTCAAGGTTAATATTAATAAACACACCCCCATCAACTGTGGTGATTCAACTTATGTTGAGTCACCGCAGTGGATTAAAAACACCAAGGGGGTGATCAATATTCAAAATAAAGATAATTATTGTTTTCTTTGGTCTATTGTGGCTGCTTTACACCCTGCTGCTCATAGTGGGCAGAGAACTTCCTCGTACCCTCATTTTAGTCAGGTGGGGTTGAATTATAAAGGTTTGGAATTTCCTATGCGACTAAAAGACATTTCAAAATTTGAGAAACTTAATAATTTATCAATAAATGTTTTTGGAGTTGAAAAGAATGAAATCCTACCTATCTGTTTAAGCAAATCAGATTTTTCCAAACGAATTAATTTACTTATTTTATCGTGTGATGATGATGATGTAGTTGATAGTGAAAATGAAATAGATGTAGATTCTGAAGATTTTGAAATTCTCCAGCCCAATAAAAGGATCTATCACTTTGCCCTAATAAAAAATCTTTCACGTCTTATATCAAGTCAGGTGGGTAGACAAAATCATAAAAAATGGGTATGTGATAGATGTTTAAATTGGTTTGTTTTTGAGGCAGTGTTGCAAAAGCATTATTTAGATTCTAAAAATTTAAATTTTACCAAACTAACTCTACCAAAGAAAAATGACGACATTTTGAAATTTACAGAATTTAAAAATAAAGAGCAAGTGCCTTTTACAATTTTTGCTGATTTAGAAGGTTTGTTGGAAAAAATTGACAACGATGACAAAAGTGCATCATCACAGTCGAATACACAAAAAATTCAACACCATATTCCTTTGATGTTGTGTCTTTGTTCACGAACGTACCTTTGGCCGAGGCAATGAGGGAAGTGGAACACATTTTTCCGAAGGACATCACTGACCTGTTTAAAATCTGCCTAACAACATCATATTTCACCTTCAATGAACAAATTTATGAACAGATCGATGGAGTATCAATGGGTAGCCCTTTATCGCCAGTGATTGCGAACTTTTTCATGGAGAAACTAGAAGAGAAGGCGTTGAAAAATGCCCCTCATAAACCCAAAGTCTGGTTTCGATATGTAGATGACACTTTTGTCGTTTGGCCTTATGGTAGAGACAGCCTTAATGAATTTCTCAACCACATTAACAGCATACACCCCAGTATACAATTTACAATGGAAACAGAGAACAACAGAGAATTGGCATTCCTTGACGTACTAGTAACGAGGAAAGAGGGACGACTAGGACATACCGTATACAGAAAACCTACTCACACAGACCGCTACCTAAACAACACATCTAACCACCACCCGTGCCAACGAAAAGGGGTAATAAGAACATTGGTAGAGAAGGCGAAAAGAATCTGCGAACCAGAACATCTAGACAAAGAATTAAATCTTAAAAACGCCCTCGTAGCAAATGGATACACTCAAAGCGACATAGATAAATGTATACGACCAAAGCCGAGCACTAGAAGTAACAGTAGCGGTGGACTGAGCAGCCGCGAAGTTACTTCAAGAGCCTTTCTGCCCTACAGTGACGGATAGGATCGGACGTATTCTGGGAAAACACAACATAAAAACGATCTTCAAGCCATCTAAGAAGATCGAGAACCACCTCAGATCTGCGAAGGATATAAGGAACTCACTAAGTTCTTCGGGGGTATACCGCATTCCCTGTACCTGTAAAAGTGTCTACATCGGAACAACCAAACGGTCCGTAAACACAAGAATCAAAGAACACAAAGCCAACTGTCGACTCGGACATACGGAAAAATCCGCAGTTGCAGACCACACACTAAACAATGAAGACCACCGAATAAAATTCGAAGACACACAAGTTCTCTGCGCCTCCTCTTCATACTATCCAAGACTCTATAGAGAAGCAATCGAAATTCATAAACACCAGCAGAACTTCAACAGATCTGAAGAAACTCTTAAAATTAACAGAACATGGATACCGGTTCTTAAAAACACCAAACGGCTCGCTTACAATAACAAAACTGAATCAAGGGAATGTGACCAATCACCGACCAGCTCTGATATACGCCCCGCCCACCATAGCGTATATAACTTGCGCCCGCGACAGACTAACCACCAGTCTTCGAGAAGCCGACAAACAGTCAACATCTCCTGAAGATGCCATCCACTCGAGATGGCGAAACGTCGAGAACGAATTTCCAACGACGACGGCCGAACAGCCCGAAAGCACACCCACCATTGGACGATGGCCGCGAAAGCCTTTCACAATTTATATGGTTATTATTGAAATGTCTAGAAACAACATTATTTTCAATAAGCCCATATATGTAGGATTTACAATTTTGGACTTATCAAAAACTTTTTTTTATGAATTTCATTATAACTATATTAAAACGAACTTTGGAGATAAAGCCCTTTTGCTATATACGGACACAGACAGTTTAATTTATAACCTACATGTTGATGATATATACAAACATATGAAAACTGACATTGACAAATTTGACACATCTGACTACCCACCAGACAATATTTTTAACATGCCATTAAAAAATAAAAAAGTTTTGGGACTCATGAAATATGAAAATAATGGTGCTATAATGACAGAGTTTGTAGGATTACGGTCTAAAATGTAGTGTGAAGATTTTGTAAAATAAGAGCGATTTGCAAAATCTTCAAACTAAACTTGAGCAGAAAGGCCTTTCATTAACAGAGGTTCAGGAACAATGTTTAAATTTAAATATTAGTAAAAGAGCAAAGGGTGTAAAAAAGGCTTCACTTAGAAAAATTACATTTAATGACTATCTTGAGTGCCTTTTTAAAAATAAAATCACAGAGATCTCTCAAACCATGATCCGATCTCACAAACACGAAGTGTACACAATCAAACAAAAAAAGATTGCTTTAAGTCCTTTTGACGATAAACGTCAACTATTACCCCACTCCACCAACACAGCACCATGGGGCTATCCAATAACTTAAATAAATCTTAAATTTAAACTAGTCTACAGAATCCTCTCAACTTGTTCAGACATCGGACACCTAAAAAATTAACACCTAGAAGAAAAAAAAATGACAAATAAAAAAATCTGTAAAAAATTATACTTACCTTTTAATTGTTATTTCAGTCTAACCGAGATACCACCACAACAATGAACAAGAAATCATCACATCAAAAAACAGAAAAAGACAACCTAGAAATTTATCAAGCTACAAATAAAACATCACCACAAGGATGGCAGAAGAAAAATAACATAAAAAAGACTGCAGAATGTGTGACAACCAAGCAACTTGGGTTTCTGGACCAGATGGATAGTAGTAGTAGTAGTAAAAATGTATGTGTTTACTGTAAAAGAAACGTTTGTTTCTGTCAAAACTATTCACATTGCAATATTGGCACTAGGCTTTGTTCTAGTTGTAAGCAAATGTTTTGTTTTTGCAAGAAATCAATTGAACATCATAAGAACATAGAAAAATATTACACAGTAAGAGGTGAACAAGACCTATTTTGCTATGAGCAAATATCTCCTTCTCCTCGTTAATATATGTTTAAAATTAAATAAATTAAAAATAAAATATTTGAAGTATATTTTCTTATTGTTTCAGATCCAAAAGACATGTATCCTGTGTCGTGCACAAGTACCAAACAACTTTCGGATATGCAAATTTTGTTTATTGGAATCTGCAATCAAATACCCAGAAACAAGAAAATTGGCATGCAGAATTTTTCAACAGAAATATAATTATAACATCAAGTTTGACTAAGTTTTATATTTTTCTTTCACTATTTTTGGTGAGGTCAGGCCTTCTGTAGAAAATAAAATATACCGAAGGACCACTCGAGATAGCTCGAGAAAAACGTGTGGGAGTTAAGAGGGACTGTATCTTTCCACAGGGCTCCGACAGGGAAAAAAGAGCCTAAAAACTTAAATACTAAAAATAGCGTAGCAATGAAAAATTATCAAGAAACGACTTACCATTAGATGTCTTTCGTAGCTACTTGGCTGGCCAGCCCGATTATACGCGAAGTACCAGACTCTCCATTGTTCTATAGTCCAAAATGTTCCAAACACTAATATCTAATAAACTAAAGCGTAAAATTAATAGTTTCCACAATTTTAATATAAAATGATAGCGGTGCGGTGACTTTAGTTGCACGTGGCGCGTGGTTGAGTTGTTCGCTCAGACAGTCGGCGTTTTCGTCTGCTAGGCCGAATTTAGCCGCTTATCTCAAATCCTTCATTGCTGGAAGAAGCGCGCGAAGTTTACATTTAAAATATGGAAAGATATAGCGTAAAGTAAATAAAAATAATATTCTAAAAACGCTTGTAAGCGTAGAAAATGTAACCCAAAAATATTTAAAAACTAAGAGAGATAGCTTCTCTAATTTTAAGTGAAAATTAGAGAATATAATTATTTACAAAAATAAAAACAAGTTGGGAAACTTGTTCATTCGGCCCACCAAAATGAGCATCATTTTTCGGTAGGTGAATCTGAATCAATTGGAAGGGGGCAAAGCTTGACTAAAGGTCGTTTAAAGATACCGGACGCGGTACGAACATTTGCCACCCTAGCGTGCCCATCAGGCCCTTTAAAAATTTCAATAATGCGACCTACCCGCCATTGAAGGGGCGGTGATAACTCGTCTTTGATAAGAACGAGGGTACCTATTTTTGGCTCTGCGCATGGTTCCAACCATTTATTTCGTACTTGAAGGGTATGTAAAAATTCTTGGCTCCAACGACGCCAAAAATCGGCTTGTATTCGTTGGACCAAGTTCCATCGCGATAACCGATTCTCAGGTTTACTTGAAAAATCTTCATCAGGAACAGAAACTAAAGGTCCATGTGTTAAAAAATGTCCCGGTGTTAAAACCTGTAGATCGTTACAGTCGGTAGATTGCGGGGTCAAGGGGCGAGAATTTAAAATCGCCTCAATTTAACAAAGAACCGTGTACAACTCCTCATAACTTAGAATTTGCGAGCCAATGGTACGAATTAAGTGAGTTTTTACTGATTTTATCCCTGACTCCCAAAGACCGCCGAAGTGGGGAGCTGATGGAGGGATAAAATTCCAGGCGATAGCTTGTTGAGTGCAAGCATTTCTTGCAAGATCAAGCAATTCTTTGCTTGATTTAACGAAATTTGTGCCATTGTCTGAAAAAAGAGTTTTTATGTAACCTCTTCGGGCAACAAAGCGACGTAGCGCAGCCAAAAAAGCGTCCGAAGTTAGGTCTGACACTAACTCGAGATGTAAAGCTTTAGTATTTAGACAAATAAAAAGGCAGATATATGCTTTTTGTGTTTTTACACCTCTGTGTTTACTGAGAGTGATAGGTATAGCACCACTAAAATCTACTCCACTAAAAGTAAAAGGCTTTTGTGGAATCAAGCGGTAGGACGGAATTTGTCCCATGATTTGCTCATAAGAATGCGGTTTGACGCGAAAGCAACGAACACATTTGGATAAAACCGTTTTAATTAAGCGTTTGGCAGATAAAATCCAAAAAATTTGACTAATGAGATATTGGACTGTTTGCACTCCGACATGCAAATATTTTTTGTGCATATATTCAATAAAAATATAAGAAAGTCTACTTTCCTTGGGTAAAAGAAGAGGATGTTTTTGTCCGTAAGAAATAGTCATGGCTTGTTGAATGCGTCCTCCAACTCTTATAAGACCATCCTGGTCTAAAAAGGGATTCAATTTTTGTATGGGTTTTATGCATTTTTTCTGGTTTTGAAGGTTAAGAATTACTTCAGAAAAGTATTTTTGTTGTTCGTGCTTAGCCAAACATTTTAAAGCGTTAAAGAGATCGATATAATCTATATTTGTCTTTTTTCTGACGTCTGCGGATAGTCTACAATTATTTATGAATCGCAAACTGCGGGCTAAAAGTAGTTGAATAGCGTAAAAATCGGATTTATTATTTAAAAGCGAATCTAAAAAATTTTCAGTTATTCGGTCACAAGAAATCAGAGCAACATTTTTTCGTTCCTCAGTCTCTAAACTGTCATTTATTTTGACTTGCGGGGTTTTTGTTGGCCATTTATCGAAAGATTCTTGTAAAAAACTAGGGGCGGCCCACCATAGGGGATGATTTAAAAGCTCACTCGGCGAGCAGCCGCGGCTGGCTACATCGGCACTATTGAGAAAGGTGGGGGTATATAACCAACATTCTGGATTAATATTATCTTGGATAAGACTAACACGATTTGCGACAAAAGTTTTCCATTTACTTGGATGGGATTTTATCCAGTGTAAAACAACCATTGCGTCCGAAAAAGCGTAAATATTATTTATTGTGAACCTTTTTATGAATATATCATATGTGTATTTTAAGACCTCAGATAAAAGAGTAGCGGCTAGAAGTTCTATTCTCGGAATACTAACAAATTTTTTAAGTGGAGCGATGCGACTTTTCGCAAGAACAAAATATATGTGATATTTAGCGTTTCGTAAGACACGTAAGTATATTACGCATGCGTACCCTCGTTCACTCGCATCACAAAAACCACAGAGATCGATGGATTCGGCGTTGGTGATGTCAATGTGGCGGGGTAAACTAAATTTTTCTAAAACTTGAAATTCAGATTGATAGAGTGTCCACTGACGAACTATTTCTAAAGTAGGCGTGGCGTCCCAGGAAATACCAAGTAACCAAATTTGTTGAATCAAATATTTTAAAGTGAATGTTACTGGGGTAAGATACCCATGGGGGTCAGAGCAGCGTGCTAAAAAAGAGAGAAGCGTCCTTTTAGTACAGCTTTGCGGATTAGGTAATATGTTAAATCGAAACTCGTCGTATGAAGGATGCCAGCACAGGCCTAAGACCTTAGTGACGTCATCCGAATCGAGAGATAAAACTGCGGGGTTGACTAAGGAGGGATCTAAATGAGAGATCACTTCTGAGCGATTGCTAGACCATTTGTGTAATTTCAAGCCAGCGTTTCCTAATAACTCCGTAAGCTCATGCTGCAAATTTAACGCCTCTTGAACCGTTTTACATGAAGTAGTGACGTCATCAATATAGGTATCGTTAAGTATAACTTGAGCAGCGTGAGGGTAGTTATCATATTCGGATTCAGCTAAGTGCTGAAGGGTGCGTAAAGCGAGATATGGTGAACAGTTCACTCCGTAAGTGACAGTTCGTAGTTTAAAAACGGAAACTTTTTCATTAGGGTTAAACCGCCAAAATATTTTTTGGTATTTTTGATGATCAGGGTTGATATTTATACCCCGATACATTTTTTGAATATCGCAGGTGAGCGTCACAGGGTTAAGGCGAAAATGTAATAATATTTGAATAATATCTTTTTGTAGTTTTGGACCCGATAATAATACTTGATTAAGCGAAATATGCGTAAAAGGGTCTGTAATACTCGCATTAAAAACTACCCTTGTCTTAGTAGTGATAGCTTCATTTTTAACAACAGCGAAATGTGGAATAAAATAGCTGTCTGAATCGTCTTCTTTTTCTGAGTCATAGTCCATATGACCCAATTCCAAATATTCATTCATAAATTTAGAATATTCACAATACAAGTTTTTATCGCGAAGCAGTTTTTTTTCTAAAGATAAGAACCGATTTAGCGCGACTTGTTTTATTCCAGGAAACTGCGGTGGATTTGCAAATGTGCGAAAGGGAAGGGAGACAGTATACCGGCCGTCTTGATTACGCGACACGCTCTGTTTAAAATAATTTTCACAAATTTCATCCTCTGGTTTCAAATGAGTTTTTTGGGGGACGCAGTCGGTTTCCGAAAATTTTGAAATTAATTGCGAAAGCGAGTCATTTTTATTTTGACAAAAAAGAGCATTAATTGGCGGGGTAGAAATTAAGGGTTGATTTATTTGTCCCATCAAAATATAGCCGAAAATAGTTCCCATAGCAAAGGGATGATTTGGATCATCGCTAGCGATTTTTTCACCCTGTATAATTAGTGGAAATAGATCCATACCAATTAGTAAATTTATAGGCGAAGGGTTGTAAAAAGTGGGATCTGCTAAGGGTAAATTTTTTATAAAATGCCAATTTTCTGTATTTATTTTTACTGACGGTAAATCAGTACAAACCTTTTGCAAAATAATCGCTTGCGTAGACACAAAAATATCTGGTTTTTGAAAATTACAAATTTTAATAAAAATCGATCCTAGATCAGAAGTAAGAGAGTTGCCTCCAACCCCCTGTATATTTGAACATAAGGGTTGTCTGGGAAGGCCCAATTGTTGCGCTAATTTTTGAGAACAAAAGGTGTTTTGCGAACCGCTGTCTAAAACGGCTCTAACTGTTTGAAAGTGACCGCGGACATCTTGAATTTTTACTAGGATAGTTGACAATAAAACTTGCGATTGCGCAGAAATAAAACCACAATGCGTGGGGTTAGAACCTGAAGGAGTTGCGATTGGTACTTGTGAATTAGAAGACGTCGAAGTAAAATTGTTATTATTTTGAGTAGAGTAATTTTGAAGCGGACACCCAGTAGCCGGGGATCTAAAACTTTGCTGACTGGCCAAGTAACCACGTGGTGCAATACTTGGAGATGCGTTGGGAGAAATATTAGAGGGATTTTGTGAGAAATTCACGTTAGCATCAAAATGTGATCTATTTTGATTTTGAGAATTAGCGCAATTATAATTTCGCTCAAAATGAATTAATGAGTGATGTCTTTGATTACCAGGGCAATAGCGACATGAGCGTAGACTTTGACAAGAATTTGTTAAATGTATTGAGCTTAAACAATTTAAACATAGTTTTTTATTTTTAGCGTAAGAATAGCGTTCGTAGGGAGATTTACCTTTAAATGCGTTACATAAATATATTGAATGTGTGTTAGAATCACAAAAAGCGCATCTATCTTTAGAATGAGTATTTTCCGTACCAAGGAGCGTTTTTGTATAATAAGGCGAGGCGTTATTTTTATAAAACTGTTTATTATTTTTAAATCTATTTTTAGATTGTAGCGAATAAAGCGAATTACATTGAGTTTCAAGGAAATGATAAATTTCTTGATATTTGGGCATTTCATTAGACCTAGAATTAGCTAGTTCAAAGCGCGAAAGTAGTACCTCAGGCAATTTATCTAGTAAAATGTTGGCGAGCGGAAAACACCATTGATCAGTGTCGTAATTTAGAGTTTTCAAAGCCTCAATGTTTTCTGAAAAAACATCAAGCAGCGTGCGCAGCGTTTCTGGATTGTCGTCTTTGAGAGCGGGAAAATTATACACGGAGCGCCAATAAGTTTGAGCCGATAAGCGGGGGTTATGATAGCGTTTTAGAAGCGTATTGTAAGCGATTATATAATTAGCGTCGGTTATTTGTAAGTGTTTAACTACGTTTAAAGGCGGTCCTTTTAGGTAGGACAGTAACAAATTAAATTTAGCGTTTGTAGGAATACTAGGATTATTGTGTACAGAACTATTGTACATATCTAGAAAGGTTGGAAACTTAGTGATGTCGCCATGAAATTCGACAATGCGCAGTCTTGGCATTAAAGACGCCATAAAGCGGTCTGGATCAGAAGAATTTGAAATTTGCGTTAAGTTTTGAGGTTGAGGAGCTTCAATTTTCACCTCAAATAGTTGTTTTTGAATTCGTTTAATATCATAGAAGCTGTCGTCAAACTCAGTAAGGCGTTCATTTTCTTCTTCCAGTCTCTCCGGACTTGCCGAATAAGCCTCTATTATTTGATTTTGATAAATAAAAAATGTTTCTTTAATTTCATCAAGGTCGATAAGGCGAACCTGTAAACACGGTTGTTTTGTATCATCCGTTAGGCAAGCATTAGCTAAGTTATGAAGAGTATTAATGCGATTATGTTGCACATTACGGAGTGCTTCTAACTTCTTAAGTTGCGTACTCATTGTAATGTTTTTAAAAAACTCCGTTAAAACAGGTGAACGATTAGTTTCCGAAATTTTTAATATTTAAAAATTAAAAGCGTTTAAAAAGAACAGAAAATAGGCGATAAAAAATGTAAACAAGTCTCATTTACCTCTCTAATATCGTGGTGTTGGAAACTTTTCCTACGTGCAGGTGACGCCAAGCCAAAAAGAGGTAGGAAATGCGCGAAAACAATGCGCGTTCGGTACTTTTTTACTTGTTATTTTTACTGCTAGCACAGCAAAACGATCAAGGTCATGAGTATTTATTAAAAATTTTATTTTTAACAAAATGCGTTTTAGACTTTAATTTTTCCCGGGGTCCTGTTATCAGGCTCGAACCTGGACCAAATGGTGAGGTCAGGCCTTCTGTAGAAAATAAAATATACCGAAGGACCACTCGAGATAGCTCGAGAAAAACGTGTGGGAGTTAAGAGGGACTGTATCTTTCCACAGGGCTCCGACAGGGAAAAAAGAGCCTAAAAACTTAAATACTAAAAATAGCGTAGCAATGAAAAATTATCAAGAAACGACTTACCATTAGATGTCTTTCGTAGCTACTTGGCTGGCCAGCCCGATTATACGCGAAGTACCAGACTCTCCATTGTTCTATAGTCCAAAATGTTCCAAACACTAATATCTAATAAACTAAAGCGTAAAATTAATAGTTTCCACAATTTTAATATAAAATGATAGCGGTGCGGTGACTTTAGTTGCACGTGGCGCGTGGTTGAGTTGTTCGCTCAGACAGTCGGCGTTTTCGTCTGCTAGGCCGAATTTAGCCGCTTATCTCAAATCCTTCATTGCTGGAAGAAGCGCGCGAAGTTTACATTTAAAATATGGAAAGATATAGCGTAAAGTAAATAAAAATAATATTCTAAAAACGCTTGTAAGCGTAGAAAATGTAACCCAAAAATATTTAAAAACTAAGAGAGATAGCTTCTCTAATTTTAAGTGAAAATTAGAGAATATAATTATTTACAAAAATAAAAACAAGTTGGGAAACTTGTTCAATTTTATTTTAATAAAAAGACTTACCAAATATTATTTAATAAATCACTTATTGTTTTTCTTTGATACCCTATCCTCTTTTTGACTCATTTTATATAAAATTTATTTTGAAAAAAATGTGTCATATCAATCAAAAATGCTTACTATAAACTATAAACATCTCCCAGTGTACAAAATTATTACAAAAGTTGCATCATATTTTTGCTAATTAGATAAAATAAGAACATGTGTGGGGTCACTAAGGTTATCCGATAAGATACTCGTGCAGTCATTTTTAAAATTAACACACAGAGAAAATAACAGGCTATCCCGATTAATTTTAACAAATATTTTTAGAAATTATTTTATTTTTTAACCAACAATTACCTAACTAAGGCCTTTTTCACATTAGGACTTACCTAGCTCAGGCTAAGCGAGTGAAGTGGCTAGCTTACTAAAAAAACCACCTCATTTTACCTACTCTCGCATTGGCACCTAACTCATTGACCAATAGGACCTTTCAACAGATAAGCCTTACCTAGACCAGGCGAAGCTAGTGAAGTAGCTATCTTACTCCCTCATTGGCACCTAACTCATTAGGGCCTTTCAACAGCCTCTGGTTGTGATGTCATTGCTGACAACTTCTTGCACACTTCTTTTAGGCCCAAGGTCAGATCAAGTTCACTTCTTCAGCAACAGGTCATGTTACCAATATTTAAAATAAAAAAAATAATAACTTACACTATTCATCATTAAAAAGTCTGTTTGGTTTACATAAATCAAAATTAATGTAAAATTATTGTTAATAAACACTGCTAAAACGACTAGATAAATATTTTCTGTTTACAGTATTTTTGAAATAATTTTATATACGCCATTATCGTTTTATAGTGGTCACTTGGTTTTATTTGTTACTCTATCGCAACAAAGATTTTTGAGTGCCCTTATGAAACCAATAAAAAATAAAAGGTTCATCAACATAACCTCACTTAATTTTTTTGTATTTGTTTTTAAAGTATTAAAAGCGTATAAAACACTTTTAAATATTTTTTATCGTGCAATTTGCACACAATCAAGAGGGCCAGTGCAATGATATCCGTTGTGCCTGCAGGTTGGAGGGAAACCTTTTATATTGGCCGTTTAAACCGGCCTTATCTGTGCCCCTACCCAGGAGGACGGAAGCTCAACAATTATTAATTATTGTGCTTTAAATAATCAATCTAGCAATAGGTAGGTACCAATCTGTACCTAGGTATATCTATTATTTTTACCAGAAGTACCTAAATAAACTTAAACACGAAAGTATTTATTTACTTCTGTTAGAACCCTTAAAGAAACAAGGTTTTATCTGGCCGCCTATTTAAATAATATTTAATATGCAGCTATGGGTAACTATAAATACAAAAGAATTAAGTTTACCTTTAGGGCTTCCTATAAAACCTTTTTAAAATGCCTAAAAGTAATGGCAAAAACCAAAAGTCTAAAGTTTATATTTACCACTCTTAAAAACCTTAAGGAAACTAGGTTCTATATGGCTGCCTATATAATCATATTTACTATTAAACTACTGGAACTATAAAAACAAAAGGATATAAGGTAACCTTCTAGCCCTATTATAAAACACTTTTGTTATGACCTAAAGTAATAAAAAAACTAAATGACCAAAGTTTATATTTATTTCTTTTTAAAAACTTTAGGTAAAAGGGTTTTATAAGACCATCTTTATAAATCAGAAATCAATACAACTGAAAGTATCTAAAAGGAACAGAAGGTATATCTGTTTTATTATACTCCCTTTATAAATCACTTTTTGGTTGTATAACACCTCTTTAGGTAATTGGCAATATAAATTACCTTTATGTAGCCAAATTGATCCTAAAAGCCATAACAGCACCCTCTAAATAACCTCGGAACCAAACTAATAAAACCTTGAGTGGTAATAATGTTACTTGGGTACTATACTTCCACATCATTTAGGACTTTACAAGTAAAAATGAACGGCAGTCAAAAACCAAAAATTTATTTCGACCCCTTGAAAAGTTTAAAATTGAATTTGAAAAATCATATTACTACCTGTATTACACTATTATTGGCAACATTGTAAAAAAAATAGCAATCGGTGCTGCATGAAAATATTGGAGTTAACATAACCTAACTTTATTGCTCGCTTTAGCCGATTGCCAACTTAAATTAAAGTCTTTGTTTGAAACTCGTAGACAATGATTGTGTAGAAATAAAATTTCGGACTTCCATTGTCTTTATTTATTTTAAAACACGACGTTTCCCGTTATCAAGTTTACACTTGATAACGGTTAGAGATACTTACTAACCGAAACGTCGTGTTCTAAAACAAATAAAGACAATGGAAGTCCGAAATTTTATTTTTAAATTAAAGTATTATGAAAAATTTATCATATAGACAATTATCAGTCTCACAGACATTTGTACTGAACATAACTTACCTTATTTTTTTTCACTGCCACCACAAAAAAACATAAAGTTTACCACTGGATACGCACCTCGATACGGACGGTTTTTTTCACAACAGGTGTAGGCAATGTTGCCAAATCGTTAATATGTATCTACTAATAAGGAGGTTCCCATAAAAAATGCTCATAATCTACTGTAGCATATTGATACGCGTCGAAAGGTACCAGATATCAGGTTACATTGGACTTGTTCTGTGGTAAATAGGGAAATAAGTTTCTTTTATAATTCTAATACAGCTATTACCCAGACTAATTCCTCTATTACATCTATTACCCAGACTAATTCCTCTATTACATCTAATACCCTTCTAATACCCACTAATGCCTACTAATACCAACTAATACCCTAATAATACCTCTAATACCCACTATTTCCTCTAACAGTTCCCCTAATACCCAAGATTTGTACAACAAAATACCCACGCGGTTTACCTACAAAAAATGGTCTTCGAATTAAGGAAAGTCCGAAAATTTTGTACTAATTGTATGAATAGAATAGAATAGAATATTTATTAATCTTTTCGGCTACAAAATTGTAGATAAGACAAGTCAAAAAATTTTACAAAAAATATTGCTTATGGTTTATGTTGGATTTGTTCCCTTGGAATGTCATTTTACTTAGGTTTTATTGGGTATAGGGATAGGCAGAATAAACAATTTTTCTTTGGCAACGTTTCGATTTATATTAAATCTTTTTCAAGCCCTACGGAGAACAGAAAAACAAATTGTATTTTTTATTATAAAAAGAGAGAAAAACAAAAATAAATATAATAATTTCTTAGCACGATAAAACATTGTAAGGTTACTTACTCAGAAAGCCAGTCTCAAGCCATCGGAGAAAACATCACCACCAACCAAATCTGATCGCATTATAACAATGTTTTTAATTTTTCCTCTCATTAAATATAGAGTAAAAATTTTTTTTTTTTTAGGAAAAATTAAAAGCATTGTTATAATGCGATCAGATTTGGTTGGTGGTGATGTTTTCTCCGATGGCTTGAGACTGGCTTTCTGAGTAAGTAACCTTACAATGTTTTATCGTGCTAAGAAATTATTATATTTATTTTTGTTTTTCTCCCTTTTTATAATAAAAAATACAATTATTTTTTTTTCTGTTCTCCGTAGGGCTTGAATAAGATTTAATATAAATCGAAACGTTGCCAAAGAAAAATGGTTTTTTCTGCCTCTCCCTATACCCAATAAAACCTAAGTAAAAATATTGCTTATGGTTTCAAAAAACAACAATTTTTTCTTATAAATAATAAAAAATTATCTAAAATTACATATAAAGTAAAAAGAAATATACAAACGTTCATACTGTGATTGTAAAAAGACTAACACAAAATACACTTCACATTTATGACTAACGCTGAGACACAAAACAAAGTTAATTTTTTTTTTAATGAAATATTTTTTTAAAAATAAAACAAAATTCTACCTTTAGCCTAGCAGAAAGTTTTTAAACTCCGTTACGGTGTAAAAAGTTTTATGCACAAGTATGCCTTTTATCTCATTTTTAAAAAGATTTTGAGTTTGGAGTTCTTTTATATTTTTTGGTAATGCATTAAATAATCGGCAACCAAGATAATGACAAGTTTTTTTCATATATTCGTGATTGTGTTTGCCTATGCTAATTTTTTCTTTATTTCTTGTAGGATATGAATGATAAAAACTATTTAAATTAAAGTTATCTTGGTGCTGATAGATATATACTAATAGTTTATAAATATATATGCTTGTAGCAGTCAAAATTTTATTCTGTTTAAAAACTTCTCTACAAGTTGAGTTAAATGGCAGGTTGAAAATTAATCTTATGATTCTCTTTTGTGTTACTAGTACTCTATCAAAGTCCTATCAAAGAATATTAGCGTAGTAAACTGTAATCTGATTTGATAGACTCATGGAGTTTTTTAGTGATTTTATCATATAGTAGCACTTATTTAGCTTAGAGCAGACTGCATCTATATGATTACTCCACTCAAAAAAAGTGTCAATCATGATTCCCAAAAACTTTGAGCTGTCGCTAAACGAAAGAGGTGTGTCGTTAAAGGTAATATTAATGTCTAGTGGCTTACGCAGTTTAGTTCTGAATTCCATGAGGACGGTTTTTGATAAATTTATAATAAGCTTATTTTTTTACACCAGTTTGAAAATTCTCGCAAAGTTAAATTAATTTTTTCAAGAAGAATTGCTTCGTTTATTGCTGAGATAACTATGGAGGTATCATCATTCCACAGGTAATGTATTCTGGTAAATCATTAATAACAAAAAAATTAATGGGCCTAGAACACTACCCTGTGGAGTTCTTAAGTCAGAATGGTTTGATTGGGAGAAACAATTACCAATGATGATTTTAAGTTCTCTGTGTGTAAGGAATGATTTAATAAATTTATCTATTGGATTTCTTATTCCTAGTTTTTTTATTTTTTGATAGACAAAGTCTGGATCAATGGTGTCAAATGCTCTAGTCAAGTCGAACAGTAGAGCTACCACTCTTTCGCCGTTATCAAGTTTAGTATAAATGTTCTGTACAATGTCAATTGTGGCTGTCTCTATCAAATGCTTGCTTCTAAAACCATGTTGACTTGGTGTCAAAATATGGTATTTTTCAATAAAAGATATTAACTTATTATATATCACCTTTTCAAATATTTTAGAGAAGCTATTTAATAAGGAAATTGGCCTACAGTTTTCAACCAATTGTTCATTACCTTGTTTAAAGATTGGAAGGACATTAGCCTGTTTTAACCGCGATGGGAAAGTCCCTTCGTTTACCGACATATTTATTAAAAACGCTAAACAATTAATTACATGTAAGGAGCATTTTTTAATAAGAGTTATAGGTATGCCGTCAGGTCCGGTTGATTTTTTGTTTGATAAGTTTTTTAATGCTTTTTTTACATCTTGGGTTGTTACTTCTGTAAAATAAAAAGATTCAAAGCTTTTTTTGGTTGTGGTGCAGTTGTTTGATAAGTCACCCTGAAAGTGCGAATTTAGTTTGTTGGTAACAACAGTTGATAAAAAGTTACTAAAGCTGTTAGCGATATCCGTTGGGTTAGTTAAAATGGTATTATTTTCGCAAATTTGATTAATAGGTTTTTTCGTTAAATTTTGAGCCAAGGTTTTTCCAGTAAGGTTATTAATAATTTGCCATGTTGTTTTGGTTTTATTTTTAGAATTATTAATTTTGTTAGCGTAATACTTTTCTTTTTCATTCCTGATTTTATGGTCTATTTCTTTTTTTAATGTCTTATAATTTGTTTTTAGTTCAACATTACCGGTGCGTTTTTGTAGCCAATGTAAGTTTTTTAGGGTTTCCATCTCTGCCAAAAGTTCTCTAGAAAATTTAATTTTTTGTTTGTTTTTTGTTTTACTATTTTTAAGTGGACAGCTCAACTGAAAACACCAATCAAATGTACTAAAAAACAGCTCAAAGTTTTTTTCTATGTCGCTTTCTGTAAACTGAATTTCTGACTTCTCAAACAAAAAATTAAGCTCGTTAATTGAGTTGTCGTTTATCAATCTGTGACACTCAGGTGTAGTCAACGACGTTTGTTTTTCGGGCAGACCTGTATTTTGGTTATTACAGTAAATTAGCTGGCAATGATGATCGGAAAAACCTGCCTGAAAATTTTTACAAGTAAAATATGTTGGGTTTGTTGTAATCACATAATCAAGACCAGAGACACTAGTAACATTATTCCTATTTGTAAAAATTCTTGTTGCCTCTTTTATCAAAGACGTTAGTTGAAGGGATTTAAATATATCATTAAGCATTTTAAAATATTTGGAGTTTCTACCGTTAGGCAGTTGGTCAATATTTAAGTCCGAACAAATTAAAACGTTTGGAAATCCTTCGAGGATTTTTGTCAAAATTTCCGCAAAAATGTTTAAAAAAGCTTTAATGTCTGTTGAACGTCCGGGTCTGTACACTAATAAAATGCAGTAACCTTCAAATTGAATTGCAGAGCATTCTATTAACATCTCAACTGAATAGTTATTAAACTTATTCAATACTTTGCACTTCGAAAAAATGTCACTTTTTGCAAATATCACCGTACCACCATGTTGATGGTGTTTTCTGCTAAAGTCACAAACTTTTACATAACCGTTCGGTGTAAAGAAAGGTAAGTTATCACTATTCATCCAATGCTCAGAGAAGCACAGAAACGTTGGATCGTACTTTTGTATATTTAACTCAATTAAATTAAGTTTATTTGATAAACCCTGAACATTAAGATGCATTGCGGACCAGCAGTGATTGGTGGTTGTAGCTAAATTGTTGCTATCAGAATTGTAGCTGGTTTCTAAAGACCTATTTAATTCTAAGATTACATTATTGTTGTTATTATTATTTTTTAATTTGTTTCTGCTTTTACCTTGATTTATTTTGGTGATAGTGTCAACTACTGTACCGCTGTTAAGTCCATCGACAATTGAAAAAAACTTTTTATGTGACTAAAAGCTGCTTTTCCCAAAAATGATTTTCCTATTTTGGTAATATTTCTGTTGTCACTGTAGTAATTCGTCCTTCTTATAATTGAGTTTGTCTCCAATACACAATCGTTTTTTATTTTTCTTAGGTAAAGTTGCTTAAAAAGAGAAAGGTTGCTGTTATAAATAATGTCATTCAAATTTTTGTCGTCATATCTATGTGGTTGGGTTAAAATCAACGGATTGGTATTTTTGCACTTTAAAATAAAGGTATCAATTAGGTCTTTATTACTTTTTTGGGGCCATAGAATAATTACGTCATTTTTGGTAAATTTTTGTGACATTTTGAGTGCGGTATTAATTAATTCATTATCGCTTGCATTTGCTTTTATAATTGATGATATATTAATACCTGAAGCTTGTTTAGCCATATTTAGGACTAGATCTTTTCCCAAATTTCCGGCTACCAATAAAATTCTAGGCTTTTCTAATTGATCATTTTTTAGTGAGAATTGTTCTTTCATATTTAGAGTTGGTGCAATAAGATTTATAGTTGAAACTGGTGTTTGTGTTTCCATATTATGTGCATCCACCTGTGTGTTGTAAGGTAGTTCAGACATGGTTTGAGTTTGAGTTTCAGAGCTCACTGTTTTCTGGCTCTCGAACTTTTCCAAGGTTGGTAGTTTTCTTGTCTGTGTTTTTGCATTTTTCTTTTTTCTTGATTTTTGATTGTTGTCCGTTTGAGAGGATTTTGTTTTCGTAATTTTTTTCTTAACTGAGATGCTTTTTAGGTCTTTGTCTGTTGTTTTAGATTCTCCTGTGATTCTCATATTCTGCAATGTTAATAGGCTTTCCAACTTCTCAATAATTGCTTCCTTCGCCTTTAGATTATTCTCCAGTTTTTCCAAAGCTCCTGCAAGCTCTCTGTTTCGAAGCTCAAGGTCACTAATTTCCTCATCCTTTCCTGCCAATTTATTTGTGAGATCTAATATTATGTCAGTCTGTGTTATTTTTGTTTTGTTATCAGCCTCTCTTTCGTAGGTAATCCTTTCGTATCTTATATTGGGCGATTCAGTTATATTGACCGACGTAGTACTGCTTGTGGCTGTTTTACCAAAATGTTTTTCTAGGCATTTGAGAGCTCTAGTTTTTGCTTCTCTTCTATCTGTCATTTTTTTCTTTTTTAGTATCTGTTGTAATATTCCCCTACTGTATTCAGAGAGATAGTAAGTAGCAATGCAAAAAATTTCTTTAGATTTAAAAAAAAAACACACAATACATAATAGTGCATATAAACTTACAGAATCTGCATTTATTTGTTGTTCCGTGGGTCCGTTTTATTCGGCTTATCTGTTGTACCAGTTTTTTGGCCGAGAGACGCTTGTTGTTATCAATCAGTTAATTGAAAACTACTCGATGAATTTGTTATTGTTCTTATTTTTATAACCACTATTAGATCACTTAAGTAATGGCAATTTTATCCGTGTCAATTTTTATATTTAAAATTCTGTTTAAGAGGTTACTTTTGATTATACTACAAGAGCGATAAAATTAAATGTTTACTACATCACGGAACAACTGCAATGATTGAATTGAATACAGTTACAGTAATCACAGTAACGATAGTAACGAATATATAAAAATTATTACTTAGTAGTCAAGTAACGATTAGTAACTAGTATTCAAAAGTAACGAAAATCAACACCTCCTGCTGAAACCAAACTTGCTGAAATTCAACATCTGGCAATTGTTGAATTGCAGGAATCACTTGATTTTGCAACAAGTTTAAATAAGCGGGCCCATTCAAGTTACCAATAATAAAAAATGGCTCGATGATAGTCGCTTCAAGAACCCCCGACCAAAAATTTAATTTTTGAGGATATTGTGTTCGCACATTGACCATCAAATATTGATTTTCCTTTCTCCAGTAGCGAGTAGTTGATGGGTTGTGCGCATTGTGTAGGGAGAACGTAATTTCGTCAGTAAATAAAATATTACTGACAAAATTTTAATCCTGATTTGCACAATCCATCATTTTTTCACAAAGTGGAATTTAATTCCTTAAAATATTGTTCTCAGTTCAATTCCTGAGATTTTTTTAACTTGTAGGCTTGTTTCGAATTGTTCTGGGAGGAATATCATGAGGTATCCCTTAGCAATGGCTGAACTTGAATAAAGAGGAAGTACTTCAGCCGCAGCACAAACGGCAGTTTCTTGCTGTTGCCTTTTTCCCCGACATGGGCCTTGGACCCTCATCCACCTCTTCATTGTCACTACATTTTCTGCAGAGCTTAACGCACTCAAATTTATCAAAATGGTTAATTATGTTCAAAATTGTAGTTTTGCAAGGAATATCACGGTCCTCATACTTAATAATAAACAAATTTATTACATCCCGAGCGGAGTTTTCTGCAAAAATACCATTTTAACATTTGAACCTTTTCTTCGATAGTAAATTTTAACGCCGGCATAATGCCTGAGAGAGAAATTAGCAAGGTTTATAAAAACGCATTTCTAACCTCCTTCTCGCTTTGCAAATTTAAAAGAAAAGACAATCTCGATCCCGTAACGCGACCTCGTTAGATCTTCCCTGATATCCCTAGTCAGCTCTTGTCCACCTACCTATAATTTCTTTAACTTTTATCTAAACACCTGCTAAATTAGTTTTTCTCTTTGTAAGCAGAATCTTTTTACCTGAACTGTTTAAATTTGTCAACAGCTGGCTGGCCAAAAGCTGATTTGACAGTTGCTGCGCCGTTGAAACCTGACTGCTCGGAAAGGACGACATCTGATTGGTCAAATTCTGATTCAGGTTGTTCCATTGAGACAACAAGGAATTCGACATTTGATGTGTTGCTAGTAGTGAGAGACTATCTACAAAAAAAAAGTTAAATTAAATACAGATTAGGCATACGGTATAAGCCCTTGATCAGTTTAATTTAATAGGTGGTTTGCTACAGTGTTTTAAATTATTTAGTAGTACTGCTGCCAAAAGTTTTATAAAATGTTTTATAGAATGGACAAGTGTACACAGTGTGCCTGAAAGAAGTATGGGTTACATAAAAATGGTTTCAAAAAGTAATTGCACATTTTGAATATGGACTTTTTCGTGAGTTCAGAGCCATATTCATCTAAATCTTAGCTGATCCTCTTCTCGAAATTTTATCAATTTTTTGCTATTTTTCTAGTTAGTCTAGGCGCAGGCTCCTGTCACGTGTGACCTAATATGTGCGCTCAGTTTGATTGCAGGGCATTGTTAAGCATCCATAGGAGTATAAAAAAGGTTTGGTCACGTGGTCGAACTCATGGTCGTTTGGCCGCCATCATTGAAAATGGCCGCCAAATTAACAGATTTTTTTGTTTAAGCGTATCTCCCTACCCAGTGGTCCATTTTAATTTTTGAAGTGTAAACTTCTTTAGACGCGTTTAGCAGTTTTTGTGGGTAGTGAATTGAACTGAGCCGTCAGGCTCGGCTATGTAACGCTCATTCGGGTGAAATCGGTTCGAGTCGACTAACTGTGAAGAATATTCACCAAGCGATATCATGATGCAGATGAAAGCCAGTACACAGAAGAATTCGGTTCGGTCCGCTTTGCAGAATATGTTTTGGGCCAATATTATTAATTTCGCCTTGTTGAAGTTTACCTTCTGCCGTGTGGCCTTAAGCACACACAATAATTTTTTAAAATCTTGTTATACTCCTTTTTCAATGGCAAATAAATTTCGTCATTACACATTTTTTGATGAATCAAGTAGTTTTTTAGATATACCAAAATTATTAGTATTTCCGCCCGCAAAAGAATTAAAATAATACAGATGCTCATTTTGTTGTAGCTACAATATTATTGACATTTGTTTTTTTGTTACATAGAATGCTTTAAACCTTTCACAGAAGAGGATATTGACTTTATGTTTTTAAAGTTCGATGGATGGTACCCCTAAAGACTGCCTTAAAAAGGGTGGTTTCTGAAACTGTTCACAAGATTATAGAAAAAGTGAATTTGCAGCGAAACGATGCATCCTAGCGAAAAACTTCTTCTGATCATTGTTATAATATTTACAATTTTTAAGAAAAAAATCGATTTTGGAGCGACAACATGGACTTATAACAAAATTGTATATTTAAGCTGGCTTATACAGCTAACTATCAAAGCTAAGATGCTAAGTCATACATCCAAAGAAGCGAAATTAAAAGTACTATAGAAAATTAATTTTATTATATTTCGCTGCAAATTGACTTTTTATATATTCTAGTGAACAGTTTTAGAAACCACCTTCTTTAAGGCAGTCTTTAGAGGTAACATCCATCGAACTTTAAAAATATAAAGTCAATATCCTATTCTGTGAGAGGTTTAAAGCCTTTTATGTAACAAAAAAAAAACAAATGTCAATAATATTGTAGCTACAATAAAATGTGCATGGGTATTATTTTAATTATTTTGCGAGCGGAAATACTAATAATCTTAGTATATCTACTTGATTAATCAAAAAATGTGTAATGACAAAATTTATTTGCCTTTAAAAAGGCGTAAAACAGGCTTTAAAAAATTAAAATCGGACCACTGGGTGGGGAGATACGCTTAAACAAAAGACCTATCAATTTAGCGGACATTTTTAAAGATGGCGGCCAAACGACCCTGAGTTCGACCACGTGACCAAACTTTTTTTATACTCCTATGGGTGCTTAACAAAGCCCCGCAGTCAAACTAAGCGCACATATTAGGTCACACGTGACAGGAGCCAGCGCCTAGACTAACTAGAAAAAAGGCAAAAAATTGATCAAATTTCGAGAAGAGGATCAGCCGGTATTTATATGAATATGGCTCTGAAGTCAGGAAAGAGTCCATCTTCAAAATGTGCAATTAGTTTTTGGAACCATTTTTATGTAAGCTATACCCCAACTAACATTTATAGTAGCGGCTACATGTTCTAAAGGCTTTGCTACTTTCTTATAGTAGAAATGTGGTGATCCCAACCAAAATTTGTTACTTTTTAGTTCTAACTACTATTTAGTATCAGGAAATAGTAGATGTTTCGTAAAAACGACCCTCTAAACTACTTCATAGGATTGTTTCTTGATAGTCGATTCTGATAGTCTTCTCTACCACAATAGGACGTTGCTAAAGTTTTACTTTCTTTTTAGTCGTTATTTCGTAGTCGCCCTGACTTTTATATCCTACTTAATTACCACTAGAAAGTTAAGCTTGGAGTCCCAAACAAGTGTATCCGACAACTACATTATAACTTTAATTTTTACCACAAAAGTTTGTGTCATCATAGTAACATCTGATGTAACAATGTAGACAAAATAACTTTTTGGATCAACTTTAAAGCCGCAACTACTTTCAAGTAACCTTTTCGACTATCAGGGAATATAGTTTGGGACGCCATGTTTTTATGTAAGAAAGAAAATTTAATATTTTTGTTGTCGTTTTATGAGCTCATGTTAAAGAGCCAAACTATTTTATAAACAAATTAGTTGAAGCTTACCAAAAATGCTCTTCTTAAGCACCATTTGTTGGAGTTAACTGTCGGTTATGAAAACATAACCTCCAAAATCACAACACAAAAATTCCATCAGCTACCAGAAAACGGCTCAATTTTACGGGCGCACCGGTTTTTTGCAATATATATAATGCATGTTATACAAAAAACTTTGCGTCGCACTCGAATTATTTTGATCCTCTGCTCGTAAATTCTCACACTTTTGGATAACATAGTACATATTATAACCATAACCAAACAAAAAAACTAAGCGAGTCTGTTTACTGTTGTGTCCACCATATTGTGTAACAATTCTACCATAAAGAAACGATTATATTATTTGCAACTACATCGCAACTTTTATGCCATTACGGAAAAAAACAGCCTCTACGACGTAGTAGATATCTGGCTACGACGTAGTAGTGTAGTTGTTACTACAGTGACTTTAAACGCTTGGCCAAGTAGTTATAACCAGAAATTGGTTCCCCACTTAGGGAATTATAACGTCGCTGTATGGTATACTGAGACGTAGCGGGAGTACGTTGCGGTTACTTTTAAGAAATTCTTTCTAGTTGGGGTTTCGTCGTTACAACTTTAATTGTTTGTTGGGACTACATTCAGGCACACTGTGTGTAGGAGAGTTTGGTGTAGAACATTTAAAAAAATACTCTTTTAATACTTTTTATGACATTGGCAAAATTTAGGCGTGGTTCTTTCTACGCACAGAAATGCGAAACATAGTAGATACGATTGGTATTTAAAAACGTAAAAAATTAAAATTATAAATATTTCAGGACAAAAAAGTTTCTTAAATATATTCTATGTTGTTTAAATATAGTTTTTTTACCCTACATCGTTTTTAAGCTATGGAATTTAACTTACCTGGTAGTAAACCAGCATTTCCCGCTATGGCTGCTATTATACTTCTGTCATTTAACTGGGCGGCATTTCGAGAGACGGCAAATGCTTCAGATTCCATGTTTCTGCAAAAAAAAAGACTATAATTGAATACATAAAAACGTCAGATAAAAACAATTACAAGGATCAGATAAATAACACTGTGCAACAAGATTTAATGGAAAAATTATATCCGGGGAATTTTCGCCAGAAATTTGTTAGTGTTCAGTCCCTAATTCCACGACCGAGAGCATTTATCAAAGTTAGCTTGTATAACCAAGATTCAAAATTTTAAAAATGAGAAGTGCGGCATTTGTTTTTTTTAGAAATAAGAACACGAGGCTTTAAGAAAAAATATGGAAAATGAGAAATAATCGCATCAGTGACCTTAGTACAAGACAATACATTTAAGAAATCGCCATTTTGAAAAAGTGATCCCTTCGATTTTTTATATTTTTTTGAAAAAAGATACTCCTCCAATATTTTGTATATTGCCTTTAAAAATTTTAGAGTGGGCCGAGAAGTATAAACGCCAAAATGAACATTCTTGTTTAAGTGTGCAGAGGCTTTGGTCGTAGTTATATGTATATGGGCAAGCGAGCAATCCTATTGAGGCGCCCGGGGTGTGAATCAATATACAATTTATTAAAGTTGTTTTGCTTCAAGGAAAAATATTTTTTTTTTCGTTCTGATTGCATATGACATCAGCGACGTTACATTGAAGGGCCAAAACGGGCCTTGGTTAAAAACCTTATCGGCCACCAACATTGTGGCACATTTTTCTAATTAGACTACCTAGTCCTGCACTGTTAAGACACTCGACGCCACTATACAGGGTGTCCCAAATTCGATTTCTTTGAAAAGTCTCGACCCTCACTTCCGAGTGTTCAGTATAAAGAAAAGCGGTTTTTTAACTCTGCGTTTTGGGAGGGGGACTATAACTTTAATATTTATAAAAATAAAATTTTTGCGCAAATCGATTTTGTATAGTTTTTTTTGAGTATAACTATTTAGTTGAATTTCATCTGAACTTTTAATTTTTAGGGTATACTGAGTCATAAAGTGAAATACCCAGGGAAAAGTTTCCTTTAAAGAAAGGTATCATTCAGTATTTTCCGGGTACGGGTAGACCTCGTCAGATGTCTATCAGGGGAAATGAATCGACCCCTGCCCTCCGTAGATTCCAGGTACTCTCCGACCCGGAGAGTTAGCACCTGTATAGGGTCCCTTTCCCAGGGTTACGGGAGAAGACCACATCGATATGAAAGGCGGAGAGAATGGACCTCGGTACGGTGATCATATCGTAGGTGGCAACCCTTTCTTTTAGGGATAGTATAAAAGACTACTGCCTTGTAGTACCAACGTTGGAATCGTCAAAGGCTAGGGGAAGAAAACCTCGATCAAAAATCACCTGGTCCTCCAGGTTGGGGGTTGGGGCATCAGACTAACTCTCTGATACCCGGAAAAAACGTACACTGTTAAAAACCCAATCAAACGCCTCGGAAAGAAAAGAAAAACCTAAGACGAACCAAGCAAAGAAACAGGAATATGATTTTTGGTACATGGAACGTGCAAAAAACCTATTCTATAGCGGAGTGGCAAAAGAAAAACATGCTCAACAAGGAGTATCTATTTTGGTCAACAAAAGATTTAGAAAATTTATCACCAACTGGGAAGCAGTCAATGAAAGGCTAATTAAAATGAATATAACAATAAAAGGAATGAGACTTATGATTTTTGGAATCTATGCGTATAACGACGATGCAAATGTAGCCGTGAAAGACAATTTTTTTGAAGAAATACACAATGAAATATCAGCAGTAAGTACATCTAGAGAAATTGTCATATTGGGAGATTTAAATAGTAGAATCGGTTACAGAGTTAATGATCTGACAGTTGGCCAATATGGAGAAAATGTTGTTAATGACAATGAAAACCGGCTAATTACAGTATGTGAGCAATTAGACCTAAAAATCCAAAACGGTTTTTTTCAACATAAGGAAATACACAAATATACCTGGACCAAACCCTCACAAAACCTGAAATCCGTCATTGATTATCTTATCACTAAACAAAAGACAAAACTAAAAATTCAAGATGTCAGAACAAAGCGTGGATCAACATGCGGAAGTGATCACTATTTTCTGGAGTCCAAAATTCTATTTCCTTATCAAGGCCGAAGCCTGCATCAACAACATCTTGATGATACAGTGATTGAAGAAATTGATCACTGCAAATATAATCTACTAAGCCTAGAACATGACAGCGTAAAAACCTTATACAAAAAGAGACTGAACGAAAAACTTAATACAAGTTCAGGTGAAACCCCAGATGAGGAATACGAATGTATTACGTTAAGCATCCACCAAGCTGCAAAAGAAGCACTAGGATTAGTGGAAGAAACTTCTAAAAGAAGAAAACCGTACTGGTGGGATGCTGAGATTGAAAGAGAAATAGAGGAAAAAAGTAAATTATATCACACCTACTTATCCCAAAAGACAGATAGAAGCAGACAAGAATACAAAATCGCGCAATCAAAGGTGAGAAGAATTATCAGTGATAAGAAAAATCATTCGTGGACGCAAAAGTGCCAGAAAATAGATTCTTACTTAGGAGGTAGGAGAAGTACCGAAAGCTGGAAAACTATAAGATCGATTAAAAAAGAAACGTGCAGAGATATCATTTCACCAATACCAGACAAAGAATGGGATGAGCATTTTAAAAAACTTTTAACTGAAGATAGAGCAGAATTCAAGAAAGACGCAAGAGACAATATAATTAGAACGATGGGATCTCCAGTACCCCTCACAATCTCTGAGATCAAAAGCGTGTGCACAACCTTAAAAAGCGGTAAATCTGCCGGACCCGGAAATATCACAGCCGAACTTATTAAATATGGCACTGAAGAACTGTTTTGGAGATTACGGAACCTTTTCCAAAAATATTTAAATGGAACTGTAGTACCAACTGAGTGAAAAACGTCATATATATCCACAATACACAAAAAAGGAAGGAAAGATATATGTGACAATTATAGAGGTATATCTGTGACTAGTACGCTAAGCAGAATATACGGTAAAATAATAAGAAATAAAGTCGAGAGCGAATATAAAGACATGGAGGCAGCAGAAGAAGCTGGTTTTAGGGCGGGTAGATCGACTTCAGATCATCTCTTTTGTATAACCCAAGTTATTGAAAAGAAAATGGCATACGGAAAAGAGCTGCATCTGCTTTACGTCGATTTGCAAAAGGCATATGATAGTATACCACTAAATCTACTTTGGAAAGCGCTGGAAAACACAAACATAAGCGTACAACTAAGGCCATCAAAGATTTATACCGCAATAGTAAGGCAAAAGTTTAAATAAAAGCAAAACTAACCAAAGGCTTTCAAGTAAAGAAAGGTCTTAAACAAGGTTGCTGTATCTCGCCTACGCTCTTCAAGATATACTTGGAACAAGTCCTTAAAGTATGGAAGAGAAAATGCTAAAACATGGGAATTCCGGTGGACGAAACCACCTTGTATACTTTATGTTTCGCCGATGATCAGATAGTAGTGGCTCAGGATTATGACGACCTCGAATATATGACACGAAAACTAATAGAAGAGTACAATAAGTGGGGACTAGAGGTTAATCTCAATAAGACAGAGTATATGTGTATCGGTGGAATGAAACCGGATCTAATCTTAAATACCGGGCAGCGAATTCAGTCCTGTGATGAGTATAAATACTTGGGTCTAAAAACTACAGCTGACGGAACACTAGACAAAGCTATAAAAGATCGAAACGTACAAGGAAGGAAAGCAATAACTTTATTAAATGGAATAATTTGGGACCAAAGTATATCAAAACATAACAAAAAGCTTATATATAACACCATTGTAGAAAGTATTATTACATACGGCTCAGAAGTATGGCCAATCAACGATAGAACAGAAAAAATGCTTTCCGCTACGGAAATGGACTATTGGAGAAGAGCAGCAGGGAAATCAAAAAGAGAAAGAGTTACCAATCAAAGAATAAGAGAAATTATGACAGTGGGTGAACATACTTTAGTGGATGATATAAGAACAAAACAACTGGTGTGGTACGGACATGTACAAAGAATGAATGATGAAAGACTACCTAAACAAATACTACAATGGAAACCAACTGGCCGAAGAAAACGAGGACGGCCAAAGAGAAGCTGGAGAGAAGGAATAGACAGTGAAATAAGAATAAGAGGCCTAGATGATGAATTATGGGCAAACAGAAACGAGTGGAGATTGGGTATCGGAAGACGTAGAACGTTGTGAAACCGATAAATATATATATACATATATATATATATATATATATATATATATATATATATATATATATATATATATATATATATATATATATATATATATCATTCAGTATTTTACTTGTATAATTATTATTACTTTTGTATTGTATATATTTTTTATTTCTGTAAAAAAAATCTTTAAAACTCTTTATGTATTTCATGCCACCTTTTGCATTTTGATTTTAATAAAAATTTATTTTTTGGTTCCTCTATAGATACCGATTACACAGAGATAAATTTTTTTATAAAATATTGCGATTCCTTAAATCTTCTTTTACCTACTAAATTGAATAAAACACATCTACGATTTATGATTTTTCCTACAAAAATACGAACTTGTCTACATCTTAGCCCTTCAATGTCACGCCGCTGATGTCATATGCAAGGCGGGGGTGTCAGAATAAAAAAAAGATTTTTTCTCAAAGCAAAACAACTTTCTTTAATACAATGTACAGGGTGTCCCAAATTGGGCACTTTTAGGGGGTTTAAGGTACTTCTAGGGGAGATAGAGAAAAACTGACCACGCATTGCGAGGCTCAAATTTCAAGAGAAGACTTATAGTGAAAACCGTATTTTGAAATATCGTCTTGTCTTTGAGCTACGGGGGCTTTTTGAAAAGTCTGCATTTTGGAAGGGGGTCTATAACTTCGTTATTGGTGGAAATTTTGATTTGGAGTAAATTGCAATTTTATAGACTTTGTCACGAGGAATCCACCCGCTAAATTAAATTTTAACTGTCACTTTTAGTTTTTGAGATATGACATAAAGTTGCATTTTTTCTTATGGAATGGCTTATATTTTAATTAATTTTCGAATTCGTCATTGAATTCTTTTCAAAATGATGTATCATATGTCATAGTTTGATTGAGCGGTTTCGGAGATATTCAGCTTTTTCACTTATTTCTAGTGTGCTATGATTGTCTGCTGAAGCAGGTCAAGGCACTCCAGTATTTTTATTATTTTACACAGTCAAAAATTACAATTCAGCTTCAAAGCCTAGTTATAAAAAGAAACAAAAATTAGAGACTCAATAGAAATTCGATATTATTAAAAATGATCAATAATCATTGCGTCATAAATCAACAGAAAAAATAACCAACCTACTATATACCTATAGTAACTTAAGCTAATACTAATTAACCTTTATAAATTTTTATATCATATTCATACTATTTTACAACCTATGTTCAAAATGGCGCCCGTTTTGCCTCAAGCACAGACGGTTTCAAATCTTGACGTATAAACAGAAATCACACAAGGTGATGTCTGGAGACCTTGCTGACCAAAATAATTTCATATCAAAGCGTAATGTCAAATTATTTAAACAATTGAAAACAATGACAAAACGCCAAGACGCAAGGCCAACTTGATTTGCATAGTATAAGACAACAAAACTATAGGAGCATTGAAGTAGGATTTGACAGCAAGGCTTTCATGTCAATGGCGCATGACGTCATTCAACGCACACTAGACAAAAATGAAAAACTTTAATTATCTCCGAAACCACTCAATCAAACTATAACATATGATACATCATTTTGAAAAGAATTCAATGACGAATCGAAAATTAATTAAAATATAGGCCATTCCATAAGAAAAAATGCAACTTTATGTCATATCTCAAAAACTAAAAGTGACAGTTAAAATTTAATTTAGCGGGTGGATTCCCCGTGACAAAGTCTATAAAATTGCAATTTACTCTAAATCAAAATTTCCACTAATAACGAAGTTATAGACCCCCTTCCAAAATGCAGACTTTTCAAAAAGCCCCCGTAGACGAGACGATATTTTAAAATACGGTTTTCACTATAAGCCTTCTCTTGAAATTTGAGCCTCGCAATGCGTGGTCAATTTTTCTCTGTCTCCCCTAGAAGTACCTTAAACCCCCTAAAAGTGCCCAATTTGGGACACCCTGTATATTGATTCCATCGATTGGCCATATACATATAAGTACGGCCAAGCCCTTCGCACACTTAAACAAGATTTTTTTTGGCGTTTATACTTCTCGGCTAATTTTTAAAGACAAAATATTGGAGCATCTTTTTTCAAAAAAAATATAAAAAATCGAAGAGGTCACTTTTTCAAAAGCGATTTTTTAAATTTATTGTCTTGTACTAACGTTACTGATGCGATTATTTGTCGTTTTCAATATTTTTTCTTAAAGCCTCTTGTTCTTATTTCTAAACAGTAGTAAACATTTTTTTGCAATGTGAGAATGACGTCATAACAAATGGATATAAATGTGACTATACAAGATCGCAAGAAATCGAGGTCTGGAAGAGACAAACATAAATTAAAGTAATGTTCAATTAAAAATAGTAATTAATAAAAATTAACAGATTTTTACCTTAAGTGATCCGTTTCTAAGTTATCCAACAAGCCGATATTATTCTGAAAGAAATCAGAACTTCTGTCTTCTGGAGGGTCTTGCCTTTTAGAACCTATGGGGCCCAGCTCAACAAGCTTGAACGGCTCCACGTACATTGTTGGCTTTCCCGAACTTGACTTACCCTAAAGGAGTGCGAAATTGCTTTATATCTCTTTATACCTCTCTCACACTCTATCTTATTTATTTATATCGGCTGTATTCTAATAAAGACTTTTGAGCCAGTAAAATCGGCTGTAAATAACGATTTCTTTGGCTATTTCGCATCTAATTATGAGAACTAGTTAAAAAATAATAATTATTATTATTGCCTATTTATGATTCAATATTGTGTGATACATCAAAATTTTCTGAAGAAATCGTAGAATACGAATTTCTATGGTGGAGATCTGGCATATGGTGCAGAACCACTCTGCACCCCCTTCAAGGGGGTGGGGGGTTGCGTTTTTGCAAAAAAATGTAAACTCGGGTTAGTTTCACTTTGGTTTTTTAATCCACTATTTTTCAGCATTTTCGAACATACTTTAACCATCATGTTCAGGGCAGCTTCAATTTGCGACTTTAGGAAAAATCTATGATCTTGTTATGTAAAACACAGATTTCTGGACAACCAATGTGAGATACGTCAAAATTGGTTCATTCAACATTTTTTATAGCCCGTAAAATTTCCAATCGACCGATGTATGACACAGCTAGAAAGCTATATTAACACGACTAAGAGCAGTGGCTTAAAACAAAAACAATTCCGGGGGAAAAGGTGACATGACCCCTAAAAAAGTATCACCTCTAGATTAGTACTATTATTATGTTCAATGGTGTAGTACTTATAGGTAAATATACGCGTCAAATTTGAGCCAAATATTTCAAATACTGCACGAGCTATAAACTAGACACTAGCAAAAAATTAAACTTAAACACCCTGTGTCTCGAAAACTAAACGATTGCGGATCTATGTTTATATAAACTTTTTGTCTTGAAGTGTGTTGTAGAATTTAACGTTAAAATGATGTTAGGAAATTTTAAAACACCCTGTATATATGTAACAGGGTTCCCACCCAAGACAATTGAAGGTTCCCACCAAATTTCCATTTGCGAATTCCCTGACTTTGAGAGGAAGGGCGAAAAAATATCGAAACAAAAAATATTGAAAAACAAAATATCGAATTAAAATATCGAAAGAACATAATATCGAAACTACAAAATATCGAAACTACAAAATATCGAAAATACAAAATATCGAATAACAAAATATCGAAACTACAAAATATCGAAAATACAAAATATCGAAACAACAAAATATCGAAACAACAAAATATCGAAAATACAAAATATCGAAAACACAAAATATCGAATAACAAAATATCGAAAATACAAAATATCGAAAATACAAAATATCGAAACAACAAAATATCGAAACAACAAAATATCGAAAATACAAAATATCGAAAACACAAAATATCGAAAATACAATATATCGAATCAACAAAATATCGAAAATCCAAAACAGAAAATTTCGCAACCTTCACCTAACCTGACCCTGACCTAATCTACCTTAACCTAATCTCATATAACCACACGAAAATAGATAGTTTTAAAAACTTAACCTAACGAAACCTAATCAAATCTAACCGAACCGAACCGAATCAAACCGAACCAAAGCAAACTGAACCAACAATTTTTTTCAAAAAACAATCTTTCCCGACTTCTTTCCCGGGATTCTAGAAGGTGTGAATCAGATCCCAACCGAACTGAACCGAACCTATCCAAACCTAACTATACCCAACCCAACCTAATTAGCAGTGTTGTAGTTTAGTTTAGTTAGGTTAGGTTTGGTTCGGTTCAGTTAGGTTCGGTTTGGTTTGGTTTGGTTTGGTTTGGTTCGCTTCGGTTTGGTTTGGTTCGGTTCGGTTTGGTTCGGTTCGGTTTGGTTCGGTTTGGTTCGGTTCGGTTTGGATTCACACCCTCTAGGATCCCGGGAAAGAAGTCAGGAAAGTTTTTTTTTTTTTTAATTGTTAGTTCAGTTTGCTTTGGTTCGGTTCAGTTCGGTTCGGTTTGTTTCGGCTAGATTTAATTAGGTTTTGTCAGGTTAGATTTTTGAAACTTTCTATTTTTATGAGGTTAGGTCAGATTAGGTTTAGTTAGATTAGGTTAGGTTACGTCAGGGTCAGGTTAGGTTTCGAAATTTTCTATTTTTGATTTTCGATATTTGGTAATTTCGATATTTTGTATGTTCGATATTTTGGGATTGGATATTTTGTATTTTCGATATTTTGTATTTTCGATATTTTGTATTTTCGATATTTTGTATTTTCGATATTTTGTAGTTTCAATATTTTGCGGTTTCGATATTTTGTAGTTTCGATATTTTGTAATTCGATAAAATGTAGTTTCGATATTTTGTGGTGTCGATATTTTGTAGTCTCGATATTTTCGATAAAATATCAAAAATCCAAAACAGAAAATTTCGCAACCTTCACCTAACCTGACCCTGACCTAATCTACCTTAACCTAATCTGATATAACCACACGAAAATAGATAGTTTCAAAAACTTAACCTAACGAAACCTAATCAAATCTAACCGAACCGAACCGAATCAAACCGAACCAAAGCAAACTGAACCAACAATTTTTTTCAAAAAAAAACTTTCCTGACTTCTTTCCCGGGATTCTAGAAGGTGTGAATCAGATCCGAACCGAACCGGACCGAACCGAAAATACAAAATATCTTCTTCTATCCAAACCTAACTATACCCAACCCAACCTAATTAGCAGTGTTGTAGTTTAGTTAGGTTAGGTTAGGTTTGGTTCGGTTCAGTTAGGTTCGGTGTGGTTTGGTTTGGTTTGGTTCGCTTCGATTTGGTTCGGTTCGGTTTGGTTCGGTTCGGTTTGGATTCACACCCTCTAGGATCCCGAGAAAGAAGTCAGGAAAGTTTTTTTTTTGAAAAAAATTGTTGGTTCAGTTTGCTTTCGTTCGGTTCAGTTCGGTTCGGTTTGTTTCGGCTAGATTTAATTAGGTTTTGTCAGGTTAGATTTTTGAAACTTTCTATTTTTATGCGGTTAGGTCAGATTAGGTTTAGTTAGATTAGGTTAGGTTACGTCAGGGTCAGGTTAGGTTAAGGTTTCGAAATTTTCTATTTTTGATTTTCGATATTTTGTATGTTCGATATTTTGGGATTGGATATTTTGTATTTTCGATATTTTGTGTTTTCGAAATTTTGTATTTTCGATATTTTGTGATTCGATATTTTGTAGTTTCGATATTTTGTGGTTTCGATATTTTGTAGTTTCGATATTTTGTAATTCGATAAAATGTAGTTTCGATATTTTGTGGTGTCGATATTTTGTAGTTTCGATATTTTGTATGTTTTCGATATTTTGTATTTTCGATATTTTGTGTTTTCGATATATTGTGTTTCGATATTTTTTCGCCCTTCCGAATCTAGCATATAAAACTACTAGAAAATTTTAAAAATAAGGCCTAAGGAGAAAATGTTTACAAAATTATGTTTTTTTGGAATAAATCGCGCCGAAGGAAAAAAATACATAGAACAAATTTAAAAAAACATGACGTCACAGGAAAAAATTGTAGAAAAATTTGACACTTTTCGAAAAACATGCGCTGCAAAAAAAATTGTAGAATTAAAAAGAAAAAAAAATGGCGCAGGCGACGATCTTAGAAAAATTAAATACTTTTTGGGAAAAAAAACAAACAAAAATTTAATGTAGAAGGAAATTTGGATGTACTTTAAGATGAGTTTGGAGAAAAGTTGAATTTCCCACAAATTCCCCAAAATGAGTTGCTCGCCAATGAAACCCCCAATCAAAAAAATATCCCCAAGGATTGAGGTATATTTTTTGCAGTTGGCAACCCTGAGTTTGGCTTAAATTTAAAAACATGGACAGCCATTTGAGTTTCAAGTCACTTAAACAAAAGATCAGATTAGAAAAGGAATATTAGAATTTTTTCTATTCTATTAGGTCACGGATAATAGAACAATGATGTTCTAATATCTCTGTATTAGAAAGATAAAGATAGCCCTAAAACACGATACCTTGGTCACCTGAGAAATCATAAGAACGCCTTTGTTTTTATGTCATGTCAACTAAGGATACACATCGTAAAGGCGAGCTTGCTTTACGATGAGTGACCTTAATGTCAACGACACTCCTTGCTTGTGTTTGTCTTGCTGTCCTTGTTTTTTTAAATAAAGCCACATTAATTATTAGAGACTTATTGCAATAAAGCCAGGCAGTAATTGTGCCGGGCACTAGTCTGACAGTTTCGCATTATAAGAACAGCTGTCATCTTTCAAAATTAGGCTTTGTGTATTATAAGAACCGGAATTAATAGTGCTGCCACTATTAATGGAAAATAAACAACTGGAATTATAAATTCGACTTTGGTATGTCAATTTTGAAAGATCAACTGTCAGTTTTCAATGGAAAACTGTCAGAATGGTGCCCGGAACTATTATTGGCTAGCTTTATTGCAATAACTCCCTATTATGAACTAGGCAATGAGAGGCAATAAATAAAATGCTAATAAAAAAAGGATAGGAGAACCAGATAATTTTTTACAGGGTGTAACTGAAAACTTCTGAATCTACAAGGACAGTTTCTGTGAGTAAATTCTATTACTTTTTGGTCAAGTTTTCCAGCTAGCCTTTTTAATTCCCTGACTTTTCCAGGTGAGTGTGAACCCTATATAAGCTATTTAATTTACAACAAAGTTTAAAATAGCTTTTTTCAAATCTCCGCCAGACGTTCAAACCAAAGTGTACATTTTAAACACTTGAATAAGGTAGATATTAAAAAATAGTGCCCTTAACTTTATTATATCTGCATGTTATTTGTCAAAGATTTACCATCACCTACCTGACTTAAGCCAGTAGAACTCAACGGCTTTACAATGTTGTCACTTGGGGTTGTACTGCAAATCTGGGGCTCCGATCTGGCAACAACGTCGCTGAATTTGGCTCTGCTTTCACCTAAAACAGTTATTATTATTAATTTTATTATTTCTCAAGTGCATGTAAGGTGTTAATGAGTAGATATTTACAAACAAGGAGGTATAATTTTAGGGATTATTTAAAGACTTAAAGTTTGGATACACATACATAGGTCCACAAGCGCTTGGTTAGCGATCTACAGAGTGTTGAAATAATAATAATTAATAATTTACAATGAGATATTTTTTAAGGGTGATACCCCCTTTTCTCTCCCCTATCTATGAATTCTTGAAATGGGTGAGAGTGAGAATGAGCATCTCCCCACGACAAGCCCAATAGAGATGCAGAAATCAAGTGAGGTAGCATGCGCAGTTTTAGCATGCGCAGTTTTACTATCACCCGATTTTGAGGGAGTACTCCTTCTCACCCGTTCAAGAATTCATACACTGCACTTTTTAGCGGTACGCCGCTAGTCATTATTTATTTGTTTTATGTCGAAACGTTTCAGCCTCTTGCAGTTTTTTTGAATCTGGGACAATTCAAATTTTTTGCGAATTATACATAAAACGGTAGCAGATACAAAAAATAGAATACACAAGCGCAGTGCACAGAGGGCTGATTTACTAAACTAGGTTGCATCATGATTAGATTCAAGTTAAATACGACTAAGTTTATGACATTTATTTGGTGTTTAGTTTGTATACAATTTGTATAGAAATATTTTTTATTAATTAGTAACATTATAGCATCAAATTAACAATATACAGGGTGTTTTAACCAAATACTATTGTATAATATCTACATTTAAAGAAGGCATTATATTGTTTTTTCAATAAGCGAAAAATAATAAAAATATAGATAAAAGATTCATTTATTTTCTTATAATATTATCAGCGATTATAGGTGTACGTTATAATACAGGCTAGGTAAAATGTAACTGCTTACGTTACCTTAAATAATATTGTTACAAATTTAAGTTATTTAAATTTTATAGTTAGAATTTATTTAGGTTTAGTGTAGTATTAGGTTGACGTATCTTATGGTTGTATTCTTAGTCTAGGTTTTAGTTGCATTATCTATGACACTCGTGCTCGGCCGCATACCTGCTGGAAGAGACGAGAATGCTCGTGAATCGAAGAAGGATGGATGGTTCTCGAATAGTAGGCAGACCCTATATATAGGGCCGGACGTCGCGCATGGAGTCAGTCAAAGATAACCAACAGTAGTGATCGCTAGATGTTAACGCGAAGTTAATAGGTCGATTAAAGTAGTGAATTATTAGCAAGTTATTAGTAAGTTTAAGTGCGTGTTTTTGTACATAATTTGTCGAAATAAATTGACAAATCGTTTTTGACATTTGCGAGTTTTAATTTGTCGTTGTGAACCCGTAACATTTGGTGTCAGAAGTGAGATTAAAAGAAAAAAATAGTGCAAAGACTATCCTTACATAGTACCACCGGCTAGGACAATTGAAAAGAAGAACAGTAAGTGATTTTGCCAGAATATTCAGAACTGAATAGTGCAAAGACTACCCTTACATAGTACCACCGGCTAGGACAATTGGACAGAAGAACAGTAAGTTATTTTTCCAGAATATTCGAAGAAGTTCGATATTGTTTTATTCAAAAACCAAAAGAGATATTTGAGAACCGACTTCGACATTAACCTTACAGTCCAAAAATTGATAATTAGAGAGATTTTCTAGAATATTCTATCACTTTCTACGACGTTCTATTCAAAAACTAGAAGAGATATACAAATACCGACTTCGACATTAGTTTAGTTATTTCAAAAATAAGAATTAGCAAGATTTTCTAGAATATTCCATAATATTCTACGACGGTCTATTCGAAAACCAAAAGAGATATACAAAAACCGACTTCGACAGTAGCTTAGTTATTTTAAAAGTAAGAATTAGAAATTATTTCTAGAATATTCCATAACAATCTACGACGGTCTATTCGCGAACCAAAAAGTGATTTCTACATTTGTCTAGTAGCAGAAAGAGTAACATTTACCAGTATATTGCAGAACATTCCATTAGGTTCTATTTAAGAATTGGTAGAGATATTGAAAAACCGACTGCGACATTAGCTTTATAGCCCAAAAACAAACGTTTATAGAGATTTGTCAGAAAGTTGATGCTCACCAGACAAGGATTGGCAAAGATGGAAGATCTAACTAAAATGATGCAGGCTCTAGCAGCTCAAATGGCTCAAAACCAGAACGATATAAGACAGACCATCGAACAAAACCAGGACGACATGAAACAGGCCATGGAACAAAACCAAAACAATATGAGACAGACCATTGAACAAAACTAGAACGACATGAAACAGACCATTGAACAAAACCAGAACGATATGAAATAGACATTTGAGCAAAGATTAGATGGCATTCAAGAAAACTTCGATCAAATAAAGAGCAACTCCGAACAGCTGAGAGAAGAGTTCAAGACTGCAACCAAAGATCTTAAGGAAGAAATAACTCAAAGAATGCATAGTGCGGAACAAAAGGTACAAAATAAATTGCAGAATGTAGAAGAAAAGGTACAAAACAAATTGCAGAATGTTAAAGAAAAAGTGGAGACCAAACTACAGAATGTTAGGGAAGAAGTTTTTCAAACCATGGAAGAAAAATTCCAGGACATGTTAAAACAGTTTATACAGCTTCAGAAAGAACACAACAAAATAAAAGCTCAAGAATGTGTTGTAAATTCCAACCAAAACATTAAGCCTCCAAATTTTGATGGTACGTCTTCCTGATTTACTTACAAACAACAGTTTGAAGCTGCCGCTGCTGCAAATGGTTGGGATGATGAGGAAAAAGCTAGAGCATTGTTAGTAGCTCTACGAGAACCTGCTCTGGGACTTTTACGGTCCATTCCAGTCGAACAAAAACAGAATTATAACGCTTTAGTGGCAGCGTTAGAAAGAAGGAAGGAATTAAATATTCGTCAACAAAGGCCAGGAGAATCATTACAAGAGTATGAAGCAGATATCAGGAGGCTGATGTATTTAGCTTACCCAGAAATGCCAGAAAATTACAGAGATCCCTTCACGGTGGATCGCTCTATTAACGGCTTACGAGACACGGACTTAGCAAAGTTACTTCGTCGAGAACGCTTTCATAACAGCAGTGAAGTGTTGATTCGAGCCCTTGAAATTGAATCATCAAATAATATGTCCAGGCCAAAAGTAAGAGCTGTTTCAATTCAGGAGGGAGAAGAAATGAGCAATGGACATGAGGTCAACTCAAAAACGCTAAACCAAATGTTTCAATCACTAATAGAGAAGATTGACTTTTTGAAAGAAAGCAGACGATCCCCTCCAAATGTAAAGTGTTTTAGATGCGGATGTACAGGGCATATTTAACGCGATTGTCGTGTCCAAATGAGGTCTCGCTCACCATCTAGTGGGACAGAGTACCGAAGAAGAAATCAGGAAAACTAAAACTAGTCAATGCAGACGGGCGGGTGTTGGCTAATGGGAATTTCGGCCCCAAAATTTACTCTATTAAGAGCTTAAAACATACTGCTGACAGTCTTAACATCGACGGACTTATTAATGGAAGAAAAGTAGACACTGGTGCTGCCATATCATTACTTAAGTCCAAAATTGCAACGAGATATAAAATTCGACCAACAGAAAAGAAAATAACACTTAAGACTGTGACTGGAGAATCCGCCGACGTGTTGGGAGAGACAGATATAGATCTACAGCTGGGAAGGTTGAAGATTCGCCACACTGCATTAGTTGCAGAATTAGAAAATTAATTTATTTTGGAAATGGACTTGATGAAAAGTAAACATGGATTTACATTTGATAATAAAAAAGATTTGGGAACGAAGAGTTCATTTTGTCAAATAGTCACATCAATAAAGAACCAATAAAGGTTGTGGTAGTATGCACAACAAAACTGGTCGGTAACAGTGAGACCATAATTTTTGGGAGGCTAGAAAGTAAAACATCAAGCTGCGTCGGACTCATAAGCCAACAGAACACACCCAACACCTACCTCGTTGCAAAGTCACTAGTTAGAACCGAAAAAGACATCCCGATTAGAGTCGCCAATATTTTCCCAAATAGTGTCAAAATTAATAAGGGGGAGGTGGTAGCATTATTTAAACCAGTTCAGAAAGTAACAAGGTGTAAAGAGCCAACTTCGGAGGATAAAAGCAAGTTACCAACGGAGGTACTTCAGCAGTTTCAGTCAACTTGGCAACATCTCACTCCAGAAGAACTTAGTAAAGCGAGAGAGTTTATAGAAGAACAAAGTAATATCTTCGAAACTAAGAGTAGTTCGGGACGCACAAACCTTATTCAACATTCCATCAACACTGGCGATGCCCAACCGATAAGACAGCCCCCAAGAATACCAATGGCCAAACAAGAAGAAGTGCACAATCTCATTAATAAAATGCTCAGTGACGGGGTTATGGAAGAGTCATCAAGTCCTTGATCATCTCCTATGGTGTTGGTCACTAAAAAGGATGGAAGTACTACTTGCGTCGACTACAGAAAACTTAACGATGTGACCAAGAAAGATAGTTACCCACTGCCAAGAATAGACGATACATTAACAACATTGGCAGGATCATATTGGTTTTCTACTCTTGATCTAAAAAGTGGGTATTGGCAAGTAGGAATCTTTGAAAGAGATAAAGAGAAGACAGCATTCTTTGCTGCAAGTGGACTTTATCAGTTTAATGTGATGCCATTTGGCCTATGCAATGCCCCAGCTACATTTGAAAGACTAATGGAAGTCGTTCTACGAGGCCTTACTTGGAAAACCTGCCTAGTCTGATGATGTCATAGTAATGGGAAATCATTTCAAGATCATCTAGATAATTTACGAGAAGTATTCTCAAGAATCAGGAACGCAAATCTTAAATTAAACGCAAAGAAATGTTTTCTGTTCCAAGAAAAAGTTGAGTTCCTGGGTCACGTCGTTTCCCGAGAAGGCATCCATACCGACGAAAAGAAGTTACAAGCACTAAAAGAATGGCCTCAACCTCGTGACAAACATGAATTGAGAAGCTTTTTGGGTCTGTGTACATACTACAGATGATTTGTAGAAGGATTCGCCAAGATAGCGTCTCCATTACATAGACTTACAGAAGATAAAGCTTCTTACAAATGGAATACCGAATGCGACCAAGCATTTAGAAGACTAAAAGCAGCATTATGTTCTAGTCCGATTCTTGCATAATCCATTCCAAAAGGAAAATTCATATTAGATACTGATGCGAGCAACGATGGTATAGGAACACTACTCTCCCAAGTACAAGATGGAGAAGAACGGGTCATCGAATTTTTCAGCAAGAAGCTATCCAAACCAGAGAGAAATTATTGTGTTACCAGAAAGGAGCTCCTAGCCATCGTTAAATCCGTAGATGACTTTCACAAATATCTCTTACAGTGGCTCATGAAAATGAAACAACCTGAGGGGCAAGTCGCGAGATGGATAGAAAAGCTACAACATTACCATTATCAAATTAAGCACCGAGCGGGAAGGGTGCATAATAATGCAGATGCATTCTCCAGAAGACCTTGCCCAGAAGATTGTACACATTGCAGGAGAATTGACCAGAAAGAAGGAATTACTTACGTGCGTCAGATAAAATTAGAACCAGATGAAGAATGGATGTCGGCATCGATTAGAACCACACAACTTGACGACAAAGATGTAGGACCTATCTTGCGATTGAAAGAAGAGAACAAGCCACGACCATCATGGCAAGATATCGCAAACCAAGGGATGATATTCAAATCACTGTGGGCGCAATGGAATGATAGTAGAAGAAAACATACTTAAACGTGCCTGGGAAAGTGCCGATGGCCTTACTGTGATTAATCAAGTAGTAGTTCCTAGGAGCATGGTAGACCATATAATGGCCGAATGCCATGGTGGAAAATCAGGCGCGTACCTAGGCATAAATAAAACTATGGACAAAATTCGAAACCGATGTTATTGGGTCAATTACTTTCAAGATGTGAAAAACTGGTGCCGCCAATGTTCGACTTGTGCAGCCAGCCAAGGTCCCAAAACAAGGTCCAGAGGTCAAATGAAACAATATAACGTAGGCCTGCCATTTGAACGCATTGCTATTGACGTGGCCGGACCATTTCCAGAAACTAAAAAGGGCAACAAATACATCCTTGTTGTCATGGATTACTTTAGTAAATGGCCAGAAGTTTTTGCTTTGCCTAACCAAGAGGCCTCTACAGTTGCAGAAGTTCTGGTAAATGATGTTTTCAGCAGATTTGGCATTCCTTTGGAACTACATTCAGATCAAGGGAGGAACTTTGAATCAAAGCTTTTGCAGAATCTCTGTGACCTTTTAGGAATACATAAAACACGAACTACTGCTTTACATCCGCAGTCAGATAGTATGGTTGAAAGATTTAATAAAACAATAGAAGAACATCTTTGCAAAATTGTTGATGAGCACCAAACAGATTGGGACCAATATATTCCATTGTTTTTGATGGCCTACAGAACCGCCATACACAATACGACAGGAGCTACTCTAGTATCCTGTTTGGTAGAGAGCTGCGTTTACCATGTGATATCATGTTTGGTTCACATGAAAAAGAACGCTAGAGGTTAATGATTATGTCAAACGTTTAAGGCAAAAGCAGCACGATATCCATGAGGTGGTTAGAGAGCGAATAGAAATGGGAAGGACCTTATAAAGTTGTTAAGAGAATTAATGATGTAGTCTACCGAATCCAGAGAAGCCCGAAGTCCAAGATGAAAGTTGTTCATCTAGACAAACTAAAACCTTACCTGGGAAATTTTGATCAAACCTGAAGAGGAGAATAGTGTTACAAATTTAAGTTATTTAAATTTTATAGTTAGAATTTGCTTAGGTTTAGTGTAGTATTAGGATGACACTCGTGTTCGGCCGCGTACCTTCTGGAAGGTTCTCGAATAGTAGGCAGACTCTATATATAGGGCCGGACGTCGCGCATGGAGTCAGTCAAAGATAACCAACAGTAGTGATCGCTAGATGTTAACGCGAAGTTAATAGGTCGATTAAAGTAGTGAATTATTAGCAAGTTATTAAGTGCGTGTTTTTGTACATAATTTGTCGAAATAAATTGACAAATCGTTTTTGACATTTGCGAGTTTTAATTTGTCGTTGTGAACCCGTAACAATTTATAAAACGAAAAATAATTATTTGCAATGCAGTACTTAAATTTTTACACCAAATTTATAGCTAGTGTTTGATTAGATTATACCTATAGTGTTCCAAAAAACGGTGTTTTTTTATTACAGTTCGTGTTGAATTAAATCACATGCCAATATGTCAGGGCGTAATACTTGAGTCCATCTTGAGAAAAAACTTAATGTAACATATGTATTTCACAAAGTTTAAAAAAATCCTCAATTTTATTAATATTGGTTCGGTTCTTTTTATTTATCAATAAGCATCTTTGTGATGTTTAAAATATTTTTTTTTTTAAATAAAATCTATTTATTTGTATTTTTTGCATATTATAATTACATTTACAAGGTAATAATATTAATCATTAAAAAAATAGCAATAAAAATAACTTAATTGTATTTAATTAACTATATTTAAAATTACAAATTAATTTTGAATATAATAAAAAACTTCCTCCAAACCTATTTGTTCCGGGAGGGTTCCAAGATACTGCCCTTGAATAGCTAAGCTAATCAACTGGGTAATGAAGCTCCTGGTTAGTGATTTGTTACAAGAGTTTTTAAGTTTTTCAGAAATATCACTAACCAGTCGCCTTGCATCGTCTCCCCACGGACCTAAGGTCTCAACACTAAAAAAATATTTTGTTTTTTTTTGTTGCTCACCAATAAGAGCAGCTTCTCCAGCTCTAATATTTGTTTTTAAATAAAAGAATTCTTTAAAAGGAAAAATGCTAAATGGGAATTTAAAAGAAAAAGATGTTTGCATAAATAATCAATATTTTCGATTTTATTGTTAAGAATGTGCTCTACGCCATCAGCTCTAAGTGGTGTGCCCAAAAGTTCTAATTTAGATAGATCCGAAACATTTATGTCAGGAGCAATTTCCTTAAATTTAGAAAGAATTTGTTGGTCCAAGTTTGAATTTTGAATAAAGCAAATTTCGCATTTGCTAGTGCTAATTTTTAAACCTAAATCCGCAGATTTAGCGATAATTTTTTTAAAATCAGTAAGTAGATCATCAAATTTGCCTCCTATACTTCCATCATCCCAATACCAGACAATGAACTCGCAGCTCAGTGAAGTAATTAAAGATTGAATAACCAAACAAAATAGTGCTGATCCTAGAGGATCGCCTTGCTGAACACCTCTCTGAGAAGAAATGCAATGTTGCCCAAAAGAAAGTGTGGATGGGTCGCTGTAGCATTGGTTAATAAAATTAAAAAATTCTGGTATATATTCTTGTACCTTCTTTAAAATAATATCTCTGTGAATCATGTTAAATGCATTATAAAAATCGATTTTTAAATTTTTTTTATTAAAAGTATATTCAAAGTTAAAGAAACGTCTAGCACTATGTAATGCAGCTTCTGCACCATATTTTGGGCCAAAGCCCAGTTGAAAAGGTTGAAAAATTGAACTTAAAGTTTTAGATTTAGATATCCTCGAACAAACTATCTTTGCTACAAGACGTCTCAGTGTTAGACCAACAGCAATAGGGCGAATGCCACCATCTTTTTTGTTAAGATCACAAAGTGATGCTCCAAAAAAAAAGGAATTATTAGAGAATGTATCTGATTTTGAAAAATAAAATTTGAAAAACTAAAAAGGGATGTAAGAAGATTAACTGTTGTAATACCTAAATTTTCAGATGTCAAGTCCTTTATGTGTTGAGGCCTTAGGCCATCAGGACCCCCGGCAGAACCAGGTTTGAAGGAAGATATGGCGTTTTTTATTTCTGATAAAGAAACATTTTCTCGTTTTTCGGACTGGGTTGGAATAATGCTGGTTCAGGATGGATAGGCTTTATGATGTATTTCTTGCAATTTTCTGAATATAGAAAGGTCATCAGTAGTTGCCAAAGTTTCATTAGATGATAAAATTCTTACAGCTCCAGAAATATTACGTTCGGAAATTTTATTTTGGATTTTCTTTTCTAAATTGTTTTTATAATTTTTTTTTCCTATAATTGACTGTTTTTTCTTGAGCTGAATAAACTTTTATTAAGTCGTTTAGTGGTAAGGAGCGATTTTTTCCAAGTTATTAGCTGTTCCTTAACTTTAGATGCAAGTGAATTATATGTTTTTGATTTTTTGGGTAACTGTAGTACTGCATATGGAAAAATAAATAAAGAAATCCAAGCCAAAGGAGAATTTTCTTTTACACAATTATTCAAAAAGCTCTTCTGCCATATTATTTCTGGCTCCCTTAGGAATTCTTCTAAGAATTAGAATGGAAGATTTAAGTGTTGAAAAGTATTTGCAAAAATATTCGGCGTCAAATTCTGTTGAAGTTTTATTTAAACTAAAAATGGATTCATTTAAATGTTTAATTCTAAAATGTTGTTTTAGACCTTTTTCTCCTTTGAATGATTTTCCACAAGAAAAACAGTTAGATTTTTAAGAACATGGGGATTTATTAAAATTTTCATCGGATTGTTCTAAATGAGTTTTTGAAGGTTCCATGAACTGTAATGGATTTTCTGGTGCGTGAACTTTTGAGGTATGAATTTTTAAACTTTTTTGATTTGAAATTTTTTTTTTACAAATTTTACAAACATTTTCATTAATTGTCTTTATATACTTTTCTAGTAGATCATAGTGTCCATTATCTAGATCTCCAGAAAAAAGCAGATAGATGACCTTGGTATGCCCTGATTTTTCAATTTTTGTTGGAGGAAGTTGGAAGTGTTAAAATTTCATCATTTGAAGAAACGCTTGGAGATTTTTCAACATAGATTTGAAAATTTAGCTTGTATATTTCAGATAATGCTTGACATTCTATAACTGTACAACAGGTAGCATTATTAGACATAGATTCGCAATAATTTTCTCTTGTAATTCCATTTTCTGTTTACAAAAAATTTGAAAAAAAAGACCCATTGACTTTTAACATAATCTACTGCGTATTGGCGTAAAGTATAATGTAGTTTTTCTGAATTATAAAGAAATTTACTCACGGCGTTAAACAAGCAATTTCCATTTCCAGTAGTTGGAATTTTAACATTTGATGCGTTCGTTGGGATCTTAATGAAGCTATATGGTTTTTACTCGATCACAAGGATAGGAATCATCCTCCAGGCACATTGATCCATGTGGATGCAAGCGATAGCTCCGTGCAAATCATAAGCTAAATTATTAATTTTTTTATAGGCCTACTTTTTTACAAAAACCGTTTTTGAAATTTATTTATCTAGGACACCCTGTATAAAATAAAAAAGTTTAACTTACCCCAAACTGAAGCCCCAGTAATGACGGTAGGCAAAGGAATAAAAAAACTGGGGCTTTTCGATTGCTCTTTGGCGTTCGGATCGCTTTCGCTTAACTTCGGACTCCGATCGCTATGGTTCTTGTTTCGAAAAATATTTTTATCCCTTCTTTCTTTTTTGTCTCTTTTCTTCGACTCTTTGTAACCTTGAGATCGATTCTGGGGGCTCATATAGGACTTGTCGCTGTCCATAGTGTCAAATATGTCGAAGTTCTTGTTGCAATTTCTGTTGCTAGGCGCTTTTTCTGTCAAACTACTTTTTTCCTTGTTGTTCGGCTTTGCTTTGCTCCTGGGGAAGGACGTTTCCTTCGAAGAGACATTTTCACTTGAATTTGTGATTGAAGTTTGTCTTTTCAACGGTCTAACCGCTTTTGTTGGAGTCAGGATCGTGACTTTTTGATTCGACCTATAATGTTTATTATTCTTATACTAGTCACAATACTTTAATAATTAAATAAATAAATAAGTAATAGAGGCCACAATAAGAAATAATGTATATACAAGCCTATGCCTGGTTAGCGAAAGGTCGCTGGTTCAAATCCAGCCTGGGGTAAAATCTTTTTATTATCTTATTTTTCTTATTTTGTGCCTTGCCCTTATACCACTAAATTCACCTCGTTATATAATTTATACCTAGGGCGCTAAAACCAACTTTTGTGACAAAATAAAGTTTAACATCGTGTATCGGTTCGGTTAACTTTTGGACTAAGGCAAGTGAGGCTACATCCTAATATTTTAATCCAGGGAATCTATAGCTTTATCATGTACCATTAGTTATGGGACACCCTGTATAATAATATGGGTTCTCATCAAAACTCTTTTGTTGTCAAGATGCAGAGCATCTTTAACGAATTTTTAAATATTTTAAAGCATTAACAATATCTTTTTTGCGCAATATTATTGAATGACCCCTTGCCCTCAAACGATCAATATTTATTGTGGAATATTATTGACAGATCATAAGCTTCAATATTTTCGGACCCCTCATACCGTATATAGTCTTCTGTGTTCGAAATGTCTGACCAAGATTGCGCTGCAGCTATCTTGTTGGTGCTTAAATTTAAAAAACGAAAACGTCGCTGGTCAAAAGATTGGTTTAAAAAGAGGCAAAAATACACTCACGAACATCTTCTACCTTGAAACAAAGAACGTTGACTAG